>CANIUD010000597.1:600000-1091356 GCA_947470075.1 Closterium sp. Yama58-4
TTCAGAATGAGCAAAAGGAGGTCATGCTGGCTGCTCTCTCCCCTGTTGCTCTTGTGTGTGCTTCCTGTTCCGTTCCCACCCAGTCCAGCCGCACCTCTCCTCACTCCACTCAAAAACCTGCCCCAACCCGCACCCACCAGCCTTCCCCCCCCCACCCCCGCCTCCCCCCTACCCCTCCCCCTCCGCACTGACTTGTGGTAAGGTTTGGCGTCAAGGCAGTCGAGCCCCTCCTGTGCGCTCTGAGAGGACGCAAACTTCATGCGCGGGTACTGCACCAGGAACTGGTGGGGGGGGGGGGGGGGGGGTGGGGTGAGGAGAGCACCACGCACACCCAGGGCAGAGGGCAGAGGGCAGAGGGCGGGAATGAGCGCGTGTGAGCCCCTCGTGTGTGCTGCCAGACGACTCATACTTCATGCCCGGGTATTGCACCAGGTACACATGGGGGAGGGATGGGGGAGAGAGAGGATTCACACACACACACACACACACATGCACACACACACACACACGCACACACACACACACACACACACACACGCAGAGGGCAGAGGGCTTGAGGGAATGAGCAAGTGAGAGTGAGAGCCCCTCCGTGCGCTCACAGGCGACACACACACCACGCGTGGGGGGACGTGACAGAGAGGGGCAGATGGGAAACGAATATGGGAGGGCTTGAGACATGCTCGCCTTCACGAGGGAATGAGAGGGGACAACGTGAGATGAGGGAGTGCACCACTGTGAACCACTGTGAACCACTCACCGCAGTGGCTAGCGCCATGTAGGCGGGTCGGGGCAGCACGGAGGCAGCAGAGGAGGAGTCAAGCGCCGTGCCGCCCGCCCCCGCAGAGGAGAGCGGTGGAAACATGTCGGGCGTCACCACGAGGTCAGCCGTGCCCAGATGCATGTCCGTGATGTTGACATAGAAAAACGGGCTGATGTGCGTGGACAAGGAAGGGGGGGTGGGGGAGAGGAAGAATAGAAAAGGGTGAGGGGGGGGGATGGGTGCACCCCGCACATGAGCTTGTGCTTTTGCACTTGTACACACTTGCGTGGACTTAGGCTTGGGGGTCACACTCAATGAACGAGACCGTGCAAAAGCACACAGCCTCGCACTGCTGGCAGCACCACAAACCAGCCCTCACGTCACCCCAATGCGAGCTAACCCACCTGAGGCTGTTTTTGTAAACACGAGTGGAACCACTAGCAGGCCCGGCGTCCGTGGTCCCCAGCAGCAGGTGACTGCCCCCGCCAGCAGCAGCAGCATCGTTCCCCTCCAGGCACAAAGCGAAGCCCGCCCGCGGAACCACCCCACTCTCCGCCAGCTGCGAGAGCGGTGAGAGCAGCCCCGTGCCCAGCCCCAGCACGCCCCCTGGTGCGCCATTGTCCGTCGCCAGCACTCCTGTTTGATAGCGCCCACAGCTGGGGGAACGCGGGGGGAAGGTGGTGGGGAGCGGGGAGGGGAGGGGAGGGGCACGGGGGGGATGAGCGGGGAGCAGGGAGCGGGTGTGATGTTGAGCGGCCCCCCGCCCAGCCCCATCGCGCCCCCTGGGGCGCTGTTGTCCGCCGCCAGCACTCCTGTCTGGTGGCGCCCACAGCTGAGGAAGGGGGAGGGTGGGGTAGGGGGGGAAGAGCGGAGAGAAGAGAGTGTTGGGGACGGGGAGCGAAGTGCCCCCGCGGCCAGCCCCAGCACGCCCCCTGGGACACCGTTGTCCGTGGCCAGCACTCCTGATTGATAGCGCCCACAGCTGAGGGAGTCAGGGGGAAAGGGGAAAGAAGTGGGACGAGGGGTTGGAGAGAGAGAGACAGGTAAGAATGGGGAAGGAGGGGGAGACACGGCATTCACGAGTGTGACAAGCAGCGAAGCAAGTGCAAGCACACAAACATGTACACTAACATGAGGGGCACGCCGCAGAGTGCAGCACGCGTACCCGAAGGTGAGGTTGGGCGCCAGGAAGCTGCCGTCCTCGAGGGTGAGATGCACCTCGTCCCGCACCAGGTTGCCCGCCGAGCTGCCCTGGGGGGAGCTGCTCACGAGCGAGTACTGGCAGGTGGAGTCCGGTGTGGGTAGGTCCGAGGAGACGCTGCAGCCCACTGAGAGCGAGCGGTCGTCCGCCCACGCGGAGCACGTGGAGGAATCGCAGGGGATGGTGGCGAGCGTGGTGGACTCCGCTGGGTTGAATGGGGTTGGCTGGGGAACGGGGGGAGGGGGAAGGTGAATAAGGGGAAAAGGGGAAAGGATAGGGAACGTTGGGAGAGGGAGTGAGAGGCGTCGGACTGAGGAAGGTGGGGCGGGAAGGAGGACAGGGAGTGGGACAGGGAGGGGCGTGTGAGGCAAAGCAGAGTGAGGGAGTGTGGCGTGCATGTGTGTGCAGTGCAGTGCATGTGTGTGCAGTGCATGGGTAAGTGCACGTACGAGGCGACTAGGACCCACCCGCCCCTTCTCGCCTGTTGCACAGCACAGTGTGCGCTGTGGCAGAGCTCGCAGGTGTGGGGCGGAGGAAAGGCAGCGCGGGCAGGGAGGTTACCGTGGCAGCGGAGGAGGGCCCATCGGTGCAGCGCACGCAGTCGCACGGCAGCCACAGCAGGTCGGTGGCCGTGTCCACCACCACGCTGAACGCCTGCTGGGACGACCCCACTCGCACCTCCGTGTGGTACCTGCTGGGGGATGGGGGGAGGGGGAGGGCAGGGTAGTGGAGAAGCGCGGTGAGGAGAGGCCTATGCTGCCCTGCCCACTGCAGGTGGGATGCCGTGTCCACCATGTCATCATGCCATCATGCCATCATGCCATCATGCCATCATGCCATCATGCCATCATGCCATCATGCCATCATGCCATCATGCCATCATGCCATCATGCCATCATGCCATCATGCCATCATGCCATCATGCCATCATGCCATCATGCCATCATGCCATCATGCCATCATGCCATCATGCCATCATGCCATCATGCCATCATGCCATCATGCCATCATGCCATCATGCCATCATGCCATCATGCCATCATGCCATCATGCCATCATGCCATCATGCCATCATGCCACAGTCCTCACCTCACCACCCACCTGCCCTCGTTCGCATGCCTCCCCCTCTCCCTGTCGCCGTCTAAGCCCCTCCACGCGTCCATGTCTTTGCACCCAAGCCCTCCCGCCCATCCCCAGCCCTCCCGCCCATCCCCAGCCCTCCCGCCCATCCCCAGCCCTCCCGCCCATCCCCACCCGCACCACTTCCTCACCTCCCCCCTCCCCCCACCTGTCCGTGCTGCTGCGGGGCGGCGCGATGGTGACGTCAGCGCGTGAAACGGCAGCCCTAAACTCCGCGCTCACTGCGGGTTCGCGACTCGCCCCCACCGTCGTGTACATGGTCGTCTGGGGGAGGGGGGGTAAGGGGAAGGGAGGGGGAAAACGGGGGAAGGGGGAGTAGAGAGGGGGGAGAGGGGAGGGGGAGAGGGGGGGAGAGAGAGGGGGGGAGAGGGGGGGGAGAGGGTGTTTAAGGTTGGTAGATGAGGGGGGAGTAAGAGATGGAGGGGGCAAGTATGAAGGGGGAGGGGGAGATGGGGAAGTACGAGGTGGGGGGAAGGATGTGGGGAATGAGGGAAGGGGGGAAAGGGGGTCTCGACACACGTGGCTAGGAAGACAGAGCGAGCAGTTGGAAGATGGAAAGCCCTCATAACCATGTGTGCACAACGCCGCGTTACCACGTGCCGTGCCGCCTCAAGGCTCAAGCATCATTTCATGAGGAACGACGTGACAAAGGGCGGTGGTACGCGTGTTGGACTCACTCGCACGACTCACTCGCACGACTCACTCGTACGACTCACTCGCACGACTCACTCGCACGACTCACCCTTAGCAGCGCGCTGTCCCGCGCGTCGCCGTACTCGTAGCGGATCTCGTTCTTCAGCCCCACTCGCGGCAGCTCCGGCAGCCCCGCCGCCACCACCGCCGCGTCCTCCGCTGGTGCAGGCTGGCGCACGGGGGAAGGGGGAAAGAGGGGTGGTGGAGAAGAGGGGGGGGGGAGGGGGGGGCGAGAGGGAATGGGGAGAGGGGGGGAAAGTGAGGTGTTGAGAACCCCACTGCCGCTGCGCTCGAGGGCGCGACGCGCCGGGGGGCGGAGAGAGAGGCGGGGAGGAGTTGAGGAAGTGTCAATGGGAACGGGGGAGGAGGGAGGGGAGAAAGCGAGGGAGTAAGGGGGTAGCGGCGGGGAGCAGGCGGGAAGCGGAGGACTTGTTCCATTCCGCCAGAGCAATAACCGCCCGCACCTTCCCTCCCGCTCAACCCCGCAATCCAGCGCGCAGCGCGCAAGAAACGCATGCACCCCTTCCCCCACTCCCATCCCCGTCCCCGGCTCTACCCCAGCACTCCGCGCGCCACTTCCCCCTGCTTACCGCCACCCCCGCCCATCCCCGCCAGCCTCGGCGGCTCACCTCCGCTTGCGCCGCTGGCGCTCCTCGCGTGAGCACGAGGTGCACCGTCTCCGCCTCCGCCACTCCGCCCTTCGCCCACGGCGCGCGCCAGCCTTCCGCCGACTGTCCCCCTCCGCCCGTGTCGCTTCCGCCGCCGCTGCTGTCGGTGGATGGTTCGCTTGAATTCGATGACGTGTCACTGCCTGACGATGACGTGTCACTGCCTGACGAGGACTTGTCACTGCCTGACGATGACGTGTCATTGTGGGACGATGACTTGTCACTGCCTGACGATGATGTGTCACCGCTCGACGAGGACTTGTCACTGCCTGACGATGACGTGTCATTGTGTGACGATGACTTGTCACTGCCTGACGATGACGTGTCACTGCTTGACGATGACTTGTCACTGCCTGACGATGACGTGTCATTGTGTGATGATGACTTGTCACTGCCTGACGATGACGTGTCACCGCTCGACGAGGACTTGTCACTGCCTGACGATGACGTGTCACTGCCTGACGAGGACTTGTCACTGCCTGACGATGACGTGTCACCGCTCGATGAGGACTTGTGACTGCCTGATGATGACGTGTCATTGCTTGACGATGACTTGTCACTGCCTGACGATGATGTGTCACTGCTTGACGATGACTTGTCACTGCCTGACGATGACGTATCACCGCTCGACGATGTCTTGCCACTGCCTGACGATGACGTGTCACCGCTCGATGAGGACTTGTCACTGCTTGACGACGAACTGCTGCCCGATGAGCCTCCCTCCGACGTGGAATTTGATTTCTCACTGCCGCCCGCCGCCGATCCGATGCTTTTGTCACTGCCGCTACTGCTGCTGCTATTGCTCTTGTCACTGCCGCTACTGCTGCTGCTATTGCTCTTGTCACTGCTGCTACTGCTGCTACTCTTGCCTTTGCTGTCGCCCGCACTCGTCACATTCGTCGAAGAATCTTTGCTGCTCGTCGCCAGCGTCGCCGACACTTCGCTCGGCCCGGAGGACTGTCGCAGGCGGAAGGGAGCGGGAGGGAGGGGAGGGAATGGCGGGAGAAAAAGGGATAAAGGGACGGGAAACGAGAAGGTTCGGGGACGTTGCGTAAGGGAGCGTGGCGGATTCACGTCGAGTACGAGGAGACGCAATATCGAGGATGGATACCGTCGGGGACAACAGGAGAGAGTGCGAGTGAGGGAGGGGAGGGCCGACACGCGACAGCGACAGAAGGGGACGAGCGGACGGAACAGGGAAACGGGGGAATGGGACGGGGGCGCTGGGGGAGGCGGAAGGGCGGAAGAGAGCTGGAGAAGAGGAGGGGCGGGCGAGGAAAGTGAGAAAGAGTGTTGGGGAGAGCGGAAGGGGGAGAGGAGGAGTAACGGGAGACCGACTGGGACGTGACGAAACGAGAGGAGGAGAGGCGGCGTCGCCGGAATGGGAGTCGGCGAAAATCCTTCGTTTTGCTTCTGACGCCTGTAACGTGTCGAAATCACGAGGTGAGCACGTGGTGAGCACGAGCGCTTCCCGACTACGCGTTCCGAAACCTTCGCAACATCAGCGCGGGACTCTAGCTTCATGGGACGACCCTGGGGAATCCCGGACTTGCGAGGCGAATTCGGTTTCAAGAGGCGAATTCAGGTCTAGCATGCGAATCCTGCGCTAATTTACTAACCTGGATGAAGGAGGGGAAGAAGGGGAAGTAGGCTCGCGTGGCACCCACGAGCAGCGCGGAGCGGCGAGCGCGCGCGGGAGCATCACGGGCTGGCGCGAGTGGTCCTGCCGGGGGCGGTAGGGGCGAGTGGCCGCACGAGAGCAGCGCGAGCAGCAGCAGCGCGGGGCGCAGCAGCCGCAGCTGCCGTTCCGCCACGTGCTGCGCGCACCGCCTGCCGCATCTGTCGCCGCCTAATCTGCTTCGTTGCCGCGAGTCGTCGACCCTACTAGTACCTAACGGTCTATTCCGCTCCGGGGACGGCCATTCGCTGCTTCTACGCTGGCCGCTTTCGGCGCTCGGCGCTCGAGACTGAGCTCGCGGCTCGTTCTCGCCGCCGCTACTGCTGGCGCACCGCGCGCTCGCGACGCGTTCGGCGCCGCTACAGCCGTTACCTATCGCGCTCCCTATCGCGATATCTACCGCGGCACCTGTAGCGCCATCTGTGCTAAAGCCGCTCCGCCGAGTCGCAGCCGGCCCTGCCGCGCCCATGCCGTCACGCTCATCAGCGCCCCCCGTGTTAGAATCGCGGCCGCCGCACTGCGCGCCGTCGCTGGACACGCGTAGGCCACGTGGCCGCATCATCGTTTTTGATGTGAACAGCGTGCCCCACTCGATCCAGCCACGTGGATCCTGCTAGGTTGGCCGCCCTCTCTCTAGTCTTAGTTATCGCTGATAGCTAGTCGCCTGTCGGTACTTGCTGTATTCAAAATCGAGACCTTAGTCGACGCTAGAGTTAAGATGCATCACGTCCAGCCGCGGCGCGTTGAGCTGCGGCTTGCTGGCGCGAATCGGAGAAGTTAGTGTACAGTACTAATCAGTAACCAATAGCTAATCGTTGCTGTGGTTAGGATTCGCCGCGAGTGTGGCAACCCGGAGATACACCTGTTCTCCGGTATTTCCACACCCCCTACCCTCGTTTTTGCCAGACACCCTTTACGACTTGAGGATCGATGAGACGGACACCCTGACACTACGGGTCTATCAGTAAAGAGCCGTCAGGTTCTGGCCATTCGAAACTCTAATTTGTAATCAGGGTGAGCGGGGAAAATTCCCAGTGCCATAATGTTAGAGTGTTAAACTCGCATTGAGGTCGTGTCTTATTACCTTCGAAACTCCCGCGTTCGTTTCTAACTACCTTTGAAATCAGATTTTTACGAGGGTAGGTACCCCAGGGCGTGAAGATAGGGGGTGTGGAAATACCGGAGAACAGGTGTAGCACCTGACGGGTGGATTAAGCCCCGCGCAAGTGGACCAGAAAGCGGTGCAGCACGCGCCGTTGTGGGGAGGGGGGGGGGGGCGCTGAGATACGGGGGTGCGCAAGCTCACACCCTTGAGATGGGATGGGAGATGCAGGCTTTGCTCAAGTGCTTCTGCTCTGCTCCTGCTGCTCTCTGCTCCGGTCCAATGCATTCCGTCAGCGCAACTGTACGGCTTCGGCCATAGAAGTCATCCCTGCCCTCCCCAAGCCAACTATTTGGGTGGCTGGGCGCAAGCTCCTGTTTTGCGGCGCGCTGGGATGGAATTATGCCACTTCAGTGTGAGTTCATGGGCATTCCATTTCCATGGGCTCTACCTCCCCACGCACACACTCCCAGTTGTTTGGTCCTGGCTGGTAACCGCAGCTGCAAGGGCGAGCTTCGCTGCGTGTGCTAGCGAAGCGCTCAGCAGCATGGAGAGAACACAGCGCAAGTTCCAGATAGTTCCGCCCAGGCGCGGGCTGCGCGCCGGGTGGGTGTTTGAGGGGAGCTGTTGAACCACCCGACTACCGCCGTTGTTGCCCTAGCTGGTCCCAGGTTGTTTTTTACGAGCCGCAGGGTTCTCACGAAGGCCATGCTGGGCAAGAAGGCAACCATGCTTTGACTGGCATGGGCGTCGCATCGCAGGGCTGTTCGCCGCACTCCGATTTTGGTGGACCGTAGCGACCACTGTCGGTTGCTTGAAAAATGACCTGTACAGGGTTTTTCTCAGACATCCTCAGTGCAGCAGCATGAGAACACAGGTTACCAGTTCGAACATAAAACAATAAAGTATTTAAAACTTATGCTGGATAGAATCCGTGACCATGAACAATCTACTACCAGAGGTGTATTCCAATATGGAAACCAAACTAATACTGGTGGTTTACATTAACGCGTATCCCTCCAATTCCCATCCTCATTTCCCGATGTTTTCCTCTGGGAATCCGTCCCCAGTCACCTGATCTTTGCTCCCCGCGCTTAGTTCCGTCCACAGCCAGAAACAGCAGGATGTCTTCTCGCGTCGCGCCCCTACCGCTGCATTCTGGCTTAAAGCCCAAGTTATTTCCGCCATGGGCCGGAGATCGCGGTAAGTCTACTTCCCCCCCGAAAAATCATCCGCAACAAGTAACGGCTGCAAGGCGTCACCCGTCATTTGACGTCTGGTGTAACCTCGTCAAAAATCCCCCCCTCATCAATCCTCCATTCTTCCCTCGCCAGCCAGCTTTTACACTAGACCGTTGTCCCCTGAGGTTTCAATGCCTTACCTGCAAGGCATGGCAGGGCAGGGCAATGCCACAGAGCCCACCTCCAACATCCGATCCATAAGATTGCCACGATGGCACTCTCGCCTTCTCATTGCCGTCTCATCTCCTTGAGTGCTGCCGCCTTGCATGCAGCGCAGGCAGCGAGGCCGCCGGCAGGGATCAGCTTCGGACGCGCTCGTCTCCCATGCAACGCGCGCGTGAAGCGCGCGGGGCGCGCGGGCGGCTCAAGGCGAGGATAAACGGTGCTCCGCGCACCTGCTTCAGCGCACGCGCGGCTGATTCGTCCTGCGGTTGCAGCACTGGAGGCAGTCCGGTGGCAGCTGCTGCTGCGGATGTGACAGCAGCGGGGGGAACAGCTGGGTGTGACAGTATCGAGCGAATCGCAGAGCTGATTCGCCGCACGCACGCACCTGAGCGCGATGCGCGTGGCAGCGCAGGACACGAGGAGGGCGCAGCAGAGAGGGGGAGTACGGCGGTGGACGAGGGGCATGGGAATGGGCCACTGCAGTCACTGGAGGCGGGGCGGTGGGTGAAGCTCATCTGCGGGGCCAGCTTCGAGGTGAGCCGCGGATTGGTGTTGGTGGTGGTAGTGAGGTGCCAAGTGAGTCCACTCAGCACGAGGGGCAGGGGGGGCGTAACCGTTTCAGCCACTGTGGGCAGGGCGGTGGGTGAGCCTCATCTGTGGGACCAGCTTCGAGGTGAGCTGAGCCTGCTGTATTTGCTCGCTCATGGATTCACTTTTGAAAGTTCTCTTTTGGGATTCTCAAGAGGTCATGGCGGCAACTGGCCCTCCCTCTCTCCCCGTTTCTCTCTCCACGCCCCACCTGTGCGTGCGCAACCTTGCATCCGCCAACACAACACAACACACTCGCAGGCTGACCTTCAAGTCGACTCAAATCACTCGTGCTCGTCACAGCCCTGTGTGCTGTGCGCGCTTCTCTGTGCTCTTCTCTCCTTTCCTCAGCCTCCCTCACGTGTCTCCCCCCCACGCCCCCACCACACCAGGACGTGGCAGATGTGCGCAACCTCGCATTTATCTACACCCTCGCAGGCGGTGCGTGCAAGGCTGGGGTGCATGCATGTATGCATGCATGGGGATGGTGGAATGCCTGAGTACATGCTCATGAGATATGGTGGGTTTCTGATGAGATAGATGGCAAGGCATGATGCTCATAGTTCATTGTCGCCTTGCCTCCTCAACACCATGGGTGCTTGGCAATGCTTGGCATCGGCTTTGCAGCAGTGACAGCAGTTGCTGTGAAGCGGTGGCAGCAACCCCCCTCACTCACTCACTCGCTCGCTCACTCACTGACTCATTCGCTCTCTTACTCACTCACTCACTCAGTCGCTCACTCACTCACCACACTCATCGTCCTCCCGCCCCCTGTATCCCGCCCTCATCTCGCCATCTTCCCCTCCCCTCACCCTCAACCCATCTCCCTTCCCCCCAGTGGACTGCATCGACTGTGCGGCAGATCCAGCAGTGGTGGCGGCAGCAAGGGACGGCATCAGTGCCGCCATGGCCTGGGCTGCACGCACCCTCAGGGATGGGCCCGTGTATGGGGTGGAGGCGGCAGCAGCCCAGAGGGACGGGCGCGTGGGGGAAGCAGCAGGGGAGCTGAGGGGTGGGGGGGTGGGGGAGGATGCAGGGGAGGGGCTGGGGGACGGCAGGGTTGGAGGGGGGGATGTGGAGGGGGGCAGGCGGCCGTGGGTGATGGTGAGTGTGAGCGATGGGCGGGACCCGCACTTCCGCAAAGCAGGTGGGCGCTCCAACCAGGCAGAAGGTAGTGCAGTGACGCGAAGATGCCTAGGTGCACTGTGCAGAGATGCAGAGGGATGCAGAGGAGTGGGGGTCTTCGCATGTTGCTCCATGCGGCTGCGAGAGTGCAGCTAAGACCGCACAGTGTCTTTGGCTCACCTCTCCCACCCACCACACCTCAACACACCTCAACACACCTCACCACACCTCAACACACCTCACCACACCTCAACACACCTCACCACACCTCAACACACCTCAACACACCTCAACACACCTCACCACACCTCAACACACCTCACCACACCTCAACACACCTCACCACACCTCAACACACCTCACCACACCTCAACACACCTCACCACACCTCAACACACCTCACCACACCTCACACACACTGAACTTCGGCATTGCATTCCAAACGCTAACGCCATGCACTGCACCTTGTTTCACCTGTACCTTTCCCCTCTGCTCTGCTCCGCACACATTCACCTCTCCTTGCCTCCCTCCCTCCCTCCCTCCCTCCCTCCCTCCCTCCCTCCCTCTCTCCCCCCCCCTCCCTCCCTCCTCCCTCCCTCCCTCCGTCCCTCCCTCTCTCCCTCCCTCCCATTGCGCGCGTCCCCACCACACCAGTATTCGACGCCTCTCTCTGTCCACCCACCTGCCCTCGGCCCTGCGAGCGAGTCTGCCCGGCCGCGGCCATTCGCTTTCCATCGCCTGCCACCCATGCCGCCCTCACTGCTGCTGCATCCACCCTGCCCACAAGCAGTGGCAGCAGCAGCGCCATCAGTGGCAGCAACGGCGTTGCTAGCAGTAGCAGCAGCAGCAGCAGCAGCTGCAGGGGTGATAGCAGAGCGGTGCTACGGCTGTGGGCGGTGCATCCCTGTGTGCCCCCTGGGCCTCATCTGTGCGTCACTCCTGCCCTGCTCTTCCCTCCCCTGCCCTGCCCTGCCCTGGCCTGCCCTGCCCTGCCCTGCCCTGCCCTGCCCTGCCCTGCCCTGCCCTGCCCTGCCCTGCCCTGCCCTGCCCTGCCCTGCCCTGCCCTGCCCTGCCCTGCCCTGCCCTGCCCTGCCCTGCCCTGCCCTGCCCTGCCCTGCCCTGCCCTGCCCTGCCCTGCCCTGCCCTGCCCTGCCCTGCCCTGCCCTGCCCTGTCTCATCTGGTGCCGTGTCTCCATTGTTCCTCAGGCGCACTGCATTGCAGCATGGCACGCTGCATCGGGCAGTGTCATGTCATCGATGCCACACCTCCCCTTGAATCACAACAGCCTCACCAACTGCTCTCACTCTCTCATCCATTCTCCTCCTCCTCCCTTCTCTCTGCCCTTTCCCTTCCTACCTGCCCCCCCTCATGTGTGTGTCTCTCGCCTTCTCCCCCCCTTGCCCCCATCAGCGGCGGAGGAGCACCAGCGAACAGAGCAGGACACGTTGGCACTCTTGAGAAGCGGGCTGGTAGATGCCATCGAAATACACACTCTCCCAGGGTAAATTACCCTGTTCAGCCCAGTAATTTGACGTGCCCCATCAGGCCGACTACCTTGTCGATTGGAGCAGCCGGCATCTGTTTCCCCCAATTCTCCCCTCACCTCACACGGCTGTTTGCCTGCTCCATCAAGTAGTGATGTATCCCATTGCACTCATCCTAATGCATCCTTCCACGCCATCCAATCACGTGCAGCCACGTGGACGAGTTCAACGCCTTGTGGGCATCCATCGGTGAAGCAGCTGGCGCTCTCAAGCTCGTTGCCGTGAGTTCTTGGCCCACTTCCCAACACCTGTTTCTCACACAAATCTCCAGAATTTCTCAGCCCTGGTCCTGCTTCGCTTCTCTCTTTGCACGAGCTTCCGTTTCAGACAGACACATGCTCTGTCCTGCCTCTCTCCCCTCCCGTTCATCTCATTCCCACTGCCGCTCACTCTTTTCTCCTTCTCCACTTACAAGTATCTTCACTCCGCTCTCCCGCTCTCCCATGCCTACGGCATCTTGCCTCTCTCCTCTCTCCCTCCCTCTCATCGCTTCCTTGTTCTTTCGTTTCTCCTCCTCCTCCCCATGTCCATACAGTTGACTTGGCCAGACCTAGTACACACCCCATGCAATTTACACTCACCACACCACACCACACCACACCACGCCTTCCTCTTTCTGTCCCTCCCATTATTCCATCCCACCTTTCCCGCGTTCCTTCGTCCCCCATCCCCACACACCTCCCCCCATGAGCATGCAGGTGAGTCTGCCAGACCTGGGGGACAGCATGCCGGCTGCCATGCATGCCATGCACCGCACCATGCTGCCACACCTCACTGCTGCTAACCTCTGGCAGGTACTGTATGGCACCCTTCGCCTTGTCTCTTGAGGCACCTCAATGGCACGCCATGCACCGACACCTTTCCGCCACACCTTTCCGCCACACCTTTCCGCCACACCTTTCCGCCACACCTTTCCGCCACACCTTTCCGCCACACCTTTCCGCCACACCTTTCCGCCACACCTTTCCGCCACACCTTTCCGCCACACCTTTCCACACCTTTCCGCCTCTGGAAGGTACTGTATGACGCTCCATGCCTCAGAAGCATGCCATGCACCGCACCATGCATGCCATGCACCGCACCATGCATGCCATGCACCGCACCATGCATGCAATGCACCGCACCATGCATGCAATGCACCGCACCATGCATGCCATGCACCGCACCATGCATGCCATGCACCGCACAATGGTCTTGTGGCACTGCTTCTGGGCTCCTTTTGCTTACTCCTGCCAATGACCTCACATTCTCCTCCCCCTTCTTTGTTTCTCCCTCCTTCCCATTCCTCTCCCTTTTCTTCTCCCTTTTCCTTTCCGCTCCCCCTTTTTCCCTCTGTCTCCCCTCTTCCTCTTCCACTCTCCCACTCCCCTTTCACTCTCCCCATTTCCGTATCCCCCTCCCCTTCATGCCATTCCTCTCCACCCGCTTCTCTCCATTCCTCCCCCAGTTGGATGGTCGGCCCATGAGTGGGGACATAGGTGCCGGAGCCACACGTGCCGCAATCCGATTGGCTGCCCGAGTGGCTGCAATCCATGACAGGCCGCCAGGTGATGTGGCCGCCAGGTGATGTGGCCGCCAGGTGATGCCATGAGGCTTACAGAAATAGGAGAGTGCCGATTGCCCATGGCATGTGTCTTGGTGAAGGAGGGAAATTTATCTCGTGTGGCATGGCATGGCATGGCATGGCATGGCAGGGAGTGAGACTGTTGCTTCTCAGAAGCTAGGCATTTGCTTTCATCATTCTGCAGCTTTTTTCACTCTCTGTCATCATTTTGCCCTCTCACTCCTGTCATTCTATTCTGTTCTTTTCTCTCCTCACTCCACCTCCCCTCCTTTCTCGCCCTCCGTGTTACCAGGTTACTTGCAGATAGCAGGTGGGACCAACAGTCACACTTTCACCGCGTTACAACAACAAGGGCTGCTGCCTGCTTCCGCTTCTGGTGAGTGTGTGTCACCCCATGTTGCTGCTGATGCTGATGCTGCTGCTCCCATTGTTGGCGCCGTTACTGCCACTGTAGTTGCCACGTGCGCACTTTGAATCGCCTTGAAGTCATTCCAGTTGAGTGAACCACCTGAGCACATCAATTCCCAAGTGTGCGAGTGCACTGCTGCAACCACCTGTTCATGCGCACTGGGGATTCGCATAACTCCTCTGGTGTGTCAAACACTCATCCCCATGTGCTCCCATGTCTCAATGCCTCTCAGATCCTGAGCGCAAATTTGCAGGTGTGGCGTTCGGCGGGCATGCACGCAAGGTGCGTACGTGCTCTCATACGCAGGCCATCTGTAACAAGGCCGTGGTTCCTGATTGAATGCTTCTTCCTGTTTCCTGTTTCCTGTGGACCCAAGCTGGCTTGCTTTCCCTCTCTCTCTCTCGAGACCCTTATGCATCTTGCTCACACACAGGAAATTTTCATTCAACATCGTAATCCCCTGCACATCCATCCATGGAATCACTTTTCACATCTCATGTCAGATCCTGGCTCCAGTCCTAGCCCATCTTGAAGCCGCCGTGCCAACCAGTGAAACCACGGCTGCTGCAGCCGCACCAGCCATCGCCACATCAATGTGTCCCTCGCACATTGAGAGCCACCCGCCTCTTCTGCTACAGGCACTGGACCTCGCATGTGCCCTGGTTCATCCGTACAAGCTGCATTCTCTGACATAGTAGTGTTTGCTTCTAGAGCATTTCCACTCCTGGCCAACCAGTGCAATCGACGGTGCTGCAGAAGTTGAGTGGACGTCAGTCAACGTCGCCTCGCCAACCAGGGGAGGGGAGTGCAGTTGGCCGCCAATGTCCCAGAACATTCAGATGCTGTGGTATTTCACCTCACCTCGTAGCTTGGTTGCTGCAGTCTTCTGTACAGTATTTTGTTTGCCAGTCATTTTTCCAGATAAAAAATCCTTCAAGCTAGAACAAACACAATATGTGAATGCGAGAATGAGGCCTAGCGGTTTGAGCATATCACCTCAACACCTCCCACCCAGATCCTCGCAACAAGTTCCTTCTTTGTTGCTTTTGATATTTTACTTCTCTTCCACAAGCACGTTCTCTCTCAAATAAAGCACCCAGCAGTAAGAGCTTTGCTTTAAGGCCATTGCTGGGCTGCCTCAAACCGAGGACTAAGACGCTGCGATCAAAGGAAGAGCAGAGCAGAAGCCACCACATTCTTTTCATGGCCGGGCCGGCCTCACAGAGCTGGTTACCACACACGGTGACATGGTCAGCCGAGCCATCAAAGCGCCCAGAAGCTGGTTACCAAACATGGTGGCAGTGGTCATCCAAGCACCTGCAGTTCACATGGACGAGAGAGGAGGGAGGGGTGATGCACGCGGGACACGTATACAGGCAAGCAGGCGGAGCAGCACGGGTGCGCATGAGAGGGGGGAAGGGCAGGGAGCGAGTCACATCACATCACATGGTGGCAGGGAGCGAGTCACATCACATCACATGGTGGCAGGGAGCGAGTCACATCACATCACATGGTGGCAGGGAGCGAGTCACATCACATCACATGGTGGCAGGACGTAGGAGATGGGCCAACCCCAGTAGACAGCTAGCTATTGGTGACTCAGACAGCACAAGCATGGGATGGAGGCTGAAGCTTGTGTGAGAGCATAACGCAGAACGCACTCACTGCATCATTCTGTCCACTGTGCCGTTCCGACCTACTCCACTATAGCCAAACTAAAACGGTCCTTTGTGTTGATGCCACAGCAGGTACAAGCAGGCGGAACAATCAGGAAGCTTGCATGTATGCACTCCCCATCCCTTCACCTTTTCCCCCTCCTCCCCCCCCCCCCCCCCCCCCCCACAACCTCCCCCCTCCCTCTCCCTCACACACACCGATCGCCCTCTCCCATGCTCACCTTCCCCGCCACAATCCCCTCTCTCTCATCTTCCCCGCCACAATCCCCTCTCTCTCACCTTCCCCAGCACGCCTCTGGACATGAGTCGCCCGTCCTCCTGCTGCTGCCCCTCGTCTATCGCCCCCCGCTGCAAGTAGTGCCGCACCCGCTGCTGCCCTCCCTGCTGCTGCTGCGCTGCCCCCTCCCCTCCCTCCGCCCCTGCTGCTGGCTTGGCCTGGGGAAGAGAGTAGGGAGAGGGAGAGAGGAAGAAGACGGAAGAGGGGTTTACGGAGGAAAGCGATGGGGGAGAAGGGCTTCGGAATGGCAAACGGATATTCTTAGGAAGGGCGAAGTTAAGCCTGCTAAGACTTGGAAGGAAGGCTGAAAGAGTGGGCATGACGTGAATTCACATGTAGGCATGTGTGGACAGCATCTGTGGAAGCTCCAACACATGGAAGCTCCAACACATGGAAGCTCCAACACATGGAATCTCCAACACATGGAAGCTCCAACACATGGAATCTCCAACACATGGAAGCTCCAACACATGGAATCTCCAACACATGGAAGCTCCAACACATGGAATCTCCAACACATGGAAGCTCCAACACATGGAAGCTCCAACACATGGAATCAGTCGAACGCCTTCTCTCCTCTCACTCACATGTACACGCAGCCCCACTCGCGCACACGCACGCCCACAAGCGCGCACACACACACGCGCGCACAAGCGCACACACACACACGCCCACTTAAGCACGCGTGCACACACACACACGCACCACGCACGCACTCACGCACGCACGCACGCACGCACACACACACACACACACACACACACACACACACACACACACACAGAGAAGAGAGACAGACACAGACACAGAGACACACAGAGACACAGAGACACACACAGGCAGGCACGCACGCACGCACACACACACACACACACACACACACTCACACACACACACACCTTCTTTGCAGCCTTGGCCTGGCGGCGCTGCAGCACCTTGCTGTGCTGCACGCGCGTCACATACGCGTCCCTCTCCTTGGCAGCCACCCGCATCTCCGCCTCCAGCTTCTGCTCCCTCACCGCCCGCCGGTAGGCTGTGTGGGGAATGGGGGGGGGGGGGGGGGGAGGAGGGGGCGGAGCAGGGAATGAAAGGGAGTATAGAGGGAAGCGAGGGTGAGAATGGACAATGAGGTGCCACCCGCATCTCCGCCTCCTGCTTCTGCTCCCTCACCGCTCGCCGGTAGGCTGGGGGAGCATGCGAGGGAAGAGGGAGGAGCATGCGAGGGAAGAGGGAGGAGCATGCGAGGGAAGAGGGGGAATAAAAGTGAAGTGAGGGAAGGAATGTGCGGTAGACTATAAGATGCACTCGCCGCGCCGCTACCCTCATCTCCACCTTTCTCGCCACCCGCCGGTACGCTCTGTGGGAGAGGGGAAGGGATGGGAGGGGGGAATGGGGATGGGAAGGAGGAGGAGGATGGAAAGTGGAAGGACAGATCGGAGGGGCGAGGTGGGATGGGAGTTGGGGGGGCGGAGTGGAAGCGTGGGGTGGGATGGGATGGGGGATGGGAAGCGAAAAGCACGCGAACCTAATGAGTGGCAAGGCAGCACGCCTCCTTTATTCGCTCTGCCTGACATATCCCTCACCACACGTGCCTTGCATTTCCACTTGTTCTCTGTGTCAGGAGTTAAGCTTAGAATGGATACATTAGTAATGAGCTTGAGGCTCTTTAAGTACATCCAAGATGGGCAAGCAATGGATGGGGAGGGGAATTGGGGGCAATCTCTAGGGATTGGGGGTAATCCCAAGGCAATCTCCAATTGGTGGGTTGGAGATTGCTTGGAGATCACATTTGGGTTTGGTTGGGATGTAGGTGTACACCCAACCAAACACAAAGTGCAAACTACACTACGCTAGGATATAAAAAGTGCAAAATACAAAGTGTGAGATTGAGGGCTAACACTAACACTCGGCCCTCACCACATGTGCCTTGGAGTGGCGATGCTTCAGGTGCTTGATGGTATGTGAAGTCAGCATGTTCCTTGCATGGCAGCCATGCTCCCCCGCTGCACTCACCCTAGTCTCCCACCCATCCACCCATCAACTCACCCATCTCCTCGCTCAGGTTGTCCCACGTGAAGCGCTTGAGATACTTGATAGTGCACAGGTCAGCACCTCTCTCACAAACCACGCCCCGCATGCCTGCCTGCCCTTCTCCCCGCCACTCACCTCAACCTTCCCTCAGCCTCTCATCCGCCCTTGCACCGCACTGCACCGCACTGCACTCACCCATCTCCTCGCTGAGGTTGTCCCACTTGAAGCGCTTGAGATACTTGATGGTCCACAGGTCAAACCGGTGGTGCGAGCGATTCTTGCCGCCTGGGAAAATGCGAAAGGGGGGGAGTTTGAAGGGTATTTTTGAGACGTCTCGAAAACGCGAAAGGGGGGGAGTTGGAAGGGTGTGGAAGGAGAAAAGAAGAGGACGAAAAGCCAGAGCTCAAGTCAACGCAGTTGTGTGAGCGGTTCTCGCCGCAAAAGGCCAAAAAGAAAGGCGGAAGAGGGGGTTGGTAGGTTGGGGGAAATATATGAAGTAAACGAAAGACCACAAGCCAAAACAGAGGTGCGAGCAATCTTGCCACTTCAAAGCAAGAGCAACAGCAGAAGGAAAGGGGCGGAACACGGGTGGAGAATGTATGAGAAGGTGGGGAGGGAGGGGGGGAGCATTCTCAAAGGCAGAGGCGAAAACACAAGTGAAGGGGAGGGAGGGAAAGAGGGTAACCAGGCGATTCTTGCTGCCTGGAAAGAGGGTGGTTGCGGGGAAGGGGAGGGGTCGGGGGTTCAAGACAGAAGTGGGCATTACACAAGGGAGAGAAAGGAACACTACAGATCAAAGCTGTGGTGTGAACAGTTTAAGGTTTCAAGTTTAGGGTAGAACCAGGCCCCATGAGGGAAGGACAGAACGGGTGCTCGGGTTGGGACGGAAGAGAAGGGGGGTTGGGACGGAAGAGAAGGGGGGTTGAGAAGGGGAGGGAGTTGGGAGCCAGGCATGGGGGAGGAGCGGAACCGGTGATTAGTGGACAAAGGGCGCGGGGAGGAGAGAAGTTGACAGAGAGGATTCTGGGAAGGAAACAGGAAGCAAGAAGTCGAGGATGGAAACAAACGGGAGGAGAAAGAACGAGGTACGAGGCACTAGAGAGGAGCGGAGGAGGAGGAGAGAGCTTATGTATGGAGACAGACAGACCACGAATCCGAGTGAGCGAGAAGAGGTGGTCAACGTGAAGAGAAGAGCAGCAGAGAGGGATATGCTAAAGCCTAAAGCAAGCAGAGTGGCGCCTGTGTTGAGTAAGAGGGAGGGGGGACAGAGAGGGACACACCCATGGTTGTGAGAGAGAGCGCAGAGAGGGACACACCCATGGTTGTGAGAGAGAGCGCAGAGAGGGACACACCCATGGTTGTGAGAGAGGGGGGACAGAGAGGGGCACACCCATGGTTGTGAGAGAGGGGGACAGAGAGGGGCACACCCATGGTTGTGAGAGAGAGAGCGCAGAGAGGCACGCACGCACCCATGGGCTGGCCGTTGAGCAGCGCTGCCACTCGCTTGGCGTCCCTCTTGCGTGCAAACTCCACCCACCTGCCCGCCCACGCGGTCACACATGCCATGGGTGCAGGCAGGGAACAAGGAAGTTGGGTGTGTTAGGGTTGGGGGGCGAAAGGAAAGCGGGAACAACAGCCCGGAAGCGTGAGAGAAGAGCAGCAATGCAGCCTAAGAGAGGGTAGCGACAGGGCAGAGAGAGGGCAGCGAGAGGGATACGGGGAAGCTCCAGGCTGAAGCCTGGAGCTTTTGAATTCTGGTGAATGCTTTTGAGCAGCTCTCCACGTGGCAATCTTTCTTGAAATTGTGACGGCGAGGCACCGAGGGAAGAGACCAAGATATTGGCTTGACAATCTCGGTAACCCCTTCTCCTCCATCGCAAGCAACTCAAAAACACCTTTCCCCACCCATCAACTCGTAAACCCTCAACCCTGCCTGTTTAGCAACAAGCCTACCCTACTCTTCTGGCCCGGAAATCCAATCTGCAACCAGGACCCACCCACCCTTCTGTGAAGTTTTTGTTCCGACTGCCCCCCGCTGCCCGCCGCCGCTGGCGCGCTGCTGGGTCTGCCAAGGAGAGGGGAGCAGAGCAGCAGGCAAACAGAGGGAGGTGAGAGGGGAGGGGAGAGGGGAGGGAATGTGGGGAGGAGAGAAAGGTGAGATGGTGGACATTGAGGTTTCCAAACCACCTCGCCGCTGGCGCGCTGCTGGGTCTGCCAAGGCGAGGGGAGCAGGGGGCGAGCAGAAGGGGAGCAGGGGGCGAGCAGAAGGGGAGCAGCGGGCGAGCAGAAGGGGAGCAGGGGGCGAGCAGAAGGGGAGCAGCGGGCGAGCAGAAGGGGAGCAGCGGGCGAGCAGAAGGGGAGCAGCGGGCGAGCAGAAGGGGAGCAGCGGGCGAGCAGAAGGGGAGCAGCGGGCGAGCAGAAGGGGAGCAGCGGGCGAGCAGAAGGGGAGCAGCGGGCGAGCAGAAGGGGAGCAGCGGGCGAGCAGAAGGGGAGCAGCGGGCGAGCAGAAGGGGAGCAGCGGGCGAGCAGAAGGGGAGCAGCGGGCGAGCAGAAGGGGAGCAGCGGGCGAGCAGAAGGGGAGCAGCGGGCGAGCAGAAGGGGAGCAGCGGGCGAGCAGAAGGGGAGCAGCGGGCGAGCAGAAGGGGAGCAGCGGGCGAGCAGAAGGGGAGCAGCGGGCGAGCAGAAGGGGAGCAGCGGGCGAGCAGAAGGGGAGCAGCGGGCGAGCAGAAGGGGAGCAGCGGGCGAGCAGAAGGGGAGCAGCGGGCGAGCAGAAGGGGAGCAGCGGGCGAGCAGAAGGGGAGCAGCGGGCGAGCAGAAGGGGAGCAGCGGGCGAGCAGAAGGGGAGCAGCGGGCGAGCAGAAGGGGAGCAGCGGGCGAGCAGAAGGGGAGCAGCGGGCGAGCAGAAGGGGAGCAGCGGGCGAGCAGAAGGGGAGCAGCGGGCGAGCAGAAGGGGAGCAGCGGGCGAGCAGAAGGGGAGCAGCGGGCGAGCAGAAGGGGAGCAGCGGGCGAGCAGAAGGGGAGCAGCGGGCGAGCAGAGGGGTGGTAAGAGGGGGAAGAAGGGGTTTGCGACGGAGAGGAGGTGAGAGGTTGGGGATAGAAGTTTCAAAACCCGAAATCCTCAACCCTGACGAAAATTTGACGCAGGGGTTTTTGCGGAGTGATGGAGGCGCGAGGTAGACTTAACAATGGTAGATGTTTCGGGGAGCAGCGACTGGACGTAGGTTTAGGTGTGCGAGGAAGGAAGAGGACGAGTATGCTAGTGGGATGTCCAAGGGTCCACGGGTGGTGGGAGGTGCATGCTGGTACTAGAGCACAGCACATTGCAGGGTTTCGATTGCACTGGTGCAAGGAGGAAGCACCAGTGATGGTGTGCTGAATTAGAAACCCAAACCCCCTTCACATCAATTTTAATCGGATGCAAAATCGACGGAGGTGCCTTAAACAGTTACACCGTGAACCTATGTGCCGTAAGCGTCCATGCCGTGCTACTCCGCAGTGGCCGTTCACGCGTCAGGTTCAGGTTCAGGACCCAGGGGAATCATGTGAGTCGACTCAAAAGATCAGGGCACAGGTGAATCACGGAACCGCGAACCTTAAAGTGGGAAGGAGGCGCTTCAAGGGGCGGGTGTACCTTCAGGTGCCAGGTATATCCGAAGGATTTCCGCGTGCGGGGACAGCAGGTGACGCAGCTTCAAGGGTTTCATGCGAGGGGGTATTCTCGAAAGGTAACACACGCCAGTCTTGTGTCGCTTCTTCCCTTTCGGCAATTTCGCCTGCTTTCTCTTCCCGCCCTCCCCCTGCTCTTCCCCCCCATCCTCCTCCCCTTTCCGCCGCTTCCGCCCGCTCCGAAGCCCATTCTCTGCGCCCATCGTGCCGCCGTCTCCGTCGCTTCCGCTTCGTTCCGCATCGCCCTCGTCACTATCACTCTCGCTATAATCACTCCGCCCTTCAGTGGCGCCTTCATTCGTTCGTAGCCGATCCAACCCACGCGCACCCGCTGCCGCTGCATCCCCCTCCTCGCTTTCCTCCCCCTCCTCTCCTTCCTCCCCCTCCCCGTTATCCTCCCCCTCCTCTCCTTCCTCCCCATCCTCGTTATCCTCCCCTTCCTCCTCCTCCTTCCTTTCCTCCCCTTCGTCCCCTCCCTCTCCTTCCTCCTTTTCCTCCTCTCGCTCCTCTAATTCCTCCTCTGGTCCATCGCCAACCAACTCTTCCTCGTCGCTCTCCATGTCTCCCTCCTTCACCTCCCACTTCGCCATCGCAAAACCCCCGTCGACACCACTCACGCCTACACCAAACCCACCCGAATCACGCTAAACCTTGCCGTCTGTGTTGTAATTGTAATTCTTCCCAAAGTGCGACTGAGCAAGCGGGTTGCAAGCGGTGTGAGGAGCAGCAGCTGCGTCGTTCTGTTGGTAGCTGGATAAATTTCCTCTAGAACCAACAAGACTGATGAGAGGTGAAGCGGGTTAAAAAAGGGCGGGCTTGCGTGCCATAAAGTGCGCACAGTAATGAAGTGGGTAAGAATTACCCACTGCGTGTTACCCTGTGTGGCGTACGGAGGGAACTGCGGAAAGTCTGTGCTCGAAGTATCGGGTAACCCTGCGGTCGTTTCCCCTGAGCGGAGGGAAAGAGCCCTGCACTGAGTTGGCAGGTTTTCCCCCTGCTCTTCCTTACCCCCGCCCCCCCTTTTCGATAGCGCGCCGTTTTTTTGTGTTGCCCATGCAGAGTTTCGTTTCGCACGTTCGCCCAACATTTTTTCGTTCCGCCAACATCTGTTCGCTAGGGCAAATGCCCTTCGATCAACAGTTCTGCTCACTCAATTCTCCATCCCCTCGCACAACAGGTCTGTGGACCGTCGAGCAACAGTCGTTATTAGGGCTTGTTAGGCTGCAGGAGTCACGGTGCCAGTTATCACGAGGCAGGTTCTAGATTCTCCGTTTCACCGCTCTAAGCTCATCGCAGGAAGACGCGTTCAAGTCGAAATAACACTCCAATTCGACAAATCTCAGCTCTTTCGCCTTTCCAGTTTTAACCGAACCAAATCAACCCGCGGATATCGCGGCGATGGACGCGACGGAGGACGAGATCGCGCGCATGCAGGAGGAGCGGCGCGCCAAGGAGCAGGAGCTGGCGGCGCTGGCGTCGGTGAGCTTCGACAAGGACCTGTACGGCGGCGGCGACAAGGACCGGTTCGCCGGCTACGAGATGTCCATTCCCGTCATGGAGGACGAGGAGGAGCAGGACGCCACGGAGCGGGAGGTTGCCAGGTGGGATTCCACTAAAAGTCTTTAGACGCGGAGAGGCGCCATACTTGCCTGTTTCCACTTCTTGATTTTTTTTCCAGAATCTTCCGAGTAGCATTTATTGGTTCCGTTTCCGTCTGTAGCCGGCGTCGTCCCTTTTTTCGAGCATGTTGTCGTCCTTGGTCATTCGTTGAGCTGCATGGCTGCCAGTTCTCCATACGCGACAGTTTTCTACCACCAGCCGTTGGACTCGCGGAACCAACCACGTCCCGTATCAAGATCCGCGTTTCTTTCCCAAGAGCCGCAATCTCAGCGTTTCTTTCCTTATATTCCGCAAGCTCCCTATGCTTCCTCCGCTGCGCTGACATCGCTTGTACAAGTCATTGATTTTCCCGATTTTTGGGAGATTTTGCTCTTGCTTAGCCGACACGTCATGCTGCCAACAGAGATTCCATTCACCAACCTTATCGTACCTCTCTATTCTGCTCCATCTACCGTGCGCCGGCCGACTTAACCCTCTCTCTATCGCTTATGCTGCTCTTAAGGAGCGCATACTTCGTTCTTTGGATCTATCCGTTCTGACTCTAGCCTACCTCTTTACTTACTCCCTTCCCTTACCCCGCCCGCCATGTTGTCTTTTAGAAGTTACCATCCACGGATTCCACGGCACTGCGCCCAAGGAGCTTCTGCACGACACGAGCGACTACTCGTGGATGATGGGACTGTGGCATTGCGGTTCTCTCTCTCTTATCATGACGGATTCTTTCGTCTTCTCTCCGTGTTCCCCCTTTCGCCCGCCTCCAGGAAGCTCGCGTCCTACACGGCGCCCAAGGAGCTGCTGCACGAGGTGCATGCATCAGCGACACGGACTCCCCTCGCCCCTTGCGCTCTCTCACTCTCCCCTCTCTCTTTCTCCCCTCACTCTCACTCCCCCTCACTCTCTCTCCCCTCTCTCTCTCACTCTCCCCTCTCTCACTCTCCCTTCTCTCTCTCTCCCCTCGCCAGGAAGCTGGCGTCCTACACGGCGCCCAAGGAGCTGCTGCACGAGCTGCCGCGCGGAGAGGCTGAGGAAGAGGTGAGCGGAGCCGAGGGTGGGAGGGGTGGAGAGGTGAGGTAAAGAGGAGAGAAGGAAGAGACACAAGTGAAAGCGGAGATGGGCGGAGAGCGGAAGTAAGATGGGAAGAGGAAAGAAGAGATGAGTGGGAGGAAGTGGTGGGGGATGGAAGGGGCAAGAGGAAAAGGGAAGGAGGAGGTGAGGGGATGAGGAGTAAAGGAGGGGGGCAGGGGGGGTTGTATTGGACGAGGGGGGGTCCAAGGGCTATGGTAGGTGGGAGGAGGGTGGGCTGGGGGATGGCAGCGCTGCACAGGTGAAAGGAGAGTGAGATAAGCTGATTGATGGTCGAAGCGACAGGGTATGGGTGTTGCTTTCGCAAATGAGTTCACTTTCTGTCTTCCCATCCCATCCCATCCCATCCCATCCCATCCCATCCCATCCCATCCCATCCCATCCCATCCCATCCCATCCCATCCCATCCCATCCCATCCCATCCCATCCCATCCCATCGCATCGCATCGCATCGCATCGCATCGCATCGCATCGCATCGCATCGCATCGCATCGCATCGCATCGCATCGCATCGCATCGCATCGCATCGCATCGCATCGCATCGCATCGCATCGCATCGCATCGCATCGCATCCCATCCCATCCCATCCCATCACATCCCATCCCATGTGGATTCCAGCTTTCCAGTGTACTTTCGCCCTCCGCTGTCCTCTCTTCCAGCATCCCGCCCTGCCTCTCGTCTCTTCGCCTTCCCCCGACCTCCCAAACCCCCCTGTCTCCCCGCGTCCCCCTCCCTCTCCCTCCCCGCTCCCTCTCGCGGGCTCGTCCAGACGGCGGGGTTGCAGAAGCCGTGGCGCATCATGGACAGGGAGGACGAGTACCGTTGCCGTCCTTGCTCTTCTTGTTCATGCCCCACTCTCCGTCCTTGCTCTTCTTGTTCATGCCCCACTCTCCGTCCTTGCTCTTCTTGTTCATGCCCCACTCTCCGTCCTTCCCCACCCTGCACGCACGCACGCCCCCTCCTTCTCCCCCTCACCAGGCGGCGGGATTCAAGAAGCCGCCGTCGCGCATCATCGACAGAGAGGATGACTACCCCCGCCGCCCCCATAGCTGTCTCTTCTTCATGCCCCACTCTCCGTCCCTCCCTCCCTCCCGTCCCCTCTTACCCACCCCAACCCCTCCTCCCCCCTCACCAGGCGGCGGGGTTCAAGAAGCCATCGCGCATCATTGACAGGGAGGACGAGTACCAACGCTGCTGCATCTTGTGGCCTTGTTCATGCCCCACTCTCTCTCCCTCCCTTCTGTTCCCCCTCCCCCCAAAAACCCCCTTCTCTCCCTCCCTCTCACCAGGCAGCGGGGTTCAAGAAGCCATCGCGCATCATCGACAGGGAGGATGACTACCGGCGCCGACGCCTCAACCGGATCATTTCGCCCGACCGCCATGATGCCTTCGCCATGGTATGGCTCATTGACTCATTGCTCACTGACTCATTGCTCACTGACTCATTGCTCACTGACTCATTGCTCACTGACTCATTGCTCACTGACTCATTGCTCACTGACTCGTTGCTCACTGATTCATTGCTCACTGACTCATTGCTCACTGACTCATTGCTCACTGACTCATTGCTCACTGACTCGTTGCTCACTGACTCATTGCTCACTGACTCATTGCTCACTGACTCATTGCTCACTGACTCATTGCTCACTGACTCATTGCTCACTGACTCATTGCTCACTGACTCATTGCTCACTGACTCATTGCTCACTGACTCATTGATTACTGACTCATTGATTACTGACTCATTGCTCACTGACTCATTGCTCACTGACTCGTTGCTCACTGACTCATTGCTCACTGACTCATTGCTCACTGACTCATTGCTCACTGACTCGTTGCTCACTGACTCGTTGCTCACTGACTCGTTGCTCACTGACTCGTTGCTCACTGACTCATTGCTCACTGACTCATTCCTCACTGACTCATTGCTCACTGACTCATTGCTCACTGACTCATTGATTACTGACTCATTGCTCACTGACTCATTGCTCACTGACTCATTGCTCACTGACTCGTTGCTCACTGACTCATTGCTCACTGACTCATTGCTCACTGACTCGTTGCTCACTGACTCATTGCTCACTGACTCGTTGCTCACTGACTCGTTGCTCACTGACTCGTTGCTCACTGACTCATTGCTCACTGACTCATTGCTCACTGACTCATTGCTCACTGACTCATTGCTCACTGACTCGTTGCTCACTGACTCGTTGCTCACTGACTCGTTGCTCACTGACTCGTTGCTCACTGACTCGTTGCTCACTGACTCGTTGCTCACTGACTCATTGCTCACTGACTCATTCCTCACTGACTCATTGCTCACTGACTCGTTGCTCACTGACTCATTGCTCACTGACTCATTGCTCACTGACTCATTGCTCACTGACTCATTCCTCATTTCTGCTGTGCTGTGCTGTGCGCATGCGTGCACTTTCTTTGCTCCAGCGGCCCACCCAAAGTTTAGATACGATTCTTCCGGTTGAATGAAACTGTGGAGGCATGCGAGCTTGCTGCGGTTCGAATTTGCTTGTCCTGGCTTACTCTCTCTCACCAGGCTTAAATGTCACATCCCATGCATTGCAGCAGCGATGTGCACATACTACGCAGACATGACCAAGGAGTAGGCGTTGAAGACGTGAGGTGGTGGTGCCTATACATATGCTGCATTGCATGTATGCGTCTGTGTGTGTGGGTCTATCTCTCTCCTCGCCCGTCCCACCGGATAGGCGCCACCCCCCTGACGACGCTGCTGCAGTGTGAACATGCGTGGACTCGATAAAGGAGGAGGCGCTGAAGCAAGAGAAGGAGATGTTGGGGCGCTTACACATGTGCTGCACTTGTGTGTGTGTGTGTGTATGTGTGTGTGTGTGTGTGTGTGTGTCTGTGTGTGTGTGTGTGTGTGTGTCTGTGTGTGTGTGTGTGTGTGTGTGTGTCTGTGTCTGTGTGTGTGTGTCTGTGTCTGTGTGTGTCTCTGTGTGTGTGTGTCTGTGTGTGTGTGTGTGTGTGTGTGTGTGTCTGTGTCTGTGTGTGTGTGTCTGTGTCTGTGTGTGTCTGTGTGTGTGTGTCTGTGTCTGTGTGTGTCTGTGTGTGTGTGTCTGTGTCTGTGTGTGTCTGTGTGTGTGTGTCTGTGTCTGTGTGTGTCTGTGTGTGTGTGTCTGTGTCTGTGTGTGTCTGTGTGTGTGTGTGTCTCTTCGCCCCACTCTTCCCACCAGGGTGCCCGCCACACGTGATTCAGCGGTGCGCACGTATGCAGATGTGATAAAGTAGGAGGCGCTGAAGCGAGAGAAGGAAGGCACGTGAGGTGCCTAAGAGGATGGCTTATGTGTGTGTCTGTGCCTCTCTGTGTGTCTCTCACTCTCCTCTCCCTCTTCCCTCCCACCAGGGCGATGCCACACCAGACGCAGCAGTGCGCACACACGCGGACGTGGTAGAGGAGGAGGCGTTGAAGCGGGAGAAGGAGATTTTGAGGCTCCGATACATATGCTGCTGCATGTATGTGTCTCTGTGTGTGTCTCTCTCTCCTCGCCCTTCCCCACCAGGGCGATGCCACACCCGATGCAGCAGTGCGCACGTACGCGGACGTGATAAAGGAGGAGGCGTTGAAGCGCGAGAAAGAGGAGACGCTGAGGCAGATCGCCAAGAAGAAGGCGGAAGAGGCGGAGAGGAAGGCGGCTGAGCTCTCCTCCGCGCCCACCAAGGCCCAGGGCGCTGCTGCCGCCCCCCCTGCTGCTGGCCCCCCTGCTGCTGCTGCTGCCGCTGCTGGTGCTCGTGGCTCCGGGTGGTGCTGCTGCTGCGGGTAGCAAGAGGAGGAATCGGTGGGACGTGGCGGGAGGCGGAGGTGCTGGTGCTGCGGAGGTTGAGGCCAAGTGAGTGCGGTGTGGGGGTTAAGGGTTGGTTGGTAGGGAAGGGAGGTTGATGGATGGGTGGATGGGTGGATGGGTGGGTTCGTGGGTGGGTTCGTGGGTGGGTTCGTGGGTGGGTTCGTGGGTGGGTTCGTGGGTGGGTTCGTGGGTGGGTTCGTGGGTGGGTTCGTGGGTGGGTTCGTGGGTGGGTTCGTGGGTGGGTGAGTGGGTGGGTGGGTGGGTTGTGACGGTGTGTGTGTGGGAGTGTGGTGGTGGTGCTCACTCATCTGCATTCCTGTGTTTCTGCTGCTCTCCTTTGCTGCCCCCGCGGCTGGCTTGTTCACTTGGCTTCACTGCATTGCCACGCTGATGTATGCGTATGAGACTCTTGTGTCCCTGCTGCTGCTTACCGCGTCCCCCTTCTTTGTCTCAGTATCATTCAATTCCGTGCCTGATTCTCTTGTGTTGCTACCACTGCTGCTGGCAGGAAGCCCAAGGCAGCGGATTGGGATGCGCCTGATGCCACGCCAGGCCCCGCCAGGTGAGATTCTGTTGCTTCTGGCGCCGCTCTTTACTTGCCTTTGCTGCACACTGCTCCTCTTCACACAACCTACCCACCACCATCACTCACTCGCGTGCTCTCTCTCTCCCACACCTGCTGCCGTCATGCACAGTTGCTGCACCACACTGTACTGCACTGCACCACGCTTTGCTGTTATGAGATGAGACCCCTCACTTCAGCCCACCTGTTTCTCCCATCTTCAATACCTTTTCTCCCCTTCCCTGCATTACCCCTTGCTTCGCCAGTTTCCGTCGCCAAGCCCTGTTGTTCTCCTCGCATCCATCTCCCGCCCCTTCGTGCGCTCCCTCCCCTGCTCAGTCGCTCAGACGCCCCACTCACCCCGTCCCTTCCTCTGTGCAATCCTCATTCCTTCCCCATCTCTTTGCACCCTGCTCGCCCTCTTCCCGATCTCTCCCAACCGTCTCCCATTGACCCCTCCTCCCATTGACCCCTCCTCCCATTGACCCCTCCTCCCATTGACCCCTCCTCCCATTGACCCCTCCTCCCATTGACCCCTCCTCCCATTGACCCCTCCTCCCATTGACCCCTCCTCCCATTGACCCCTCCTCCCATTGACCCCTCCTCCCGTTGACCCCTCCTCCCATTGACCCCTCCTCCCCTTGACCCCTCCTCCCATTGACCCCTCCTCCCATTGACCCCTCCTCCCCTTGACCCCTCCTCCCATTGACCCCTCCTCCCATTGACCCCTCCTCCCATTGACCCCTCCTCCCATTGACCCCTCCTCCCATTGACCCCTCCTCCCATTGACCCCTCCTCCCATTGACCCCTCCTCCCATTGACCCCTCCTCCCATTGACCCCTCCTCCCATTGACCCCTCCTCCCATTGACCCCTCCTCCCATTGACCCCTCCTCCCATTGACCCCTCCTCCCATTGACCCCTCCTCCCATTGACCCCTCCTCCCATTGACCCCTCCTCCCATTGACCCCTCCTCCCATTGACCCCTCCCATTGACCCCTCCTCCCATTGACCCCTCCTCCCATTGACCCCTCCTCCCATTGACCCCTCCTCCCCTTGACCCCTCCTCCCTTCCCCCAGTCTTTGGGATGCCCATGCCCCCACCCCCGGCCGTGGCAGTGCAGTGGGCGCCACCCGCATGCCCAACCCCTTTATGGCTTCCTCTCCAAACCTTACCCGCTCGCTTCCCCTGCCCTCTCCTTTCCTCCCCCCCCCCCCCCCTTTCGTTCCCGCCACCAGTCGTTGGGACGCCCCCACCCCTGGCAGAGGCACAGCAGTGGACGCCACTCCCACGCCCGGCCCCCGCCGCAACCGCTGGGATGAAACACCCTCCCATGGGGGAGTCCTGCCGGACGACGCCACCCCATCCGCGCTCCCGGGCGGCGGCGGTGCCACCCCAGGGTTGGGCGGCGGCGCCACACCGGCCGGCATGGCTTGGGACGCCACGCCGAAGCTTTCGGCCGGCGCCACCCCGACCCCGAAAAAGACGCGGTCCAGATGGGACGAAACGCCGGCCGGCGGAGGCGTTACCCCTGCGGGCGGCGGGGGCGGCGCCACCCCGTCCGCTGCTGTAGGCATGACTCCCTCCGGGATGACCCCGGGGGGGGTGACACCTGGGGGAGCCACACCTGGGGGGTTCGGGGTCACACCAGTGGGAGGAGTGGACATGGCAACCCCCACCCCGGGTCAGATTGCCCTTCGGGGGCCGCTCACTCCCGAGCAATTCACAATGCTGCGGTGGGAGAGGGAGATCGAGGAGCGGAACAAGCCGCTGTCAGATGAGGAGCTGGATGCCATGTTTCCCTTAGACGGATACAAGGTGCTGGAACCCCCTGCCTCGTACGTCCCCATTCGCACCCCCGCGAGGAAGCTCCTCGCGACGCCTACTCCCATGGGTGGAGCAGGAGGGGGTGCGACGCCGCTGTATGCGATTCCCGAGGAGGATCGGCAGCAGCTGTTTGACGTGGGGAAGGAGGTGCCGGGGCTGCCGAATTTGAAGCCGGAGGACTACCAGTACTTTGGCGCGCTGCTGAATGAGGAGGAGGAGGAGAAGATGAGCGCGCAGGAGAAGACTGAACGGAAGATCATGAAGCTTCTGCTCAAGGTGGGTTGGGGAGAGGAGGGAAGTGGTGTTGGGGTGGAATGGGGAGGAGGAGGGAAAATGGGTTGGTGTGGGTGGGATGGTAGGAGGAGGTGCTCGTTCCCCTTTCAATTCTTGCACTTTAGCCCACACCCTCTTCCACTACTCGAACCTATCAGATTTATTTCCCCTGTACCTCTCTGCACTGCAACCACAATAACAGGTGAAGAACGGCACGCCTCCCCAGCGCAAGACGGCGCTGAGGCAGCTGACAGACAAGGCGCGGGAGTTTGGCGCTTCCGCCCTCTTCAACCAGATCCTGCCGCTGCTCATGTCGCCCACTCTGGAGGATCAGGAGAGGCATCTGCTCGTCAAGGTGAGTCAACTCCGTTGCCCTGTTTCACTACTGCCCTCCATTCATGTGATCAACAACATTCTCACAAGCTGGACGAGCAGGTGCGCCCGCTTCTGCACGCTGCACGCACAACATGCCACTTGCACCTCACTCCACTCATTGCATTGCACCGCATCCAACCCCTTACACCGCCCTCTGTTCTCCACCCCATTGCACCTCATTCCATCCCTTCCTGTGCCTCATTGTGCCATGGCATGTCATGTCATCGACCGCATTCTATACAAGCTGGACGAGCTGGTGCGCCCCTTGGTGCACAAGCCGCCCCTTGCGCCCCACCCACATTGCATCTCACTAACCTTCTCCTGTGCCTCACTGTGCCATGGCAGGTCATCGATCGCATTCTGTACAAGCTGGACGAGTTGGTGCGTCCCTTCGTGCACAAGATCCTGGTGGTCATCGAGCCGCTGCTCATCGATGAGGACTACTATGCTCGCGTGGAGGGCAGGGAGATCATCTCCAACCTCAGCAAGGTGTGTGTGTGTGTGCTGGTTGATGGGGCTCTCAGACCAAGGTAGCTAGTCAAGATGATTATCATCACAAGATCCTGGTGGTCATCAAGCCGCTGCTTATCAACGAGGACTACTATGCGTGCGTGGAAGGGCGAAAGATCATCTCCAACCTCAGCAAGGTGCGTGTGCTGGAGGGTGGGAAGTTTAGTGAGTTGGGCTATGCTGGTTGGGCCTTTGTAGAGCCGCTGCTGATCAGCGAGGACTACTATGTGCGCGTGGAGGGAAGGGAGATCATCTCAAATCACAGCAAGGTGTGTGCGCTGAAGAGTGGAGACCCCAGTACGTTGGGCTATGCTGGTTGAGCCATCGTTCCGCAGGGACCTAGTGCTTTCGACTAATGCGAAAGCTACGCGCCATTCTCTCTATCTTAATGTCTTTGCCTCTTTGCTGCTTACACTCTGGTGGTGTCCTTCATCTTCTCACCCCCTTCTTTTTTTCGTTGCGTTTTTGTCTCACTCATCCCCCACCCCCTCCCCATCTATCCCCACCCACAGGCAGCATGGCTGGTGACAATGATTGCAGCCATGCGGCCCCACATAGACAACACGGACGAGTGCGTGCACAACACCACCACTGCCGGGTGCCAGCGCCTTTCCATCCCATAGTGCTAGCAAGGCTAGCATTCTCTTGTTTGCCTCACACACAACCCTTCCTGCTCCCTTCCCCACATAACAAGCAGCAGGTCTGGCCACAATGATTGCAGCCATGCGCCCTGACATCGACAGCGTGGACGAGTACGTGCGCAACACTACTGCCACGCTCAGTGTTGGCCCTGGCATCCCATTCATGCTTCATTCAAACTTACTCTCTTTCCCCGCTCCCCCCATCCCTCCGGCACCCCTCCCCCCATCCCTCCGGCACCCCTCCCCCCATCCCCCCGGCACCCCCCCCCCTTCCCCCCGGCACCCCTCCCCCCAACCCCCCCCCACCTCTTCCCCACCCACAGGCAGCAGGGCTGGCAACGATGATTGCAGCCATGCGGCCAGATATCGACAATGTGGACGAGTACGTGCGTAACACCACCGCCCGCGCCTTCTCCGTCGTCGCCTCTGCTCTCGGCATCCCGGCGCTGCTGCCGTTCCTGCGAGCCGTGTGCGCCAGCAAGAAGTCGTGGCAGGCGCGGCACACGGGCATCAAGATCGTGCAGCAGATCGCCATTCTCATGGGGTGTGCTGTGCTGCCCCACCTGCGCTCGCTGGTTGATATCATCGAGCATGGGCTGGGGGACGACAACCAGAAGGTAAGCACCATCTGTGTCTGTGCTGCTGCCCTTCTGCGCGCCTTGTGCCGTGTGCTATGCCCTCCTTCCTGCGAGCAGTGTGCGCCAGCAAGAAGTCGTGGCAGGCGAGGCACACGGGCATCAAGATCGTGCAGCAGATTGCGATTCTCATGGGCTGCACTGTTCTGCCGCACCTGCGCTCGCTGGTGGACATCATTGAGCATGGGCTGGGGGACGACAACCAGAAGGTAGGCACTATATGTGTCGGTGCTGCTGCCGTTCCTGTGCGCCGTGTGTGCGAGCAACAAGTCTTGGCAGGCCCGGCATACAGAAGTGTTTTGGAATTGACTCACAACAGCACACATGCTGCTGCTCACCTCCACTTTTCACTCAGATCTGCTTGCATGCATGCAGCATCACATCGCTCTCTCTCGTTGGCGACCCTAAGGCATCTGCGCCCCACCTCTCCCTGCCTGTCCCCATCACCCCCAGGTCCGCACCATCACGGTGTTATCCCTGGCAGCTCTAGCAGAGGCGTCAGCACCCTATGGCATCGGAAGCTTTGACTTCATGCTGACTTGCAACCCTTCCGTGTGTCCCTTGTGCTGACCTCAGGTGCGCACCATCACGGCGTTATCCCTCGCAGCGCTGGCAGAGGCGTCAGCCCCCTACGGCATTGAGAGCTTTGACTCCGTGCTGAAGCCGCTGTGGAAGGGCATTCGCGCGCACCGTGGGAAGGTTCTTGCGGCCTTCCTGAAGGCGATCGGGTTCATCATCCCTCTGATGGACGCTATGTATGCCAGCTACTACACGCGCGAGGTGAGTGGGAGAGGGGAGGTAGGAGATAGATGTGTGCTGTACATGGGTCCATCATAGGGGGTCAAGGGCTGTAGGGTAGGGGACACATGGGTTCATCATCCCTCTGATGGACGCTATGAATGCCAGCTACTACACGCGCGAGGTGAGTGGGAGAGGGACGCGTGGGTGGTTGAAGGGAAACGGGGTGGGTGGGTGGGGTGGGGGTGGCATCAATGGGATGGGAGGGCATGGGGGCAGTATACTATAGAATCAGCTGAGCATTCATCTTTTGGATGTCATGCATGCGAGCGACTGTGCATGTAGGTGACTGCCATGTGTGTGCATGGACTGACTATGCCTCTTCTCTTCCTTGCATCTCCAACTCTCCCGCCCTCCCGTCCCCTCCCGTCCCCTCCCGTCCCCTCCCCTCTCCTCTTCCCTGCCCGTTCAGGTGATGGTGGTGCTGATTCGCGAGTTCCAGTCACCCGACGAGGAGATGAAGAAGATGAAGCAGTGCTCAAGGTGGTGAAGCAGTGTGTGGGCACCCGCTCACCGTGTCTCATCTCATCCTCTCCACCCGTTTCTGCCGTCCCCCCCACCCTTCCACTTCCTTCCCTTTCCTCCCCTCCCCTTCCTCCCTTCCCGTCCTCGCTCTCCTCCCACCAGGTGATGGTGGTGCTAATTCGTGAGTTCCAGTCGCCAGACGAGGAGATGAAGAAGATAGTGCTCAAGGTGGTGAAGCAGTGTGTGGGCACAGACGGCGTGGAGCCGGACTACATTCGGGCAGAGATTTTGCCTGAATACTTCAAGCACTTCTGGGTGCGCCGCATGGCGCTCGATAGGAGGAACTACAAGCAGCTTGTTGAGACGACGGTGGAGATCGCAAATAAGGTGCGTGCATGCAACTGAAGGGGGGGGGGGGGGGGGGGGGGGGGGGGGTTGCGGGTGTACTGTGCGGCATGCATGCATTCATTGGACCGCCGAAACTACAGTCAGCTCGTTAAGACGGCTGTGGAGATCGCAGCAGGTGAACGGGGTTGGGTTTTGAGGCAGAGTCGCGCAGGTGAAGAGGTCGACAGGCCAGCAGGTGAGCAGGTGGAGAGGTGATGAGGGTGGTCGAATCATGTGAGGGAAGCCCGCAAGGACGGGGAGGAGGTGGACTGCATCCTTCCTTGGTCACTTCACTTGGTGTTCGTTTCCATCACCGCCGGCCGGGTACCTGTTTTAGCTCGCTCAAGAGAGCAAGTGGTGCAGCAGCTTACGGATGAGAGCGAGTCTGGCAGCTTTCACTGCGACTCCCTTGTTTCTCACTGTCGTGTCCTCTACGTCACCCCACATCCCCATAACAGACGGGGGTGAGCGACATCATAGGACGCGTGGTGGAGGACCTCAAGGACGAGAGCGAGCCATCTTTGGCCTCCACCCACCATATCCCTCTCTCGCATCTCCCCTCCCCCCACCCTCACACCCCCCCTCCCTCTTCCCCCCTTTCCTTCCCCAGGCGGGGGTGAGCGACATCATAGGGCGAGTGGTAGAGGACCTCAAGGACGAGAGCGAGCCGTACCGCCGCATGGTGATGGAGACGGTGGAAAAGGTTCTGACCAACCTGGGGGCGGCGGATATTGATGCCCGGCTGGAGGAGCTGCTGATCGACGGCATCCTTTACGCCTTCCAGGAGCAGGTGCGCGTGTGTGTGTGTGTGGGTGGGTGAGGATAGACTATATACATGCACCACAGAGGGCAGGCACATGGTGATGGAGACGGTTGATATGGTGTTCACTAACCTGGGGGCGGCTGACATTGACGCGCGGCTGGAGGAGATGCTGATCGATGGCATTCTTTAAGCGTTCCAGGAGCAGGTGGGTGAAGTTGGGTAATAGTATAGGCTGGACACACCACATAGGGCACATGGTGGTGGAGATGGTGCAGAAGGTGTTCACTAACCTGGGGGCGGCTGACATTGACGCGCGACTTGAAGAGCTGCTGATCGACGGCATTCTTTATGCCTTCCAGGAACAGGTGGGTGAATGGGGGTATGTATGTATAGGCTCTGCACATCACAGAGGGCGCATGGTGGTGGAGGAGACGGTAGAGCAGGTGCTCCCAACCTAGTGACTTTTGGGTTGACTCAAAAATCACCTCGCATGGTGGAGGAGACAATGGAGGAGGTGCTCCCAACCTGGGGAACGTTGACATGGACGCGGGACTTGAAGAGCTGCTAATTTAGACGTCCCCTCCCCCATCCCCTCCCCCATCCGCTGACATGGCGGCTCCTTACCCGTTCCAGGAGCATGCGGGGTGGGTGGGTGTGAGAGGCGGGAAGAGGTGGGCCATGCCATATTATAGACGGTGTTATTCTCGGTGCCATGGGCATAGGCACCGAGGTGGGCCATGCCATAGGCACCGAGAATAACACCGTCTATAGTATAGCCTCTCTAGAATAGACGGTGTTATTCTCGGTGCCTATGGCAATGGCAGGCAATGGCAGTAACGGGCTCATGCTTTGTGTATGGCCGTGTTGTAACCATGACTCCATCCCTCCCTTGCTGCCTGGCTTGCCACTGCCTCTCTGCGCGCACATATACCTTGGTGGCATGGCATGGCATGGCATGGCATTCATCCATGGGTGATGGTGCCGTGCACTGCACATGCATGCTCAATCATGTCTGCATCATTGCATGTGGGTGCAGACAAGCGACGACGCAAATGTGATGCTCAACGGCTTCGGCACGGTGGTCAATGCGCTGGGGCAGAGAGTGCGGCCCTACCTCCCCCAGGTCAGTGCTTCCCTTTGTACATCAGTAACAGTCCGCTGTGGATTTCGTTTTTTTCTTTCTTTCCTCTGCAGCATCGCTACTTTCTGCTGTGATCTGCGTTTACTTTCAACCTCGTGCACAGCCGGCTCTGTTCGTTTCTGCTCTTCTCTACTCCCATCCGTTTTTGTCGCTCTATTCTAGTCCCCTTCCATGTTAACAGATCTGTGGGACAGCTGAACACCAATAGCGCCAAGTGCGGCAGCTGTGCTGTTAGGAGCCTACTAATATCTTGTCCCCCTATTCCTCTCCTCACTCTTTCTCTCCCCCCTTTCCCTTTCCCCCAGATCTGTGGAACGGTGAAGTGGCGGCTGAACAACAAGAGTGCCAAGGTGCGGCAGCAGGCAGCAGACCTGATAGCGCGCATTGCAGTGGTGATGAAGGCGTGTGGCGAGGAGCAGCTCATGGGGCATCTTGGTGTCGTGTTGTACGAGTACCTGGGAGAAGGTGAGTACACTTCTGTGTGAAAATGTGCGTCGCACGAAAGCACTCATCATGGGGCTTATTGTAAACCCACGCTGAATTCACTGCATCGCACTCACTTACGATTGAAATGACCGAGATGTGATGTGATGTGATGTGATGTGATGTGATGTGATGCGATGCGATGCGATGCGATGTGATGCACGCCTCCTCCCCTGCCAACACCCACGCTGAGTGCACCTGTATCACTCCTTTCCCCCCTCTCTTCTGCGGAGCACCCCAAGGTGTTGTCCGCTGTGGTAGTGAGTGAGTGCGCCCCCTTTCTTGCTGCACGTGCTCACTCATTACCGTTCCCTCTTCTCTTCCATTTCCCCTCCCTACAGAGTACCCCGAGGTGCTGGGCTCCATCCTGGGCGCGCTCAAGGCCATAGTGAATGTGATCGGCATGACCAAGATGACTCCCCCTATCAAGGACCTTCTGCCTCGCCTCACACCCATCCTCAAGAACAGGCACGAAAAGGTAAGTCGCCGTTTTTTTGCTCTTCCTTCACACGAATCTGGGCTGTATTTGTGGTCCGCTCCGCTCCTCCGTTGATAATTCCCATCACCACTATTCCTCCCCCCCTTCCCCTCTCCCCCTCCGCTTTCCTCTGGATAAAGCATTTTGTCGAGTAGTGGGACGCATTGCAGGCACACAGGCTGAACCCTCCTTCCCTCAATCCGTGTCTCTCCCTGCGTGTGGTGCAAACATCACCATTCCCACCACCACCCCACCAATCCCCGCGCCACCCACAGCAGGTGCAGAAGAAATGCATCGCATCGAATTGGTGGGACGCATAGCAGACACGCCGCCTCCCCTCTCCCCTCCCCCCCCCCCCTTCCCTTCCCACCGCCCACTATTCCACCACCCACAGACAGGTTGATTGAGCCTCACTCCTTTTTTAACATCACGCACGGTTAACACTACTTCTAATGCTCCGCCCCCACAACCACCACCCACAGGTGCAGGAGAACTGCATCGACCTGGTGGGGCGCATTGCGGACAGGGGAGCCGAGTTCGTGCCGGCGAGGGAGTGGATGCGCATCTGCTTCGAGCTGCTGGACATGCTCAAGGTATGTGCTAGGGGGCTTGCTCAAGGTGCTCTGACCAGGGATAAGGATATTGCGGCATGGGTTAACAGCGAGTGAGTGGATGCGCATTTGCTTCGAGCTGCTCAACATGCTCAAGGTGGGTGATGAGTGGGGACGAGGGGCGATTCTTGTAGCAGTTATTGAGCAGGAGCAGTGAGGGAGTGCATGCGCATCTGCTTCGAACAGCTGCACATGCTCAAGGTGAGGGGAAGGGCGAGAGCTAGAAAGGAGCGAGAGGGTGAAAGGGGGAGAGGGTGAGACGGGGGAGAGGGTTAATGGAGGGAGAGAGTGAAAGGAGGGAGAGGGTAAAGAGGAAAGAGAGAAGGGATGAAGGGCAAGGGAGGATCTGGAACCACGGCATCTGCTGACAATGCAAGACAGAGAGGCATTGTGCTTTTCTATTGCTCATGCGCACCCTGTTTTAATGCGCCCGCATTCCCCAGGCACACAAGAAGGGAATCAGGCGTGCCACGGTGAACACATTCGGCTATATTGCCAAGGCCATCGGCCCTCAAGATGTGCTGGCGACGCTGCTGAACAACCTCAAGGTGCAGGAGCGGCAGAACCGCGTGTGCACCACTGTTGCCATCGCTATCGTGGCTGAGACCTGCTCTCCGTTCACTGTGCTGCCCGCGCTTATGAACGAGTGAGTGCATACTATGTTGAAGCAGAGGGATGACTGTTTCGGCCATCTGATTTCTTTATGTTGAACATGCTTCACTGTTTCTTTTTGCTTCTCCTCCTTGCATGTAATTCTCCTCGCATCGCCTCTCCTTCCCCAGCTAACGACCACATGTCACAGCTAAACATGCAAAACGCAACATGCAGAACCTAGCTGAACATTGTCATCAATGCTCCTCAATTGAACCTTGTTTTCTTTCCTCCCCCCTCCTCCCAGGTACCGAGTGCCCGAGCTGAATGTGCAGAACGTTCAGCATGGTGCTGAGCCTCCTCTTCCCAAACCCCCAAACCCCTTCTCAACCCTCTCCTGCCTCTTCCTCTCTCCCTTCCCCCCCTTCCCCCCTTCCAGGTACCGAGTGCCGGAGCTGAACGTGCAGAACGGGGTGCTCAAGTCGTTGTCGTTCCTCTTTGAGTACATCGGCGAGATGGGCCGCGACTACATCTATGCCGTCACTCCTCTGCTGGAGGATGCGCTTATGGACCGAGACCTCGTGCACCGACAGGTGGGTAGTGTATGAGGTGGGGAGTGTGTGTGTGGGATGAGGGAGGCCAGACACTAGTTATGTGTCTGTCTCACTCTCGCGCCTGCTTTCTACCTACCGTCCTTGGAGTCGAACCCCTGCGCACGCGCACTTGTTCCTTCATCTGGCAACCTGAATTCCGCCTGAAGTGTACATCTCCTCTTCCGCTCGCTTGTGTTTCAGACGGCAGCTTCGGCAGTGATGCACATGACGCTGGGAGTGGCAGGGCTTGGTTGTGAAGATGCTTTGGTGAGTCCTCTGTTTGTTGGCCAGTCTTGTTGTCCACCAGGCTCATTATCCGTCTTTGTGCACCCAATTTAGATCTGTCCAGCCCTTCTTACTGCACATCTTGTTAGTGTTTATTCCTGATTTTCGCTCAACTTGCATCTCTGCTAGGTGTTTCTTCTTTTACCTTACCGGTTCATTCATGTTTGTTATGCAGATCCACTTACTAAATCTGGTTTGGCCCAACATCTTTGAGACATCACCTCACCTGATTCAAGCAGTCATGGGGACCATTGACGGCATGAGGGTGGCCCTGGGCCCTGCACTCGTTCTTGGATATGTCCTGCAGGTAGGCAGTTTTTCAGGTTGTCATCAACAGATGTCAGGTTTGTTGGTTGTTTCATTGTTGCTTGCATGTGTTCTCATACTGCTGCCCATGGTGCAATTTGAGGTAGCTGCACTACTTGTGTTTCCAGAGCAAAGAACTGGTTTTTTAAACTGGATTGATCTGGGTGTTGTAGACTAGTTTCAGCCAGTTTTCACACCCTCTTTATTTCCATGCAGGGTCTATATCATCCAGCTCGTAAGGTGCGTGAGGTGTATTGGCGTATCTACAACAACCTGTACATTGGTGCACAAGATGCCCTTGTGGCTGCATACCCACGCCTGCCCGACGAGCCAAACAATACCTACACTCGAGCGGAGCTTGACATGTTCATCTGATGACACGTTTGCAGTGACCAGAGCTGGTTGGCTATAGGTGGTTGCACACGAAGCGCAAATGCTTGGATTGGAGTCAACTGGTGTCATTGTAGAAACCCACTATGATTAATGATAGTGTGGAGCAGCTTTCAGCTCTTCACATCAGGATCTACTGTACGGTGTCGTGATCAGCTTGCTGAAACAGTGCATTTGTGACTGACCATTCATGTTAGTATCCACTAGGAACAAAAGAATCTTCATCCGTCAACAGACGTGATGGCTGAAAAGCTCAACTCCACACAGGATGGGCCAGTTCCAGAAGAACAGCGCAGCACAAAATCAGTATCACTTATCGTTGGCTCCTGCAAAGCACCAAAGGATTTCATGAGAGACTGTGATGTGGTCGTGGTCGAGCGAGCAATGATGCAAGAATTGTTACTGTGCTGATTCAGCAAACATGCTCACCCTTCGTTCTGGAGGCAGCATGTTGTGGTGGTGTGCCAAGTTCAACAGCACCATTAAGTACCTCTGCGCTGTCATTGTTCCTGCATCACTAACCACAGTTAGGAAGTGAAGTGACCTCTCAACAAAAGGTTTGTGATTTTTCATGCATTACCTTTTGCAGCAGTTAGTCCAAGCATGTTTGTTAGATGATCTCTTCCAAATACTCTCTCTCCGGACTTGACAGCCACAGCAATATCCTTCTCAAGCTTATGTGAAAGCGCAGAGATGCTTGATGGGTCAGATAAATGCTCCTGCAGTGGGAACATAAGCACGAGCATTGTGTGCAATGATGACAGCCACATTAACCAGAGTGAAACAATCAGTAAAACAAAGAAAACGTACCGGATAAGCATCTCGACTCATCACTTGCTCGATCAGGTCTTGGAGCCTGGGGCGCTTCCCTCGCGCATTACCACAAGAGGAAGTTTCCACTGCTGATGAACCCATGGAACATTGTGGATGAGGTGCAGTAGATTGAGATCCAACTGCCTGTGAACTAGGAGCCGCATGTTCCATGGAGGGAACAATATGACAGGATGCCTCAGCAGGTCGTATGAGTTCAATGCCAACAGGAGGTGGAGCCGTCTCAATTCTTGAGGGTACAGGAACACTGTTGCACATATCTGCTGCTTTTGGAAAACGGTAAGTTCCAGGCATTGGATGAACATCAGCGTGCCTCGCACCGTCCCGTAAAAATGATGATCGTGGTTGGTCGCGGTCAGCAGCAACTGGAGCAGTGAACGAAACTGGATAGTTGCAGTTCCTTGCAAGATTTGGAGCAGATGCGAACAGGATGTTCTCATGATGGACCCTTGAATCCCCTGAGGCTGGAATCTTAAATGTAGTATCAGCACATGGCTCAGCACTTGGCTTGCAATAAGCCACCACTGGTTTATGTTGCTGAGGCTGATGCATCACAGTTGGACCATCATAATTGGGAGAGTGAACTGGGTCCAGATCCTCCCACCCACATAAATCCCAGAAATACTGGTCGTTGTGGTCTTCTTCAGGCATCGAGGAACCAGATGGCTCCTGAACTGGGATTTCCAATGGATTGTCAAGGTCTTCAGCATATTCATGGATTCCTTCCATCTGAGGCGGTGGAAGTTGAAAAGTGTCATCTTCATATACTACAAGTGACATGTCAGATATCTTGGAGCCTGGATATCACACAAATTTAGTCACGAGGCCAGGGAAGACAAGAATAGCAATTAAAATAACATACATGAAACAGTGGAGAAGTCAAGGTCGAAACCCCCCTCAATCTGTAGAGCATCAGGAAAACATTATTATCCAGTGTTTACCTCGAATCAGGACCACAACTTTTATACAAAAGTAGCATCATACCACGGAAGGGTCGGTAAACAGCTTCTCACGATATGAAACAATGTCAAATCTTGCTGCACAAGCAAAACAAAAAGCCCTCAATAGAAATGCGAGTAAAATTTGCCTTTCAAAGGGAAGTCTGTAAATTCATAAAATCGTTTTCTTTCTCTTTGTAACCTGATCACTTACATCTGTACAGTGAAAGCCTGAACATGTCTCGGTCCATATCAGTATCATCCCACGGATCTGAGGGAATTGGTTCCTCACACTGTTGTGGTGGCATAAGAAGCCTCTCTGCATCACGAATTTGCCTGCAAAATTGACAAGCGCTTTATCATCCATTCTGAGGGAGAACAGAATGGGCCGTAAGGAATCAAGGAAGCTTTGGCTGCACACACTGATTGTGCACAAGCTTGCTTTACTTACCTGCTTTGTCGGGTATTGCTGCTGGAATCAGCCTCTCGAAACTTTGAAACCACAAGCTGATCGAGGAGAAGGATACTGGGTCCCTGCTGAAGTAGGTTGAGAGAGCATGAACAGCTAAATATGCGGCACAAACCCCAAGAATCACACCTTGTCAAGTGCAGGGGCCTCCTCAGTTTGTATTGAATTATCTGGTGGGCCACTTCCATCCACAGTCATTGCTGCTGATTGTTCCTCAAATTGGCACTCTGGTGGGCCCATGGGGTCACCATCTGGCTGCTCCACTGGAGTTGACACCACTTTTTCCAGACGTGATTTTCTTTTACCGAACTGTGGCTTGTACAGACCACAAGCTTGAGTCACCTCATGATCGCCAGGTTTGACTTGGTTTGCGTCCGGACATTCTGTGATCGGGACAGGCAAAGGCTCAGGAGGTGCATGCCATTGCTCATGTTCTTGAGGCGGGTGGGGCTCTTCAGCATCCACATGCTGTGCATGAGCTTGGACAGGAACCGCTTGTGGGGTTCTTGCAGTCATAGCCTGCCAAGCGTGAAACAACAGCTCAGAGACAGTTGCGGCACACAAGAAAATTAGGAAAGCACAACTAAGGAGTTTACCTCCTCTGGTAAGTTAGCATTTTCTGCTGCGCGAGCAGCCTTCTTCGCTTCATGTTCCTCAACAAGCTTATCCACAAGATCAAAGTCGTCAAAGTCACAAATGTCATCAAAATCCTTGTCCTCTCCATTAGGAGCATCATAGTGCAAGGCTTCCCCATGAACCTGCAGCATCCAAGAATAATCAATAAAGGATTGCGGGCTGCGCCATACTGATGATGAGTATGTTGCACAACGCAGGTGCGGGCTCCTCCGGTGCAATGGCTAACTTACGTCTGGCTCCATATTTGGAAAAAAAGTGTCAGATGCAGCCTCGCCATCAAACAGTGATGGAGCTTCAATTGGAGCATCATCTTCAGAAGCTTCATCATCCAATAGGTCTTCCTCGATGGGAACAACGAGACCTTTATACGGTCTTAGATCAAAGTATGTGGGGATGCTTATCTCCGGGTAACCATCATCGTTTCCATGCCAGTCAAGCACTCTTCGCAAACAAAGGCTGAAGGTTAGATGATTTACATGCAGGTGCGCCCATAAGTGGCTCAGCTTGAAGTTGCCTACCTTGAGATTGTGGATTCCAAGTTCCCAGAGGTGGAAGAGGTTAGGCTGTAACACAACTCGTCCCGCTTGAGAAAAAGGGACTTGTTTTCAGATATTTTACTGATCTGCCAGGGAGGTATACCGTCAGTGTGGTTTCAACTGATCATGCTGTTGCGGAATATGTCCAAATTATGGTACATCAAATCAAACTTACTGCATTAGCCACCGCATCGTCCAGGGACAATTCCAGCACTCCCTGATTGTTCCTTCGCTGCGCTGTGACGCCAATGAAGCTACCAAATTTACCATGTCTGCTCTTCTCTTCACCGCTCAGTAGTTGCCCATCCCCAAACATAGTTTTGTACCGATCGATGTCAGACTCCGTCAATTCTTGCCCATTGACGTTTCGGGCTGTAAAATGTAGATGCTGTTAGCTGTGAGCACGAAAACGACCTAAGTATCACCACAAAGTTGTCCTGACCTGATTTTGTAGGCTTTGAACCAGGCTCCCTAGCAGTGGTCTTGAGCTCACGAACGGCCTCAGTGGTCTTCTTAGACAACACGTCTGTTTTGAATGGAACGCGTCATTGGCAAGAGCCTCCTAGGGTTTCATCAGCCAGCAAAACCTGGATACTCGCGTACCTCGCATTGTTCGAATAAGCTGCACGCATGAGCGTTGACGTCAGATGCAAGACGGAAAGAAAAACACTATAACTCATGGGTAGCTTCTTACCTCCGCTCGGACATGAACGTTGGTTGACGCCTCCTCCACGTCAGCCTTTGTAACGACATTTTTCGTCTTTCCCTTGTTATCTGCCTGTTAAAAAGCTGACGTCACTGAACATTAGAGTGGCCAATTTATCGTGCTAAGTATCCATAGCCTTACAATGTCAAATGGTGCCAAGGCTAGCGAAAGGTATTTCTGATCGAATGGGTTCTTCTTGTGCCTCTTGTGTGCGACATCATCAGCAACTGATAATATTGAATAACGTCGTTCGCCGCCTTCCGCAATGGATGACTGGATTCTGTACTTCACCGCAGGTGGCGCCATGTTTCTAGCCTAAGAAGAAGCGGTACTAAGCTCAGTCTTCTGAAGTCTTGTCAGTCGCTGATGCTCCCTCGCTATCAGGAGCTGATGCACTCTCTGGGTAGTGGCTCGAACATCGCTAAGGGCGTGTCATATTTTCGATTGTTTTCAAAACGAACCGTACGGTCCGAACGGTTGATGGGTGAATTTGTTGAACGCTTTGTTCAAGTAGGTTTCAATACGTTTCAGAGTGGAAATTTTCCGAACCGTACGAGTATCGAAAATGTAACACGCCTTAACAACTCTCTGCTCTAAACGCAGTGTGGTTTCGATAACATCCGCTTCGATGGTTATTCTCATCACCACAGGTTCCTATCTACAAGTCTCTGAAGCTAAGTTGTATTCGTTAGCACAATTGATGTGTTGACGAGTAGGAATGAAACATATGGTATTGATTGATGGCAAGATCCAAATATACTAGTGTGTTGAAAAGAAACCGTTCATTGGCTCCTGCTACAAGATCCCTTCAAGCCTGACAATGGCATGGCATAGGAGACACAAGTAGGTATGTACGTATGTACGTAGGTAGGGAGAATCGAGACAAATCATTGGGTATTGTTGCCGAGTTCGGGAGAGGATATGCGCATGACGGGTTTGGAATGTGAAGCAGTGGGGCGTGAGACAGAGGGTCGGGGAGGAGATGTGTCCGGATGTGGGCGGGGGAGAGTATAGTAAGCAGCAGCTGTCGCGAAGCCAGGAATGCTGCCACCCCCAAAGAATGCATCAAGCGGTCCGATGGCTAATGACACAAACAACTGAGGGGGTGGCAAATAGGGGCAAGGGGGTAGCGCAGGAGGACAGACAAAGCCTGACAGGGGGGTGGCGGTAAGAGGACTCGGAGAAGTGACAGCAGAAGGAAAGACAGACAAGACAAACATGTGCGAGAGAGTTGAAGTAAATACTCAGCTGGGAATTCGTTTCTTATGCGGGGCTGGAAAATGTTCCTGTCATTACTATCACAGTCACTCTCAATGACAAACACTAGTTCCGTCAGTACAGATAAAGCAATCTCCATTACAATCACACAAACTTGACAGCCCATGAGAAAAGCTGAGAAACCACTCTAGCCACAATAGAATGACCTGGGGAACGACACAACTTAAAGACATAAAATGTCACCCGAGGCACAATAATTGCATCTGGGGATTTACCTAAGGCACACTAACAACGCCTGGAAATTCCCCTGCGGAAGGAGTAAGGCGACGTTGAGCAGACCAGCTGCCAAGCCCTGCCCTCCGCCCCCTCTAATGGTGATGAAATGGGACAATGGTGGCGCATTAGATAGACAGACCAGCTGCCAGGGCGTACCCTCCTTCGTCCCCTCTGATGGTGAAGACGCTGTGAGGGAGAATGGGAGGCTGTAGGTCAACTGAAGGGATGGAAGGGATGAGGCATGGTAGACAGTGGGTGGGTGGGGGTGGGTGGAAAATTGGCTGTCAATGTAGACAGTTATTGCAAGTCGCATGGCATGCTCTGCCTGCCCCCCGCCCTCTCTGGTGGTGAAGGCTGCGAGGGAAAACGGTAGGTTGCAGGGTCACCAGTGGGGATATAAGATGGGAGATGGTGAGGTGGGAGATGGTGGATAAAGCTCGTGGGAGGCATAGCTCGAGGGACAATGTTTGCAAACCAACTGCCAGGCCCTGCCCTCCCTCCCCTTCGCCTGTTGGTGAAGGACGCCTTGAGGGAGAGGTTCGGCTGTAGGTCACCTGGGATACACACACCGATCTGGAAACAATGTAACAACTATTGTGGAAACATTAATCTGTAACAAAGACATGGTACAGGGAGCTTACCTAGTCCATATTCCGCGACGGTTGAAAAGTACTTGTTTGAGTCCACTCACAGGCCCATAATCAGTAAGATGAAAAAATGAAAAATACCGAGTGGAAAGAATCAGGTTTACAACACAGGGCACAAGTTAAGAAGAGTACCAGCACCACCAGGCTGACTCACCGCCATGGGAAGGGTGACTCACCGCCATGGGATGGTTGACTCACCGCCATGGGATGGGTGACTCACCGCCATGGGATGGGTGACTCATCGCCATGGGATGGTTGACTCACCACCATGGGATGGGTGACTCACTACCATGGGATGGTTTACTCACCGCCATGGGATGGGGGGCTCACCGCCATGGGATGGTTGACTCACCGCCATGGGATGGGTGACTCACCACCGTGGGATGGGTGACTCACCGCCATGGGATGGGTGACTCACCGCCATGGGATGGGGGGCTCACCGCCACCAAAGACCTCTGGGCCCATCAAGTCACTATCAAAAAGCAGGAAAGGAACCGTATAAGGAAGGTTAGAGCTGTGACTGCAAGCACATGTAGCAAGGGCGGAGGCAGCTGTGAACTGACCTGCAACGAAAAGAAGCACCCGCTTGGGACCCTCCTCTCCCTCTTCGTTCCCCCCCTCCTCCTCCTCCTCCTCCTCCTCCTCCTCCTCCTCCTCCTCCTCCTCCTCCTCCTCCTCCTCCTCCTCCCCTCTCCTTCCCCATTCTCCACTTTCTCCTCTGTTTCCTCCTTCTTGGCTTGTTTTTTTTTTTTTTTTTTTTTTTTTTTTTTTTCGGCCTCAACTGCCCAAGTCCCATTCGTCCCCCTCCCCCCCTTGCTCCCCCTTGCTCCCTATATCTCCTGCCCCCACATTCTCTATCTTACCACTGAACCCACTTCCGCTTCTTCCACCACTCTCCGTCCCACACTCCCTCACACACTCCCTCCAATTCTCCCTCCCACACTCCACCCCCTTTTCCTCAGCCCCAATCACCTGAACCTGCTCACCCATCCCATCTCTGCCTCCCCTTATTCTCCCCTCTCCCATTTCCGCATCAGCACGATTTGCTTGTCGCGAGTCACCAGCAAAGAGGGCTTCTAACGGGTCACCCAGAGGCCACATCCCACCAGTGCTAAATACCCCGCTTGTGCCGTGCCGTTGCCACTGATTCTGCTCCGACTGTCACTGCTATTGCTGCTGCTGCTTCTGCTTCGAGTGATAGAACCATGAATTATAACCGAAGCATGAACGGTAACTGGAGAATGAATAGCAACTGGGGCATGAACGAGAGTAGCAACACGAGTAGTAACGGAGTTATGAACAGTAGCAGGAACAACAGCAGGTGCATGCTGGTTGCTGCACGGCAAAAGCGGCTGCCTCATAAGGCCATCCTCACTTAAGTTATCCCTGACTAGCAGCAGATTTGGCTCCAAAAATATCAGCAGCAGTGCTATCAGCACCAGCAGCATCGACAGCAGCAGTACCACCCCACCAACACCAGCAGCAGCAGCAGCAGCAGCAGCAGCAGCAGCAGTATTAGCACCAGCAGCAGCAGCAGCATCTGACAGTGCAAGTGGCACCTCAGAAGCAGCAGATACGCTAACAACGGTCGACACCAGCAGCAACACCACATGCAGCAAGAATGCAGCCTTGAGATTTGCACGTGTTTTTACACACTGCGATTACCAACGAGAAGTACCCGAGCAGGTGGTGGAAAGAGAGGGGATAGGAAGAGTGGAGTGGAGGCAAGGTGGGGGTTGGAGCCAGCCAGCAACGAAACCGAGCATGTAGCTAACAGAGCACATTAACGATCCCCTTCCGATTCTCCCCCCTCCCCTCCACCTTCTCCCGAGTGCCGCATTCTATGACACCTAGGATTCAGGTACTTCAGCCATAGCTGCTGCTGTGCGCTCACACACGAATGCGTTCCCCAGCTTTAACGAGTAGCCCTTGTCGCACACGCAGGAAAACTGCCACCTGAACTTCCCACCCACTGCTGTGGGCACGCACGTGCCATGCCCCTCCGCATGCTCCCAACTTGCCACTCGCACTGCAGAATGCCGCGCACAAAGCGGGCCTGCGTTGCGATGTAACGTTGCAACCAGGCACCTGCGAAAGGCAGTTGCGAGAGACATTGAGGTGCGCGCTTTCGGAGTCGTCGTCGCCAGGCTTCTCCGCGTGCCCTTCGATCCGGCAGACTCGTTTTCCCCACGCCCGTATCTCCGGTCTGCCCGAGAAGAAATGGTTACTCGCGTCGATATTGCAATCCCCATCTGGCATGCCGAAATTGGGCAAACGTCCCCCGAAGAAATTGTTCGACATGTTGACATTATAAATGGAGAGCCCCGTGAACGAATTCTCTGGAATTCTGCCAAAAAGCATGTTGCTCTGGATGTGCAGCCACACTAAATCTGGCATGCCTTGCACCGCAGTCCAAGGGATCTTCTCGAGAGCCTGTTGAAAGATAGGTCGAGTGCACGCAGCTTCGGCTGATAGGCTAGAAGAGACGCGGGAACAGATCCTGTCAGCCCATCTCTCGACAGATTCAGGAACTCAATGCTTTTCATTCGCCCAATGGTTGTGAGGATTCGCGGAGCGACCTTGTTTTGGCTCAGCTCGACGTTTCTCAGCGTCGGGTGGAGCACAAGAGAGGCTAGCGAAGTAACAACAAAGCCGTTGCTTTTAAGAAAAAGGCTCTCCAGCTGCGTGAGTTGCAACAGAGTGTTCATAGGAAGCAGGCCCCCCAAACGGTTATCTCCAGCCGCCAGCAACACCAGACCAGTATACGCCGCCAGACTTGACGGCAGCGGCCCTTCCAACCGGTTTTTGTCAATCAACAAGAGCTCCAGCGCCGTCAGGTTGCCGGTCTCCATCGGAATGCTACCAGTCAGCCGGTTGTCGGCAATCTTAAGATACTTCAGACCTGAAAGGCTGCTGAGCACTCCCCCCGAAATGCTTCGCGCGAGGCGATTCGCGGAGAGATCCAAGGAGATCAGTTTCTTCATCGTCCCGCCTAGGATAATCTCGGATGGGACCCGAGAAACGGTTTCGCAACAGATCCAAAGAAATTAGGTTCGATAAACGCGAGAGTGTGGCCGGAATGCTCCCGCGCAAGCCGGGACCGTTGTCGGAAATGAACAGAAACTGCAGGCGGGTTAGCAGACCGATGGACGGCGGAAGAGTCCCCGTAAGCGTGTTCCCTCTGAACATCAGGCTCGTGATAGCCGTTAGATTTCAATCGCGGGCGGGATCGTGCCGTTGAGCGACGTGCTGGTGAGATCGAGGTGTGTGACGGCGTCGGAGCTCGAATCGCAAGCGACGCCATGCCACGTAGAGCAGTTAGTGCCTTCAATCTAGGAGTCGGCGTAATGAAAGCCGGTCCAATGGGATTTTAGATAGAGGAGGATGGCTTCATCCGGCCCGTAGATATTTACGGGGACGGGGAGGCCGTAGCTGTGTGAGCTACTACTGGTGAAGAAATTATTGGATGCAGCAATGAGTAGGAGGGAGAGGAGAAAAAAGACACTAAAAAACACCCCTTAACTACTTCTAGTAGTAGTAGCAGTGGTAATCGGCGAGGACATGTTTGCGACAAGAGAGAGATGTCACTCGACGAAGGGTGCAAGAAGCATGTGGAAGAGAACGTTGGTATAGCTTTGCTGGAAGCGTGACATCACGCGAGGAGATATTAGCAAACTACAAGCGCACCAAGCAGCGACTCCAGATTAAGAACCAGTTCTAAAAGAAATAATCCAAGGAAACGAGCATGTGGAGTGTCTGGGTCAGCTCAGTATATGACGTAGGTGGATCGTTTGCTTGCTGGGATAATAGTAGGTGACAAAAATGCATTGGCTTGCGCAAAAGCCAGGCTGGCGGTTTTAGGAATCAGAAGACAAACCATCGTAGGTGATTTGTTTCCCCTGCTCAGTTGTTTCAGTCACGAAAAGGATATGAGCTGAGCTTGCTTCACGTCACGTTGGTAGATGCGAAGGGCAGCCCACGAGAGTTCAATTTCTGTTCCATCGAAGGGGTTAAGATGTTATGCACTCTCGAACGGTGTTATTGCTTCACCACTCTGAACCATTGCTCACCTCACCATTCTCGGTGTATAGTAAACTTCTTACGAACTCGCGTGGCCTGCCCTCACAGTGTCTTTTTTAGGGCGGGTAGATGAATTCGAATCACAGCAAACGTTCTAGTCTGGTGTCCACGATAAGCCTTCAATCTCAAGTCACATGAAGTCATTAAAAGTCAGTTGACGTATTGTACATTCTATAGAGTTAAAGGCATCTAAAATAAATGTCATATGATTTTTAATAAAATGGCGGAGTTGCACAAACAAGCAATGAGAAAGAGAGAATGTCTTGCGTCACTGCCTTCTCTTTGGTCATAGGTTCCGAAAGAATCCCCCTTCATGCGTGTGTGTTGTATCGTATTCCTTTCGAGCGAGTTTTTTGCTTGAAATTTTTCAAGGGCGTGTTAAAGCTCAAGGCCCAACTGTGCATGATTAGTAATCTTGCGCAAGGGTTTGGGCTGGTGGTTTGGGAGGTGAAGACAAAGTCGAGAAAGTGGGGTTGACTTATTTCGCACAGGCTTTCTCAACACTCGCTGAGTCAGTAAACCCCAGGGCCAACATTCTGTTTGGGTCCGAGAGTCCCAAATCGGGAAATAATGAAACTTGAAGTTTGCGTTCTGAACTTGGCCTCGACCAATCAGATTTATTCGTCCCTACTGTAACCAACGTTCGCCAACTCACAGCACCCAAACAGCAGCTGAGCAAGATTAGTAATCTTGCCCAGCGCGGCCCGCAATTTGGGCCTTGAGCTTTAAATCCCCGTACAACGCAATTCGGCCAGGAGGGCGTTGCAAAATTACGCCTTAGGCAGCGCGAAATCGCCCCTTAGCAGCGCCTCGACGCCACCAGGCAGCGCGATCTCGCCTCAGCAGCGCCAGACGCCTTAGGCAGCGCGAAATCGCCCCTTAGCAGCGCCTCGACGCCACCAGGCAGCGCGATCTCGCCTCAGCAGCGCCAGACGCCTTAGGCAGCGCGAAATCGCCCCCTAGTAGCGCCAGACGCCACCAGGCAGCGCGATCTCGCCTCAGCAGCGCCAGACGCCTTAGGCAGCGCGAAATCGCCCCTTAGCAGCGCCAGACGCCACCAGGCAGCGCGATCTCGCCTCAGCAGCGCCAGACGCCTTAGGCAGCGCGAAATCGCCCCTTAGCAGCGCCTCGACGCCACCAGGCAGCGCGATCTCGCCTCAGCAGCGCCAGACGCCTTAGGCAGCGCGAAATCGCCCCTTAGCAGCGCCTCGACGCCACCAGGCAGCGCGATCTCGCCTCAGCAGGGCGGAATCGCCGCAGAAACCACTAGGTACCACCTGAAACGCTATCATGGAAGACGACCCAGGCCCCGGGGACCCCGGGGTCTGGGCGGGAGACGGCGCAAACAACGGCACGACGGAGGCCATCGGGGGCAAAGGGGGGACAAGCACGGCGGCAGTCACGGGGTCGCTCTGCCTAGGGGCTGGCCACAAAAGACGGGGGGGGCCTGAGGGTGCGCTCCAGAGCCCACGCATCTGTCGCCTCCGCCACGAAGACATTCTGTGCCTCTTCGGCAAACCACCCAAGAGGCGGTGTTTTGAAGCGAACCGCCCGATTTCAGCAATTACAGGTGGACAATCCCCCAAGAACCCCCCCAGCAACCGGGCTGGCCAGAGCGGCGTCTCAGAGCCTTCGGCCGTCAACGAAGAGGGGGGAGAAGCAATGGGCGACAAGAGTCTGGCCGCCGATGTGGCATTGGAGGCTGCGAGGGCAGCTTGGGAAGAGCATCGTAGGCGCTTGCAACAACAGCACAACACTCGCAGGAGTGGCCTACCTGAGAGCGTAACGCGGCACAGTGCCTGCTCGACCGACGTCGACTCTCCCCTAGTCGTGCCACGTCTCGCACGGCGGCAGGAATGGCGGCGTCGGAGGGCGGCAGGAAGAGACAGGCAACGGGAGCCGCCGGTGGGGGGCCGGTGGGACCTGCAGGCGGGCGGACAGCAGGGGAGCCGGGAAAGAGGCCGACAGCCGCCGGAGGGGACGAGGCAGCAGCGGCTGCAGAGCGGAGGGCAGCATGAGCTGCAGGGCGGAGGGCAGCAGCAGCTGCAGAGCGGAGGGCAGCAGCAGCTGCAGAGTGGGGGGCAGCAGCAACTGCAGAGCGGAGGGCAGCAGCAGCTGCAGAGTGGGGGGCAGCAGCAGCTGCAGAGCGGAGGGCAGCAGCAACTGCTGCAGAGCGGAGGGCAGCATGAGCTGCAGGGCGGAGGGCAGCAGCAGCTGCAGAGCGGAGGGCAGCATCAACTGCAGAGTGGAGGGCAGCAGCAGCTGCAGAGCGGAGGGCAGCAGCAGCTGCAGAGCGGAGGGCAGCAGCAGCTGCAGAGTGGGGGGCAGCAGCAACTGCTGCGGAGCGGAGGGCAGCATGAGCTGCAGGGCGGAGGGCAGCAGCAGCTGCAGAGCGGAGGGCAGCAGGAGCTGCAGAGCGGAGGGCAGCGGCAGCTGCAGAGCGGAGGGCAGCAGCAACTGCTGCAGAGCGGAGGGCAGCATGAGCTGCAGGGCGGAGGGCAGCAGCAGCTGCAGTGCGGAGGGCAGCAGCAGCTGCAGAGCGGAGGGCAGCAGCAGCTGCAGAGCGGAGGGCAGCAGCAACTGCTGCAGAGCGGAGGGCAGCATGAGCTGCAGGGCGGAGGGCAGCAGCAGCTGCAGAGCAGAGGGCAGCAGCAGCTGCAGAGCGGAGGGCAGCAGCAGCTGCAGGGCGGAGGGCAGCAGCAGCTGCGGAGTGGAGGGCAGCGTCAGCTGCAAAGCAGAGCACAGCAGGAGCTGCAGAGGGGAGGGCAGCATGAGCTGCGGAGTGGAGAGCAGCAGGAGCTGCAGAGTGGAGAGCAGCAGGAGCTGCAGAGTGGAGAGCAGCAGGAGCTGCAGAGTGGAGGGCAGCAGGAGCTGCAGAGTGGAGGGCATCAGGAGGAGCAGAGTGGAGGGCAGCAAGAGACATTGTGGGTGAGCGATGTGGAGATGGTGGACGAGGCAGGCACCGACGAGCTGGAATCAAGCCCCATGGAGGGGGAGAATGCCAACCCCGACTCCTCGGACCAAGCGGAAAGGCCCCGAGTGCGGGGGCGGGTCCGGAGGCGACGGGCAACCAAACTGCTACAGCTGCAGAGGGGAGGGCAGCAGCAGCTGCAGAGCGGAGGGCAGCAGCAACTGCTGCAGAGGGGAGGGCAGCAGCAGCTGCAGAGCGGAAGGCAGCAGGAGCTGCAGAGCGGAGGGCAGCGGCAGCTGCAAAGAGGAGATCAGCAGCTGCTGCAGAGTGGAGGGCAGCAGGAGCTGCAGAGCCGAGAGCAGCAAGAGCTGCGGAGTGGAGAGCAGCAGCAGCTGCAGAGTGGAGGGCAGCAGGAGCTGCAGAGTGGAGGGCAGGAGGAGCTGCAGAGCGGAGGGCAGCAAGACCCACTGGGGGAGTTGGATGTGGAGATAGAGGCCGAGGCATACACCGACGAGCTGGAATCAAGCCCCATGGAGGGTGAGAATGCCAACCCCGACTCCTCGGACCAAGCGGAAAGGCCCCGAGTGCGGGGGCGGGGCCGGAGGCGACGGGCAACCAAACTACTACAGCTGCAGAGGGGAGGGCAGCAGCAGCTGCAGAGCGGAGGGCAGCAGGAGCTGCAGGGCGGAGGGCAGCAGCCCAATCAGAGCGGAGGGCAGCAGCAGCTGCAGTGCGGAGGGCAGCAGGAGCTGCAGGGCGGAGGGCAGCAGCCCAATCAGAGCGGAGGGCAGCAGCAACTGCAGAGCGGAGGGCAGCAGCAACTGCAGAGCGGAGGGCAGCAGCAGCTGCAGAGCGGATGGCAGCAGCAGCTGCAGAGCGGATGGCAGCAGCAGCTGCAGAGCGGAGGGCAGCAGCCCAATCAGAGCGGAGGGCAGCAGCAACTGCAGAGCGGAGGGCAGCAGCAGCTGCAGAGCGGAGGGCAGCATGAGCTGCAGGGCGGAGGGCAGCAGCCCAATCAGAGCGGAGGGCAGCAGCAGCTGCAGAGCGGAGGGCAGCAGCAGCTGCAGAGTGGAGGGCAGCAGCCCAATCAGAGTGGTGGGCAGCAGCAGCTGCAGAGCGGAGGGCAGCAGGAGCTGCAGAGCGGAGGGCAGCAGCAGCTGCAGAGCGGAGGGCAGCAGCCCAATCAGAGCGGAGGGCAGCAGCAGCTGCAGAGCGGAGGGCAGCAGCCCAATCAGAGCGGAGGGCGGCAGAAACTGCAGAGCGGAGGGCAGCATGAGCTGCAGGGCGGAGGGCAGCAGCAGCTGCAGAGTGGGGGGCAGCAGCAACTGCTGCAGAGCGGAGGGCAGCATGAGCTGCAGGGCGGAGGGCAGCAGCAGCTGCAGAGTGGGGGGCAGCAGCAACTGCTGCAGAGCGGAGGGCAGCAGGAGCTGCAGAGCGGAGGGCAGCAGCAGCTGCAGAGCGGAGGGCAGCAGCAACTGCTGCAGAGCGGAGGGCAGCATGAGCTGCAGGGCGGAGGGCAGCATGAGCTGCAGGGCGGAGGGCAGCAGCAGCTGCAGAGCGGAGGGCAGCAGCAACTGCAGAGCGGAGGGCAGCAGCAGCTGCAGAGCGGAGGGCAGCAGCAGCTGCAGAGCGGAGGGCAGCAGCAGCTGCAGAGCGGAGGGCAGCAGGAGCTGCAGAGCGGAGGGCAGCAGCAGCTGCAGAGCGGAGGGCAGCAGCCCAATCAGAGCGGAGGGCAGCAGCAGCTGCAGAGCGGAGGGCAGCAGCCCAATCAGAGCGGAGGGCAGCAGCAACTGCAGAGCGGAGGGCAGCAGCAGCTGCAGAGCGGAGGGCAGCATGAGCTGCAGGGCGGAGGGCAGCAGCCCAATCAGAGCGGAGGGCAGCAGCAGCTGCAGAGCGGAGGGCAGCAGCAGCTGCAGAGTGGAGGGCAGCAGCCCAATCAGAGCGGAGGGCAGCAGCAGCTGCAGAGCGGAGGGCAGCAGCAGCTGCAGAGCGGAGGGCAGCAGCAGCTGCAGAGTGGAGGGCAGCAGCCCAATCAGAGCGGAGGGCAGCAGCAGCTGCAGAGCGGAGGGCAGCAGCGGCTGCAGAGTGGGGGGCAGCTGCAGCTGCAGTGCGGAGGGCAGCAGCAGCTGCAGAGCGGAGGGCAGCAACAGCTGCAGAGCGGAGGGCAGCAGCAGCTGCAGAGCGGAGGGCAGCAACAGCTGCAGAGCGGAGGGCAGCAGGAGCTGCCCGATGGGGTGCAGCTTGCGAGGCTGCCAGAGGGGGAGATGGAGATGGAGTCGAGCAGACAGGTCTTGCCGGCGTGTTCGAGTGGAGAGGAGCACCCAGACCCTATGCTGACACCCCCGCCCCGCATCCCGTGCGAAACCTGTTATCGCACTTTCACGGAGAGAGGAAAGGCCACGCGTCATATGTCGGCCTGCAGGGCAGCGGACGCCAAGCGCCGTGCACAGGCGCTTGGGTTGACCCGCGACGTCACAGACGACTCGGACAGCGAACCTCCGCCACCACGGGATATCAGTGAAGAGGTGTGGGCCGCAGTTCCCACATGGGACTGGGAGTCGTTTTTCGGGATCGAATTGGTGCCAGGGAGAATCATGCGTCGCATCCCACAGCGCGCAAGACTGGGGGTGCTTGATGCACTAGCTTGTATCCTGAAGCGGCTCAAGTCAAAGGCAGCAGACGAGGCGGCATCCTTGGTGTTTTTGGCCTTCCCTCGTCTTTTCTTGGGGATTCCAACCGGGCAAGGCCAGGGGCAGAGGGCGGCAATTAGGGAGCGGTTGGAGAAGTTTTGGGCTGGGGAGTGGCAGCAGCTGTTTGAGTTGGCGGTGGCGGCGATGCAACCTGCGGCTCGCCCCTTGTCCTTCACCCCACCCGAGCATGATCCTGATGCCGTGCGCCTATCCCGCTGCCGTACAAGGTGCAAAGTGGGAGAATGGAGTCGGGGTTTGGCGTGCCTTACGGCTGGTAGCATCGCTCAGCCCTCTCAGCACATGGTGGACGCGCTACGAGCGAAACACCCATCGTGCGAGTCCGCCATTCCTGGGTGGGTGCAGGAGGAGACAGTCGAGCCTTCCCTTATCCCACAGCTTTCAGTGGAGGTACTCGGCCAGGCGATCCACTCAGCGGCTAGGGCGTCCGCACCAGGACCGTCGGGGTGGGTGACGGAGCACCTGCGCGACACTTTTCTCTCTGAGCCCGCGTATCTGTCCCACCTGCTAGAGGTCTTCACCCAGTGGACCAAGGGAGAGGTAGCGGAGCGCGTGCGACCCTGGCTCACTGCGTCCAACTTGGTGGGCCTGTCGAAGCCGAATGGTGACGTTCGCCCGGTGGCTATAGGCGAGGTGCTCCCCCGCATACTATCTCGGGCCATATGCATCGTGCTTCGCCCGAAGATGATGTCGCACTTTGCTCCGTGTAACCAGTTTGGAGTCGGGTCCAGGTCGGGAGTGGAAGTCCTCGCACATGCCTTTCGCTCCGCCATCTCTACTCACCCGTCGTGGTGTGCGCTGCAAATTGACGTGGCGAACGCTTTCAACTCCTTCCATCGGCGGGAAATGTTTGAGGGTCTTCGACAGTCGCCTTTCAAGGGATTGATTCCATTTCTGCGTGTCTTCTACGGCACTCCTAGCGACCTCTATCTCCGAGCGGGCCCTTTTGTCGAAGCTTTGGCTTCCGAGCGGGGCTCGAGGCAAGGGGATCCATTGGGTCCGTTTCTGTTCGCGTTCACACAGCAGCTGGTTATGGAACCAACCAAAACGGAGTACGCCGACTTACTCTTCCTCAGCTATGCTGACGATACGTATATCCTGGGGCCTAGGGAACGGGTTCTAGCAGCCTATGAGGCCTTGCGGGAACGACTGGACGGGCTGGGTTTGGAGGTGCAGCCGCATAAGTGTAAGCTATGGGAGCGAGGGAGGGACCAGGATGGGGAGGAGAGAAATGAGACTGTCCCGCCCGGCATGCAGCAGACATGGACGGGGCTCACTGTGGTAGGGGTGCCCATTGGGGAGGAGGACTGGGAGGTGGCTAGCCTGCGTCGCCGGCTGACGGAGCTGCATGCACCTGTCCCCTGGCTTCCTCTGCTTGACCACCCACAGATTGCGTCTCATTTGTTGGCGATCGCAGTGTCGGCGCGCCCGATCTACCTCACACGGACGATGCCTCCACGACCTGAGGTTGTGGAGGCTTTTCGGGACTGGGACACGAAGCTGGAAGATTGTTTCGAGGAGCTGTTTCCAGATAGTACCTGGGATCACGATTCGGGGAAGTCCCAGATGGCTCGTTTACAGCTGCACCTTCCTGCCAGACTCGGGGGGTTCGGCATTCGATCTGCGGCTGACCTTAGTCCTCTGTCGTATGCATGTGGCTGGTGCCAAGCAGTGAGCGATGTGGCTCGGTTGGGGGTGGCAGGTGAGGAGCGGATGTTTGAGGAGTTTTTCCGCACGCCCGAGGCTACGACCTTGTTGGACCCCTGGTTTGCGAGAGCAGTGGATCTGCTTCCACAGTCGGTTCGGCAGGAGATGCCACCCCTTGCCTTGTGCACCGCTGATCCGCCTATGCTGCTCTTCCCCACACAACACCGTCGCCTGGCGGTTGAGAGCCTCCAATCTCTTCGAGGCATGGCCCACAACGATGCCACCCTGGCCCGTTTGACATCCCTTCAGGGCCCGGGGGCTGGGGCGTGGGTTTCTGCCGTTCCTTCGCACGAGGAGGCTACCTTCACCGCAGCCGAGTGGAGCATCTGCGCGTCCATGCGCCTAGGCCTCCCTATTCAGCAGCTGATAGTGGCCGGCAAGTGCGCGTGTGGGTTTGAGTTTGCTGATCCCTCTGACCCGCATCATGCCCTTCGCTGCAAGTATCAGTATGCACCTTCTCGGGTTCACGATGCGGTTAAATTTGTGGTGGCGAAGATAGCTAAGGGTGCGGGTGGGATTGTGACCATGGAAGACGACACGTTGCTCCCAGGGAAGAGGGTTGATGTGGCGGTTCGGAAACTGAGGGAGGGGGAGGAGCACGCGCTGGAGGTTAGTGTGGTAGATCCTATCTCGCTATCCGCGCAGCACCATGGACAGATTGGTCGCAAGGTGGGTTTTGCCGCGAGAGAGAGAGAAAAGCGGAAGACGGCGGACTACAAATCGCTTCTACAGCGGCATGGGGGAGTGCAGTTCACACCACTCATTGCTGAGACATGGGGATGCTTGGGGGGGAGTTTTGGACGGTGGCTTAAGAAGCAGGGTGACGCGCAGATCGAGATAGCAAAGACGAAAGGGGCGGCGCGAGCTACGGGAAAGGGTTTCTCGGCTTATTTGCTCGGATCGCTCAAAGCGGCTGTGGGTGTGGCTTTGCAACGGGCTCAGGCGCGTGTGATCTTGTTACGCGCTGCGTCGATGATGAGAGGCCCAGAGGCTGTTTGGGTGGAGCGGGAGGATGTTGAGGAGGAGATGGGATGGGATGCTCCGTGGGCGGATGCACCATACTTGGTAGACATGCGGGTTTAGGGAGTGGGTTTAGGGGGGGAGGTTTGGTTCGATGGGAGTGCAGTTGGGGTGCTTTGATGGGAGGGCTTGATGGTGTTTTAAATGTGTGTGCTATTGGGGTTTTCTTGGGGTTGTGTGTGCTACTTTTTCTTCCTTCTTCCCTGTTTTTCTTCCTCCTATCATTTTTCCCCTATTCCCCTCCTTCTTTCTTCCTCTCTCCTTTTTTCTACTCACGTTATTCCTCCTTTTCTCCTCTCTTCCCGTTTCCACTCCTTTTCCTTGCGTAATTATGCTACATTGTAACAGATAGTGCCTCCATCCCGTTTGTGGAATGTTTTATTATTGAAAAAAAAAAAAGAAAAAAAAAAAAGCAAACGTTCTAGTCTGGTGTCCACGATAAGCCTTCAATCTCAAGTCATATGAAGTCATTAAAAGTCAGTTGACGTATTGTACATTCTATAGAGTTAAAGGCATCTAAAATAAATGTCATATGATTTTTAATAAAATGGCGGAGTTGCACAAACAAGCAATGAGAAAGAGAGAATGTCTTGCGTCACTGCCTTCTCTTTGGTCATAGGTTCCGAAAGAATCCCCCTTCATGCGTGTGTGTTGTATCGTATTCCTTTCGAGCGAGTTTTTTGCTTGAAATTTTTCAAGGGCGTGTTAAAGCTCAAGGCCCAACTGTGCATGATTAGTAATCTTGCGCAAGGGTTTGGGCTGGTGGTTTGGGAGGTGAAGACAAAGTCGAGAAAGTGGGGTTGACTTATTTCGCACAGGCTTTCTCAACACTCGCTGAGTCAGTAAACCCCAGGGCCAACATTCTGTTTGGGTCCGAGAGTCCCAAATCGGGAAATAATGAAACTTGAAGTTTGCGTTCTGAACTTGGCCTCGACCAATCAGATTTATTCGTCCCTACTGTAACCAACGTTCGCCAACTCACAGCACCCAAACAGCAGCTGAGCAAGATTAGTAATCTTGCCCAGCGCGGCCCGCAATTTGGGCCTTGAGCTTTAAATCCCCGTACAACGCAATTCGGCCAGGAGGGCGTTGCAAAATTAAGTAGTCCATCCGGGCCCTTGTAACTTCGTTACTACCGGGCACCCCTCCTGGTAGGTTTCGGTTTCCACTAGGCTTGCACGCGGATGCAGGAGGTGTCGCGTTCCCCGGCACGCGCACAGGAGTCCCCCGCCCCGTTTCAGGTCCCTGGCGAGATTCGGGCGGCGGAGTTAGCTGGCAAGGTGCCCCCATGCCGAGCCCAGGCCACGCCAGTGCCACGCAGCCCGGGACGAGCGCGCCGAAATCAGGGCTGACGTTTCATTTTAGGCCTCCCTGATTCCGGGGAAAATTTTCCCCGTCTATTATGGGTGCACATTTTCCAGAAAAACAGTACCCTGATTGCTTAGGGTTGTAAAGTAGTTAACTCTGATTGTTCAGGGTCGAGAATTGAACATTAGTGTAGTAACGCGCTCTTTTTTACCGGGGAAGAATGCCCCACTCTCCATGAAGCCTGCGCGCTGTGTTTCGCGCTGGCTATGCACTCGATTATTTTGTGCAGGGCGGGTGCGATTGACCTATCTGGTGTGCGAGTGTAACGTTTCCCTGTCTTATTACCATGCCCAATCGGATCTCTTCAGACACACTGCAACTGTACAGTAACGTTACTGTAGTCACCCTCAGAGGCGTGCATCCTGGAGCGAGTCAAACCTGTTCGAGTCACAGATTTCCGCTGTAAGAGCAGAACTATTTCGACCAATCACAGCAAAATATATCTGACAGTGCAGATTCGCCCGATCACTTTGGCGGTATATCAGAAAGAAGTTTTGACGAAACTTCGGCTCGATAAGGGAGGGGGGGGGATCACGCGATCAGTCCGAAGGCGGGATTATCGGGAGGAAATTTCTAGGAAACTTCGTCCCGATACCCCCGCATTCCGGGTCCACAGAACGCATACTCTGTCAGAATGTTATTCTCTAGCCTGTAGTGGGGTGCTCTATAGCGAGTACAACCCATCTAGGGTTTGCTATATGTATCCTCATTGCTGCTAGTGAAACCGCCCCGAGGCGCGCGGCGGCTTTCTGCCCCGTCACTCCGCGCGTCGCCCCCGGGAGGCGCTGCGACGGGCGACGGGGACCCGCGCGTCGCCCCCCGTCGCCCGTCGCGGCCTGCGCGACCTGCGTAGGGCCCGAGCGGGCCCGTACGGGCTGCGCCAGGCGCGCGCGGCCCGTACGGGCTGCGCCAGGCCCGCGCGCGGCCCGTACGGGCTGCGCCAGGCCCGCGCGCGGCCCGTACGGGCTGCGCCAGGCCCGCGCGCGGCCCGTACGGGCTGCGCCAGGCCAGCGCGCGCCTCGGGCCGCCCGCGCGCGGTTCGTACGGGCTGCGCCAGGCCCGTGGGCGCCCTGTTTCCTCTTCCCCTGCGCTGCCCGCTGTCCCCCGTGGTTCTGACGGCGCCCCACCCCTGCTGCTGCCCGTTCTCCTGCATTAGGGTTTGGGGGTGGGGGGTATGGGGGTGCAGCTTCTGTGCGCCGTCCCCTCCTCCTCCGTCTCCCGCTGCTGCAGCTGCCGCTCAGGGGGGTGGGTGTGTGGGAGCCGAAGGAGTGGTGCTAGGGGGGTGACGTGGGAGTGGAGCTAGGGTTTCAGCAGGGGGTGTGTGAGAGGGGTGTGGGACAGCTGGAGGAGGTTGTGTGAAGGTAGCTGTCGTGTCGCCTGCAGCGCCTGTAGTCCGTCGCCCTTGCTTCGGTAGCCAGTGAGCCTGTTGCACCAGTCGCCAGTGGGTCCGTTGCTCCTGCCGCTCGTCTATAGCCGCGGAGCCAGTCACTCCAGTAGTCCGTCGCCCTTGCTTCGGTAGCCACTGAGTCAGCCGCTCCTGTGCCCGTGCCTCTGCAGCTTCAGTCGTTGCCTCCCATCTTCTCTCCCTCCACAGTTCCTCCTCCTCCTCACTTGCCCGCTGTGATTAACTCTAGTTTTGCTTACCTTTGTGAACTCCTGCTCTATACCTGCTTGCTCATTGTACTGATTCCACCCCACTTTGGCTATGGGGGTGTGTCAGAATGTTATTCTCTAGCCTGTAGTGGGGTGCTCTATAGCGAGTACAACCCATCTAGGGTTTGCTATATGTATCCTCATTGCTGCTAGTGAAACCGCCTCTTCTACCTAAACTCTCTTGCCTAGCTAGGGTTTTCCTAGCTATGGCTCCTAATTCTACCTACTACTTTCACATACTCTACATAGACAGAGACCGCAAGTATACTACTCTGAGCCTAGTTACAAGATTTCAGGGTTCGTTAAGTAACTTATCTGATTGCATCAGAGTTCACAAGTTAAAAAAACTGTAATCGCAGGGACCACTAGGTCAGAAGCCTGTAATCACCCTGAAATCAGGGTAATTACCCTGATAAAATCAGCCCTAGCCGAAATGATTCCGGCCAATCGGAGCCGTTTTTGAGTGGGGTGTGGTTCGGAGGGACCTAGCGAAACACTTCGCACACCAACCCGCGCGTGCGAAGCGTCGCCAGTGCGCGCCGGAACGAATCCGGACAATCGGAATCATTTCCGACTAGTCGTGCGGTTCGGAAGACCCACGCGAAATATTCTTCGTGCGTACGAAGGGTTGCCACAGCTCGCCGAAAATGTATCCACAACCTAAAAAATGTTTCCCCAGTGTACTAAGTTGTCATATTTACACACACTTAAATAATGTAAATCATAAACGCGATTGCACAGTGACAATCACATTGTGTGGCTGCTGAAAAAAAAAAAAAAACAAACAAACAAACAAAACTCTTTGTTTGGGTTTTTATGTATATATATACATATACAAAAAATAGACATACTGCATTGCGATTTGGGTGCCAACTTTATGAACGCGTTTAACATTTTTGACCGCGTTTAATGTTTCCACTTAATAGAGTGTAGTAATTTGGCGTGAAAGAGATTATTGTTTTGGTTCATTATCTTGGTTTTTGGCAGACGATACGATGAATACACTCCGCCCGAGGTGGTAACAATCGCCCCTTGCATGCAGTACACGGCCGGAGTGCTACATGGTGCGATGTGGTTCCACTCGCATGCAGACGCCGAACGTCCCCCCTTGACAAGTCCGAAGGGGCGCGCGGGTTCCCCCCCAGTACGTGCATTTTGGCCCCTCGCCTGTTGCTCGCGCTGCCCCTTTCTTGATCCGTTTTGTCCCAAATTAGGCCCTCGTCCAGGTGCTCAGTTTCCTCTTCACACTTTGGTTATCCTTTTTTGTCATCCCGTTAGACCTCTACACCCAGTTTCTCGGTGCGAACATATGCCAAGCTTGGTCTAGTGTGTTGTTCGCGTTCGCGTTTAGGTTCTTCCGACTGATAGTAGTTCTATTATAAACCCTTGCTGTTCGCGTGCTAATTTCTCCCCGCCCCGTCCGCGCTGCTGTTTAGTGCACGCGTTCTGGCCCCGCCATGGCTCGCGAATTGAAAGCGTTCTTGAACAGTGGCGACTAGGGCACGTCTTACACTGCGACGATCTCGATTGCTCGCAGCACTGTGGAGCTCCCGCCCGAGCAGAGGAAGTGCTTCGCCGATGATAAGCATCCCTTCATCGCGACGTGCTTTGACTTCCTCGCTTGGCAAGGTTGTCTTGGTGCACTTTTGGAGTGACGGCTTGTTTGATACATGATTACGCGTCTATTCGCGGTTTACCGAACCAGGTAGCACTACCACCCTAAACCTTGTTACTTTGTTCGCGTTTCGTGTTGGCTTGTTTGATATGTTGTTTAGCTTCAATCCGCGATCTACTTCTTCCAGCTGATTTTGTCAAATACGAATCCGTCGGAGCCATGACCATACCTGCTGCTTTCGGTCGCGTTGCCATAGCGTTCGCGGGAACACTCGACCATTTATGACTCTCAATATGACCGCGATACACGCTAACTCATGTTCTTGTACGCGTTGATTGTATGGCCATTCGTTCTTTCATCTCCCGTACAGCGTGGTTGTCAGGAAGTGCGTGTCTCAGTCGTTGCAGGAGTCGATCAAGGTGGTTCCCTCCAATGTTGTCATGGACATCGTCGCAGGTGGTGAGGTCGCGCACCTGGCGTTTGATGGAATGCTTGGATGTAAGCTGGTCGGGTTCTGCATCTGAACGGGGTGAGTCCGCCGTGCTTAGATGTAGGCTGGTCGCGTTCTGCCACTTGTCATTCGATAGTCACCTTCATTCAGCCTGCATGGGCTCACGCGTTTCTTCGTGTATAAAATGATGATGCTAGGGAGTTGAGTGACAAGAAGGTTTCAAACGCGTGCATGCTACTGCTTTTGTGCCCGGACCACCTGGGGCTTGACGCGAGATCAAGCTGGAAAACGCGGTTTGTCCGCGTCTGTCACCCCACTGCTGCGGCTGAGCAACTTTCCGCGATCGACAAGTTTGTCAAGTAAGTTTGCACTAGTTGGAGGTCTTTTTATGTCTTTCTGCGATTTCCGTGTTTTTTATATGCCCTCATTTTAACCGCGATCCTATCCATCAATCTTTTCAGGTGGTTTCACGGTTGCGTTTGCCAGGCTTTCAACCTCGATTCCGTCCAGTGTGTCCGATCGGGGAAGCTAGGAGACCCAACACGCCTCGTGGACCTCGTAAGCCAATGCCCTGATCACATATGGTATGTCGCGGATGATTTAATGGTAAACCTCATTTGCTCTAACCATAAACTCCCTTCTCGCGACTTCTTTTCAGAATATCTCATCTTAGAAGATCCCTTGTGGGCCACTCGCATGTGGGTACGCGTTTGACAAAATTCTCAACGACCTAGGCGCGGTTGTTGGACACGACCCTGCATCGTGCATCGCCAAGTAGGAGGCAGATGGTCGGGGTCGCAGAGAGGGTGACAGGTCTGTCGCGGAGCGTGATGATGTCACGATGGATAACCAGGGCGGTGATTTGGAGCTGGAGGGGTCGGATGACATGGAGGAGGAAGAGGACGAGGGGGAGGAGGAGGTGAAGGAGGAGGACGCGGAGAACACTGGGGCTGGGGCTGCAGTCGCGGTCGCGAGTGCCGGGAAGAGTATTCCTCGTCTCACTGCTGCGTTGTCCCCCCGTCCAGGAAGCGCAGCCCCATCGTGCGAGGTAGCGGGGAAGAGCCTGGTCGTGGGGAAGTGGAAATACGATGAGCTGGTGAAGATTGTCAGAATAACTGAGCAGGAATGGGATGAACTAGCACAGAGTTTGGTACAAGTAGGAAACCCTAACTTTGAGTACCCCCTAAGGTGTAACCCACTACAGCCTACATAATATAAACATGCAATGTTTGACACACCCCCATAGGCGCAGTGGGAGACAACCACAGGGTCACAAGACCAGTCAAAGCAAAGCAAAGCAAGCTCAGGGTGGATCTCAAGGATTCCACACAAATTCCGAGCACAAGCAAGCGGTCACAAGACCAGTTCACATGCAGGTTTATAACAAAGCAAGAGATACAGTGATCACAACCTAGCAAAAGTAAACAAGTAGGCATATATATATAGTGATCACAGTACAAGCAAGGTCAAGAGGTAAGCAAGTGAGGCCCAGTAGGTACAAGGCCTAGCAGCGTGCAAAAGCGCTGATGGTCACAAGGCTGAAGCGCCTTGGTGAACACATCAGCAGTGTTGGCCTCCGTGGCCACGTAACGCAGACAAAGCTGACCACGCTGCTGCAGCTCTCGAGCAAGGAAGTACCGCAGAGCGATGTGCTTCGTTCTGTGCTCCAGTCTGTGCTCCTCACACAAGGCAATGGCAGCCTTGTTGTCGACGTACAGCACTGGAGGAGAACGAGGCCGCTCTCCGAGGTCGGTCAGCAGGTAGGTCAGCCAGCGTAGCTCCTGAGCAGCCATGGCTGTGGCGTAGATCTCAGCCTCACAACTGGAGCTGAGAACAGAAGAAGAGCGAGTAGAACGCCAAGAAACTGAGCCAGAGCCAAGGCTGAAGGTGTAACCCTGGGACGACCGCTGAGTAGCCTGGTCGTCTGCCCAAGAAGCGTCTGAGTGCCCTGTGAGAACAACCCGGTCTCGCCCTCCAAGCACAAGCCCCATGCCCGACGTACTGCACAAGTAGCGCAACACCCTCTTAGCAGCATCCATGTGCTCCTTCCGGTGACGGCCAGGAGCGACATAGCGTGCTAGGATGCTAAGAGGGTATGCAAGGTCAGGTCGAGTGCAGGTCATCAGGTACATGAGGCAGCCCACAAGCTCTGGATACGGGCCACTCGGCTCTACGGACTCATCCGAAGGCAGAGCTGAGAGCGAGTGACCGGTAGGCAGAGGAGTGGACTGAGGCGAGGAGTACGTGAAGCGGAAGCGCTGGAGAACCTGCTGCACCATGTGTGACTGAGTCAGGGTGATGGTGCGCCGTGCTCTGTCCCGGGTGATCCGCAAGCCAAGATAGCTCGTCAGCTCACCCAGGTCTGTGCACGTGTGTCTCCTCTGCAGCTCCGACTTCACGTGAGCGAGTGCCGCGGTGTCAGCAGTGGCAAAGACCAAGTCGTCGACGTACACGAGGATGTAGAACGGCGGCAGCGAGGTGTCGGTGCGTAGAAACAGCGACGGGTCAGCAGTAGAGGGAGCGAACCCAAGAGCCGCAAGTGTCGTCCTCAGTGTGTCGTGCCACTCACGTGGCGCCTGGCGGAGACCGTAGACCGGCCGCTGAAGCCTCCACTGGGTGCCAGGAGGAACTGACCCAGTGAAGCCAGGGGGGCGGCGCAGCCAGATCTCCTCGTGCAGGCTGCCCTGCAAGAAAGCAGTGCTGAAGTCAAGAGAGTGAAGCTCGTAGTCGCGGTGAGCGGCTATGTGCAGCAGCACCCGAAGAGTAGTCATCTTCGGGGTGGGGGAGAAGGTCTGAAAGAAGTCTACTCCCTCTCGCTGACTGAAGCCTCGAGCCACGTAGCGCGCCTTGAAGACAGGTGGAGAACCCGGCGGCCGCTTCACCCTGAAAATCCACATGCCACTGACGATGTTCGCCCCAGGAGGGGGAACCTCGTCTACGTAGGTGCTTGTGGACTTCCAGGAGGCCATCTCTGCGTCCATGGCTGTCTGCCACTGAGAGGAGTAGGGACCCGCCATCGCCTCAGCGTAAGAGCGTGGGGTCGGGATGTCTGGTGCATCCGGGTCTCCCTCAGGGGCAACTAGCAAGGACACGAGACGGGGCAAAGCAGCAGCAAGGCAGTGGAACTCCTCCTGTCTGTCCTCAAGGACGTCCGTGCCGAGGGCACACTCACCCCCGACGGACGGAGGACAGGCAGACGCAGACTCAGACCTAGCGACAAGGCTGGCAGCGTAGTCTAGGCGACAGCGAGCAGCAAAGTCAACCAACTCAGCGACCAGAGCAGACGCAGCAGAGGACTCAAAGGTCGGGTCAGTGACAACTGTAGCGAGGAGACGCGTAACAGTGGGACTGGCAGCACGACGGGAGTCAGACTCCGGGTCAGGAAGAGTAGGAAGAGAGGACGCAGGAGGAGACGGCAGCGGGACACGCTGCGGAGCAGTGGAGGGACGCAGAGTCATGTAGTGAGTGCCAGGGACAGGAGGAGGACGCTCACGTGGGACACGACGACCAGTGCGAGCAGTACGAACAGGCGACGCAGGACGAGACTCAGGCTCACGACGCTCTGTAAGACCTCCTGTGGGACCAGCGTAAGGGGAGGGAGCAGGGAGAGGCGAGGCAGGCGGTAACTGTGACTGCGGCTGGACAGGCAGAGGACACTCGACGGAGGGAGGAGGACTAGGAGGAGGAGCCTGACCAAGAACCTGCTGAAGGAGCGGTACGAAGTACGGTCGCGGCCGCGCAGCGTCTCCAGAAGCAGCAGGGACACCAGTGGCAGCCCCAACGCCCGAGTCCTCAGCACCAGCAGCAGCTCCAATGCCCGGGTCCTCAGCACCAGTAGGAGCTCCAACGCCCGAGTCCTCAGCACCAGCAGCAGCGCCACCGGTCGGGTCCTCAGCACCAGCAGCAGCTCCAGCCCCCAGGTCCTCAGCACCAGCAGCAGCTCCAGCGTCCGGGTCCTCAGCACCAGCAACAGCACCACTACCTAGGACCGCTTTCTACAATGGGCCCACTATTCCGCTAGAAGCGCCCTCGTGCGCCCTACCCTACGTGCGCCCTCGTGCGCCTTTCTCTGCTAGTGCGCCTTCGTGCGCCCTCGTGCGCCCTCGTACGTCCTCGTGCGCCTTCGTGCGCCCTCGTACGCCCTCGTACGCCCTCGTGCGCCCTCGTGCGCCCTCGAGCCGCCCCTGCAGGTCCGTCAGGCCCCCGAGCCGCTTTTGCAGGCCCGTCACGCCCGAGAGCCGCCCCTGCAGACCCGTCAGGCCCGCGCGCAGCCTCTGCCCGACCGCGCGCCGCCTCTGCAGGCTCTCGCCGCCCACCGCGTCGCCTAGTCCGCGGCGTCGTCGTCGCCTGCCCGCGGCGTCGTCGCCTGCCCGCGACGCAGCCCCTGCCCGCGGCGTCGTCGCCTGCCCGCGACGCAGCCCCTGCCCGCGGCGTCGTCGCCTGCCAACGGCGCCGTCGCCTGCTAGCGGCGTCGTCGCCTGCCCGCGGCGTCGTCGCCTGCCCGCGACGTCGTCGCCTGCCCGCGGCGTCGTCGCCTGCCCGCGGCGTCGTCGCCTGCCCGCGGCGTCGTCGCCTGCCCGCGACGTCGTCGCCTGCCCGCGGCGTCGTCGCCTGCCCGCGGCGTCGCCACCTGCCCGCCGCGTCGCCCTGCCCGCGGCGTCGCCACCTGCCCGTGGAGCCGCCCCTGGAGCCGCCCGCCACTGCAGCAGCAGCCCCTGGAGCCGCCCGCCACTGCAGCAGCAGCCCCTGGAGCCGCCCGCCACTGCAGCAGCAGCCCCTGGAGCCGCCCGCCACTGCAGCAGCAGCCCCTGGAGCCGCCCGCCACTACAGCAGCCGCCCCTGGAGCCGCCCGCCACTGCAGTAGCAGCCCCTGGAGCCGCCCATTACTGCAGCAGCCGCCCCTGGAGCCGCCCGCCACTGCAGCAGCCGCCCCTGGAGCAGCCTGCACCTGCAGCAGCCGCCCCTGGAGCAGCCCGCACCTGCAGCAGCCGCCCCAGGCACCTGGAGCAGCTGCCGTCGCGGCCCGGCCTCGCCCTGCAGCAGCTGCCGCGGAGCTCCCTGCTGCGGCCCGGCCCCGCCCTGCAGTTGTAGCGGCCCCGCGGTCGCCACCGTCTTGCGCCTGCCGCGCCGACCACTGGTGAGCATTGCCCTGCCAGCACTGCTACTGCTGCTACTGCCTTTTCTACTCCCACTGCTACTGCTCCTGCTGTTACTGCTGTTACTGCCGCTACTGCTGCTCCTGGCGAGGCCAGATGCAGCTCCAGGGCCGTGCGCGTGAGTCCCTCACGCCCCAGCAGCTTCGTGAGTGGTACGCTAGTTGGGGCTGTCGGGGTGGCCGTAGTGGTAGTCGCTCTGGAGTGGGTCGGTCGGGAGCTTCTGGTAGTGGACAGGTGCAGCTGCAGTGTCCTCTTTCACCCCAGCAGCTTCGTGAGTGGTACGCTAGTTGGGGCTGTCGGGGTGGCCGTAGTGGTAGTCGCTCTGGAGTGGGTCGGTCGGGAGCTTCTGGTAGTGGACAGGTGCAGCTGCAGTGTCCTCTTTCACCCCAGCAGCTTCGTGAGTGGTACGCCAGTTGGGGCTGTCGGGGTGGCAGTCGTGGTAGTCGCTCTGGAGTGGGTCGGTCGGGAGCTTCTGGTGATGGACAGGTGCAGCTGCCGTGTCCTGTGAGTGAGGCTGCCGCTCTAGGTGCTAGTGCGGCTGCTACCCCAGGTGCTGGTGAGGCTGCTGCTCTAGGTGCTAGTGAGTCTCCGCTCCCTGGTACTAAGTCGACTGAGGCACTGCACACCTTCACACTGGACTCAGGTGCTTCTCGCTGTTTCTTTCGTGACCGCACTGTCCTTGAGCCACTTGCTCGGCCAGTTGCTGTCTCCCTCGCTGACCCCTCTGGGGGCCCGGTCGTTGCGACCTCCTCCACTGTCCTTCCCTGTCCTGCGGTCCCGTCGGGCACACTGTCCGGTCTCCACCTCCCCTCGTTCTCTACGAACCTGGTGGCAGGGTGTGCGCTCCAGGACGCGGGTGTTCACCAGTTCACCCCTGCCTACGAGCGCGTGACCCACTGCACGTGTGCTCGTACGGGCCGTCACTTGGCTACCTTCACTAGACAGCCGGGGTCGGACCTGTACACACTGACCACTGAGTCCCCTCAGGTCGCTGCGTCTGCGTCTGCGTCCGGTCAGCTGTCGGCCCCCTGCTCGTGTCGCTCTCTCGCGCACGAGACTGTCCTCTGGCACCACCGACTTGGCCACCCGTCTGTGCAGCGCCTTCGTGCCATGCACTCCCGGTACCTTGTCTCTGGTCTTCCCAGGGTTCTCCCTCCCCTCCCACCCTCGCCTGCTCCTCCCTGTCTTCCCTGTGTCGAGGGGCGGCAGCGCGCCGCTCCTCACTCCTCCTCGTTTCCCCCGACGACTGCTCCCTTGCAGACACTCCACATGGACGTGTGGGGCCCAGCCCGCGTCCGTGGTCAGGGTCAGGAGAGGTACTTCCTGATAGTTGTTGACGACTACTCGCGCTACACCACGGTCTTCCCCTTGCGCACCAAGGGTGAGGTCCCTGATGTTTTGATCCCTTGGATCCGCAGAGCTCGTCTCCAGCTCAGCGAGCGTTTCCACTCGGACTTTCCTGTCCTGCGCTTGCACTCTGACAGAGGTGGTGAGTTCTCCTCCGACCTCTTGGCAGCCTACTGTGCTGAGCACGGCATTGAGCAGTCGTTCACGCTTCCGGCCTCTCCACAGCAGAATGGGGTTGCGGAGCGCCGCATTGGCTTAGTCATGGAGGTCGCCCGTACCTCCTTGATCCATGCGGCTGCCCCCCACTTTCTATGGCCGTTTGCGGTCCAGTACGCTGCGCATCAGCTCAACCTCTGGCCCCGTGTCTCCATGCCGGAGACCTCGCCCACACTGCTGTGGACGGGGGAGGTTGGCGATGCGTCGCGTTTCCGGGTCTGGGGATCTCGAGCCTTTGTCCGCGATACGTCCACGGACAAGCTCTCCTCCCGCGCTGTTCCCTGCGTCTTCCTTGGCTTTGTCCCTGACGCGTCTGGTTGGCAGTTTTACCACGCCACCTCGCGCCGGGTCCTGCCCTCTCAGGACGTCACTTTTGACGAGTCCGTCCCCTACTACCGCCTCTTCCCCTACCGCACTGCCCCCCTCCCCCCTCCGCCGCTCTTCCTCGCACCAGGTGCTGCTGTGGTAGACCCCCTCCCCCCTCAGGGTGCCGCTCCCTCAGGTGTGTCCCAGGTAGACCCGGTTGAGCCTGTTGAGGTAGCTGTTGACTCCCGCCCTGCTGCGGGTGCGGAGCCTGGGGGTGCTGAGCCTGGGGGTGCGGAGACTGGGGGTGCTGAGCCTGGGGGTGCTGAGCCTGGGAGTGCTGAGCCTGAGGGTACTGAGCCTGGGGGTGCTGAGCCTGGGGGTGCTGAGACTGATGCGGAGTCCGGTGTCTGGGGGTTCTGAGTCTGGGGGTGCTGGGCTTGGGAGTCCTACACCTGGGGGAGCTCTCTCCTCGGAGCGGCTGCGTGAGTGGTACTCAGAGTACTGCAGCCTCAGGAGAGGTGCCTCTGGAGCCAGGAGTACTACTGGGACTGGTGCTGGTGCCTCCCCTCCTCAGCGGGAGCTGCCCTCTCTTGAGCGGATCCGTGAGTGGTACGAGCGGCGCTGCACTCTCCGGAGTGGCGCGCCTGGTGTCGCGGACCCTGGTGCTGGAGTTGGAGCTGCTACTGGTGCTGCGGACCCGGGCGTTGGAGCTGCTGCTGGTGCTGCGGACCCTGGAGTTGGAGCTGCTGCTGGTGCTGCGGACCCTGGCGTTGGAGCTGCTGCTGGTGCTGCGGACCCTGGAGTTGGAGCTGCTGCTGGTGCTGCGGACCCTGGCGTTGGAGCTGCTGCTGGTGCTGCGGACCCTGACGTTGGAGCTGCTGCTGGTGCTGCGGACCCTGGAGTTGGAGCTGCTGCTGGTGCTGCGGACCCTAGAGTTGGAGCTGCTTCTGGTGCTGCGGACCCTGGAGTTGGAGCTGCTGCTGGTGCTGCGGACCCTGGCGTTGGAGCTGCTGCTGGTGCTGCGGACCCTGGAGTTGGAGCTGCTGCTGGTGCTGCGGACCCTGACGTTGGAGCTGCTGCTGGTGCTGCGGACCCGGCCGCGGCCGTACTTCGTTCCGCTCCTTCAGCAGGTTCTTGGTCAGCCTCCTCCTCCTTGTCCTGCTCCCTCCTTAGAGTGTCCTCCGCCTGTCCAGTCGCAGTCCCCGTTACCGCCTGCCTTGCCGCTCCCTGGTCCTTCTCCTTACACTGGTCCCACAGGAGGTCTTACGGAGCGTCGTGAGCCTGAGTCTCGTCCTGTGTCGCCTGCGTCTCGCTCTGCGTCACCTGTTCGTGCTGCTCGCACTGGTCGTCGTGTCCCGCGTGAGCGTCCTCCTCCTGTCCTTGGCACTCACTACATGACTCTGCGTCCCTCCACTGCTCCTCAGCGCGTCCCTCTGCCGTCTCCTCCTGCGTCCTCTCTTCCTACCCTTCCTGACCCGGAGTCTGACTCCCTTCGTGCTGCTCGTCCTACTGTCACGCGTCTCCTCGCTACTGTTGTCACTGACCCGACCTTTGAGTCCTCTGCTGCGTCTGCTCTTGTCGCTGAGTTAGTTGACTTTGCTGCCGCTTGTCGTCTCGACTACGCCGCTAGCCTAGTTGCTGCGTCTGAGTCTGTCTGTCCTCCGTTCGTCGGGGGTGAGTGTGCTCTTGGCACGGACGTCCTTGAGGACAGGCAGGAGGAGTTCCAGTGCTTTGCTGCTGCTTTGCCTCATCTCGTGTCCATGCTAGTTGCCCCTGAGGGAGACCCGGATGCACCAGACATCCCGACCCCGCGCTCTTACGCAGAGGCGATAGCGGGTCCCTACTCCTCTCAGTGGCAGACAACCATGGACGCAGAGATGGCTTCCTGGAAGTCTACAGGCACCTACGTCGACGCAGTTCCCCCACCAGGGGCGAACATCGTCAGTGGCATGTGGATTTTCAGGGTGAAGCGGCCGCCGGGTTCTCCGCCTGTCTTCAAGGCGCGTTACGTTGCTCGAGGCTTCAGTCAGCGTGAGGGAGTCGACTTCTTCCAGACCTTCTCCCCCACCCCGAAGATGACCACTCTTCGGGTGCTGCTGCACATAGCTGCTCAGCGCGACTACGAGCTTCACTCTCTTGACTTCAGCACTGCTTTCTTGCAGGGTAGCCTGCACGAGGAGATCTGGCTGCGTCGCCCTCCTGGCTTCACTGGGTCGTTTCCTCCTGGTACCCAGAGGAGCCTCCGGCGGCCGGTCTACGGTCTCCGCCAGGCACCACGTGAGTGGCACGATACACTGAGGACGACACTTGCGGCACTTGGGTTCGCGCCTTCTACTGCTGACCCGTCGCTGTTTCTGCGCACAGACACTTCGCTGCCGCCGTTCTACATCCTCGTGTACGTCGACGACTTGGTCTTTGCCACTGCTGACACTCAGGCTCTCGCCCACGTGAAGTCGGAGCTGCAGAAGAGACACACGTGCACAGACCTGGGTGAACTGACAAGCTATCTTGGCTTGCGGATCATCCGGGACAGAGCACGGCGCACCATTACCTTGACTCAGTCACACATGGTGCAGCAGGTCCTTCAGCGCTTCGGCTTCACGTACTCCTCGCCTCAGTCCACTCCTCTGCCTACCGGTCACTCGCTCTCAGCTCTGCCTTCGGATGAGTCCGTAGAGCCGAGTGGCCCGTATCCAGAGCTTGTGGGCTGCCTCATGTACCTGATGACCTGCACTCGACCTGACCTTGCATACCCTCTTAGCATTCTTGCACGCTATGTCGCTCCTGGCCGTCACCGGAAGGAGCACATGGATGCCGCTAAGAGGGTGTTGCGCTATTTGTGCAGTACGTCGGGCATGGGGCTAGTGCTTGGAGGGCGAGACCGAGTTGTTCTCACTGGGCACTCAGACGCGTCTTGGGCAGACGACCAGGCCACTCAGCGGTCGTCACAGGGTTACACTTTCAGCCTTGGCTCTGGTTCAGTTTCTTGGCGTTCTACACGTTCTTCTTCAGTTCTCAGCTCCAGTTGTGAGGCTGAGATCTACGCCACAGCCATGGCAGCCCAGGAGCTACGCTGGCTCACCTACCTGTTGACCGACTTGGGAGAGCGGCCTCGTTCTCCTCCAGTGCTGTACGTCGACAACAAGGCTGCCATTGCCTTGTGTGAGGAGCACAGACTGGAGCACAGGACGAAGCACATCGCTCTGCGGTACTTTCTGGCTCGAGAGCTGCAGCAGCGTGGTCAGCTTCGTCTGCGTTACGTGGCCACTGAGGCCAACACTGCTGACGTGTTCACCAAGGCGCTTCAGCCTTGTGACCATCAGCGCTTCTGTACTCTTCTAGGCCTTGTGCCTACTGGACCTCACTTGCTTACTTCTTGACTTTGCTTGTACTGTGATCCCTATATATATACCTGCATGCTTTCACTTGCTAGGTTGTGATCACTGTACCTCTTGCTATATTATCAAACTGCATGTGAACTGGTCTTGTGACCACTTGCTTGTGCTCAGAATTTGTGTGGTATCCTTGAGATCCACCCTGAGCTTGTTTTGCCTTGCTTTGCTTTGACTGGTCTTGTGACCCTCTGGTTGTCTCCCACTTCGCCTATGGGGGTGTGTCAAACATTGTATGTTTATATTGTGTAGGCTATAGTGGGTTTAGCCTTAGAGGGTACACAAACTTAGGGTTTCCTACTTGTACCCAACTTCCTGCTAGTTCATCCATTCTCGTTCTATTCTAAGATTCTAACAGCGTCTTCCAACATTGCGGCCACCTCCGAACGCAGGATCACAACAAGCGGAGTCACCAATGCTCTCAACACCGTCATCGCCATGCTTTCCGGTCGTGAGAAGCCGCGCCTGGGCATGGACGGACCACAGGAGAGGGAGTCAGACGGGGTCGTGGAGAAGGAGGCAGGGAAGAGGGTCGCGGATAAGGAGACGGCGAAGAAGGCGGCAGACAAGGAGACAGGGAAGGCTGAGAGCAACCGCGGAGGGAAGCGGCAGAAAGGTCTCGCGGTCCTTAGTGTCACCGACATCCTGAAGAGCAAGGGGGGCGCGGTCGATCTGCGTGCAGGGTAGATCCCCAGGGGAACCACCAGGGGGGATGTTGCTGAGAGACCACCGCCTGCCCCTGCGGCAGTGGCAGCTGGTAAGGGCAAGGCTAAGGTCGAGGACGCCCCGACGACCACCACCACCACCATCACCACCACCACCACCACCACCACCACCACCACCACCACCACCACCACCACCACCACCACCACCACCACCACCACCACCACCACCACCACCACCACCACCACCACCACCACCACCACCACCACCACCACCACCACCACCACCACCACCACCACCACCACTACCACCACCACCACCACCACCACCACCACCACCACCATCACCACCACCACCACCGCGCTCGTGCCCGTGGTAGGCAACACCACCGCGATCGCACCTTGACAGCCTAAACCCAGCTCAACTGCCCCTACATTACCCTCCGCTGCAGATGTCGCTGTCAAGGCAAAGAATCAGGGCCGCGGTGGTTGTAAGCCACCTGCAGCCGCGATGAAACAGGACCAGGACGACGACGACGACTCGGACATGGATGATGAGGTTGAGCTGGTGCTGCAAAGGTTCGTTGGGCCGAGCGGCACTAGCGGCAAGAGCAAGGGCTGTGGTATCCGCCCTCCACCCAGGGGTGGAGAGGGGATGGTCAGCGAACCGTGGCTTGGGGGGAGACATCGCTGGCTGGGTCATCACTCCCTCCAAGAGGTGCAGTACCTTACCGCGATCGCGATGATGTAATACGACAAGAAGGTGGATTCTAGGCTCAAGCTGACTCCGCAACAGTTAAGGGACTAGGCCGAGGACATCTCCGTGGTCGATGAGATGTGCACCAGGCTTTCGCCCCATGCACCTCCGAAACCTTTGCGGCAACGTTGACAGGTACGCTCGTGATCAAAGTTTGATTTAAAAAATGCCCTGTACCCATCAACTACGTTAATAAACAATGTCCCCATGCATGCAGGTACCACCACATGTTCAAAGCATACCGCAACATCATCCGTACCACATCCAGTACAAGCAACATGGACGCGTGGGCAACTGTGGTGGGGAAGGAGGCGGTAGGCGAAGAGCCTGATGTCACTGTCGCCCAGGAGAGCCTGTTTGCCGGTGCGGTCACGTGCGCGATTGCGATGGTGTGGGAGACCTGCAACAATCTCGATCTTAATGGAATTGCGGATGCTGGATTCGTGGCGGCGCTATGTGCAGGCACCCCCGAAGAAAAGGCCCGCGGATACCCCTCTATTGTGCTGGCGATCTTCAAGAGGGCCAGGAGTGAGAGTACTCGCCAGCACACGACCGAGGTCACGCCGAAGCAGGTCGCGGAGGCTATCGAGTCCGCAGTCATGAACCGGCTTGGAGGGCCCCTTGGGGATCCCTCCCTAGTCACCATGGTCGCGCACGAGGAAGTCGACATGTTGATGACATGGTGCGACAGCAAGATCACGGCCAAGCTGATGGAGGCCAACAGGCTCTACCTTGCTCTGCCTGAGAAGTGCTTGTCTGCGAAGAAGAGGTCCACGTAAATGTGGTAGTTAGTTTGTTCCATACGCTGGAGTTTTACTCGCGGTGGGAAACAGTTGGTGCTCGAAACTCTTGTTTGTGTAGTTGCATGAGACTCTTGTAACTGTAGGTAGATTGTCCACCCTGGTTGAGTTTTTTCTCGCGGTGGACATTCTGTCTATGCTTTTTACTCCCATCTTTGTATTCCAAATCTTTTTCCTGCTATGCCAGTGTCCCTAAATGCGATCAATGATGCGGGGTCAGAAACATGTTTCATCCGCGTTGGAAATACACGCGCACCTATGCAATGGGTGCATCCTTTTTTAACTTGTGTCTACACACCCAGGATGCATCTAATTGAACCACCATAAGTCAACAGCTAACACTATGTACAAGCACTAATACGCGAACAATATCTTCACCCCAAGGGCGTGTAGTATGGAAGGTAGCACAAGAATAGTAGCAGTTGCGAACAAGTATCTTTAGTTACAAGCACCACTACTCGGACAATTTCTTCACACAAGGGCGGATAGTGTGAAAGTTAGGACAAGCATAGGAGCAGTCGCAAACAATTATTCATAGCTACTCGAATGGTGGTATCTGTGCACAGTATTGTGGCCACGCGACCAGGAACTCTGTCGCAGGAAGAGCCGCATCAATAAGACGGTGGATTACAAGCATCCATTTCACACGCAGCTGCACTTCCGTTGATGGCCCGTTCTTGAGCTAGCTGAGATCCAGCTCCACAATCTTCTTCTTAATCGCGGTCCTTTCCGAGAGGCCCGCGAAGTCGACATCCTTTTCCAGGAGATTGAGCTTGTTGAGTACTACCGCGAGATCGTCTCTTTGCTCCACCCTGCTCGCGATTAAGTCCATGACTCGCTTGACACGATTGATCGCGTTCTGTCTGCCTTCAGACTTTCCAGTGAGCTGTTCCAATCCCGTTAGTGAACCGCAGTGCCACATGAGCGATTCTACACTCTCCTGGATCAGCGGATGCACGAACTTGTATAGCTTCCATCCGTCCGACGGTTTGGTCGCTCGGATCCATCGGATCCACGCGAAACGTCTCGTCCCTGGTTGGCTCTGCGGGTTTTCTTTTTGGCGCTTGTGCGGTGGGTGTTGTAGCATTGGTGGACGTGGCAACGCCTCCTTGATAGCTTGCCTGAGTTGGATTCGCGGACGGCCCTGAGCCGTTTACGCTGAGATGCAAAAGCTGTGCCTCCAGCTCGTTCACGCGCTCGTCCTTCGCGGCCAGTTTCTGGTCGCGCTCCTCCACCTCCTTCTCTAGCTCGGTGACCCGTTTCTGAGTCGCGACCAACAATAGGCCTAGCCTGATGTTGTCTGCTTGCGCACGAGATAGGTACTCCGTGAGGACGGTCACCTGGTGTTGCGCTTTCATCCTGGTACTGACCTGCTGCATGGACAGAGGGCGCGAGCATTTGTGTGATGATTGGGCATTGACATACTGCCGAATTACTAACGCGATCAGGGTTGTACTTACCGCGCCACGAGTCAGGGTAGGTGTGTTGCGATGTACTATGGCCAGTTGATCTGCCAATGGGACATCTGCAGCCCACTCTGCAAACTCCTCCTTCTGGCATAGCGGATTCCCGACCACGTACGGGTGTTTTGGCTGGTGAATGTAATACATGGCCAGGTCGGTCGTGACCGCCATCCGACCCTCGCCGTCCAGCTCTCGCAGTATGTTGAGTCCCGCGGTGTCCTGCTTCTCCGGCTTGTTCTCGCTGACCAGCCGCCTGTTGTAATCCATGCACTGTTTGCTAAACAAAAAAATGCGGTAAGGAACGCGGTATAAGGTATGCTCGCGATCGTCTTAGATTATGGTGCGCGGCCCCAAACGTACCTGTCTCTGTCCTTTGTCAGGGGCGGCCCAAGGGAAAATGTGCTCCCTGAGTAGCTTCATCAGCTCCTCGCTGGGCGGGACCTTTGCACGACCCAGGTAGTAGTCACCGTCCACCCCTGTAAAACCCACCTTCAGCAGCACGACCTCCTTCAAAATCGTGGTGATGTAGTGTTCAGTCATCACATCTATGAAGCGCCATCCCCCAGTCTTGCCAGCTGAGGCGGAAGGCATTCCTTCCGCGAACGCGTGCTGCGCCCCACCTGCCCTGGTCGCGTGGACCACTCGCGAGCATGTGATTCCCGCGTCCTCCAGGATCTTTGCAGCCCAGTCGTGATGGGTCGTGGGCGGTATCCGCTTCTCCTTACCCTGGCGAAGGGGAAAGTAGAGGTACTGGTCGTACCACTTCGCAGGTTCAGAAAAGTCGAGAAGGGGGGCTATGTTCTCGTAGAGGACGGGAACCATGTTGTATACCCATTGTGCGCACAGGGTCCAGTCGATGTGCCGCACCGTCGAGATGTAGTTGAGCGAGAAGTTATTGCTTGTCTTGCCCGTTCTGCACGCGCAGACAAACATGAACACGTCTTTCACCGGATGAGTCTCCAATTTAGCGCCGAGGTTCCACATCATCATGTCTGGCAGATGAAGGTTTCTGATCGTTCACCCATGGGCTAGAGTGTGATGATCAAGCACGGTCATTGTCTGGATGTAAAGATCGCGATGAAGGCTCTGCGTGTAAACGCGTTGGGCAAGTGCGAAGCTGTTCAAGTTGGCGGCCATGTTGGTCTTCCGCATCATATGCTTGAACTGTTCCGGGGTGTATGTGTCCACGGCATTGCCCCAATGGCGATCCATGTGTTCCCTGCGCAACCCGGATCATGATAGTATGCGTGTTAGTTGACGCGGTCGTGCGGGTTAGGCACGCGGGACAAGCTTAATTAGGCGGTTGCATAACGCATACTCACGCAATAAAACGGTTGTACTGGTCGCAGACTTGAACACGGACCTAGATGCGACACTCTGCAAAGCCGCGCAGCAGGTTCAGCACTGGTTTTCGGAAGATGGCCCCATCGAGCTTGATGAGCAGGTTCAGGGCCTTGAGACGGCCCAATAGCATTGCAGGGGTGCACTGTCGTCTCTTCTTCAAGGTCTTGTCGGGCCTTTCAAGTCTCGCCAACCTGTCCGCATGGGCGATCGTCTCGTTAGGGAGGAAGACCACGTGCTTGCGTAAGCGCCACGGATTAGTCTCGGGGCTGTGGAACCACTTCTCGTCGCCCTTTGCCCTCTTCCACCTCCTACCCATGTTCTGTTCCAGCGCGACCTCAATCTCATCAGGGTTCGTGTTCTTCAACGCGGCCTCTTCGCCGAACATCCCCTCGTCAAGTTTTGACAACTCGTGCCCCATGAACCGCTTGTACTCGTTGGCCCAACCGCGATACTTTTTCAGGGTCGCCTCAGAGAGACCATATAGGATTCCCATGCACATCTCTCTTTTAGCGGTCGGGGTATCGTCCACCCCAAGCCTGTTCCAATCCGCGATCGGGGCCCAGTTGGATCTTCGCGGTACCCGCACTCGTTAGTTGTCCTCCGCCTCGTCCTCATCTAGCGCGGTCAAGACATTCTCTAGGTAGTTTTCGTCATCGTCATTCCACCCGTCGCCATCATCGTCGCTGTCCTCATCATCATCCTTGTCGTCATCCTCCTCATCGTCGCTCCGCACTCTCCCCCCTCACCTGTCCCGTTGCGGACAGTCTTTGGCACTACATCAACTCTACGCCTCTTGACACGGGGCCTGTGAGCCGGATGGTTCGACCCTGGTGCCCTCCTAATATCTCTCTGTTGATTCTCGTTACCACCGTTCGTGATCCATGCGTTCGCGGTACCTGCGTCCCCTCTACTACCGTTCCCCCTTTCACAGTTCCCTCTCCCCCCGTTCGCTCTCCCACCATGCCCTCTCGCATCGTTCCCTCTTGCACTGTTCCCTCTCCCTCCGTTCCCTCTACCTCTGCCTGTCGCGTTCGCAGAAGTTGGTTGCGCGGGGGTGCGGACGTGCACGTCCGAGTTGCCTGGCAACAGTGAGTTCATGTTCCATATTAGAGGCGAACGTACACGCGTGCTTGCATTCATCCCTGGTTCGGAACAAGGTGATGCGCGAGCACCAGTCACCGCATGTCAGCGTCCCTCTGTAACCGCATTTGATGATGGGTCCGTGGTATGTGCTGGTATGTCTACACAGACCACTATTGGATCCTGAGGATCTGGCGGGGTTTCGGCCGTCGGTGGGACCTATGTTGGAATCGCGTTAGGAAAGGGGGTTGCGGGAGCGGCAGGAGGCGTCACGATAGTTACGCATGTATGCGCCATGGGATCTGGTTGTACACCGATGTATCCGTACCTAAACCCGAAATTCCGGTATTGCGGCCCGACGTAGCCACGAACAGGCATCCCAAAGGGCTGGGTTGAGTGACCGATTGCGGCCACGTTGTGTCGTCCGTCCATCTGTGATACAAGATGAGGCGTGAATAATCCGTTCTGACCATCTTATTGGGTTTGGAACGTGACCGTCACTGATGCTAATGGAATCTGTGGCCGCGGTGCGAGGTGAATCCCGTTGATCAATTGCTGAGGGTGGAATGCAGACATTCGGGATCCAAATATTACTAGCTGCACGTATGGGGTGCTCCAGGTCAGAGTGAGCACAGGCATGTTTTGCACTGAAGCGGTAGCTGGTTCTGCTGTGTGAGACTGGGGCGCGTGTGTATTGCCTGTGGCCGTAAGGGAGTCGTAGAGTAAAGGCGCCGCGATGCGTTCCACGGTATGCATGCATCATACGAGGTTGCCCCTACTCCTACGCAACGCGTGTGACAACATGATGCCCTGTCTCTACGCGATTACTATAGTGGAACGTGTACAATCTACCGTGATAGCTACGCCTCTCGAGTTGTTGTACTATCGGTTCGTGTGCACTATCGCGATCACGTTTATCATGGTCAACAATCCCAAACGATGGGCGTTGATACCGCGACACCCTGTTTGCGCCTCAGTCATTAGAAATGCAATGGGCTAGAAAGGGAAGACCATGATATGCAAATAGCGAGCGTACATGTAGGGAGATTGGGTGTAATGGCCGAACACGGCTTAGACGTGCTTCCCACGTCACCGTGATCACGACTCGTCATACCGCGAAACCGCTGAACGTCCTTCAACGCGTTGCACGTGTCAGCCAGCATGGCGCCGGTCAAATTGCGCCAGGAGGACGTCAGCGTTTTCGAACCACGTATCGTACCACACTTCCCAACCCTATCTTTGTGCAATGTCTGTTCGCGATAACTTTCGTGAGTTCGTCACGAATCCCGTCACACATTTTTTTAGGCGAGGGCGCAGTTGCATGCGCGCAATTTCCAAGCTGACACTGTTATCAACCAGTCGCGTTCGGTTTCCCCCGAGTCGCACATGCATTGGCGCGTAATAAACTTATGGGTTCTTTCGCGTTTTGGGGAGGCAGGGAGTTTTCGATGGGAATCTGGTGGGATTTACTCAGCCACGCAGGGCCGCGGAAGGTCCAAAACTGGTCGGATTCTGGAGGGCCGACTTCGCCCCACGCGTCCCCCGATAGCTCCGCGCCCAGTACATCCCCAGGCGTGGGCGGGCTTTTTCCCGAGCCGTGCCGTATGAACATACCAGGTTGCGAGAGTCGCCAATGAGACTACGAAGCTTGCTGACTTTGGCCACCTAAATTGTGTTTAATGGCCAGAAAACTGGTCGGCACTTTTCCAACGGATGAATGACTTCAAAACGGCCACATTGTTGACCAGGGCTAGCTACCTCGTATGCATGGCTACAGTGCAATTATGACGTATGTATGCGACACCTTCGGAGATTTCTAGCCGTTAGGGCAATTGCAAATTTTACAACTTTGGTAAAACGGCCTGCAGATCAGCCACAAAAGCTGTAAATTTTGCAAAACATATAATATTGGCTGCAAGTTTGTCCACACGTTGTGGACCAAGCCGTCGGCTTTGCGGGAAAAAAAAAAAAAATCGAGCAGGTGGTCGACGAAAATGCATATATTCGAGGATTTTACATGCCCTGTATGCGAAAGCATGTTCCGCAGGGAAGTTACCAAACATACCTGTGTAATGTACATATGATCTGACACTAGGTGGTGAGTGATGATGGGTGTGAGAAGCAAGTGGAGGAGAGAACGCCTCGACTTCGTGTCGTAGGCCATATGAAAGTCCACCAGCAGCATCAGCCAGTCCTCTCGTCCTGCTACGTAACCGTGCTGGCCATCCCAGATAACCGTGCCCAGCATGACCTGTAATTCATTTGCATCACCTTCGCAAGCATTTTATAGGTTGTGCGAAGGAGAGAGATGTGCCAGTACTTGCACAGCTCCTCCTTCGACCCTTTTTTTTGGTAGCAAAATTGTTGTAGTTGTCGTGCCGGCAACGGGAGCAGACCAATGTCTTGAAAGGTCTGCAGCACACGCATGGTCAGCGGCCCAAGCACGTCCCACTGGTACACGTATAGCTCCTTTGGCAACCCATCATGACCTAGCGCCATCCCTTTCAGGATCCTTGCAATCGCATGTTGTATCCCTTTCTCTGTTCATGGCGTTCGGAGCCTCCAACTCCGCTACCAAGAGCCGCTTGTCCCTTCAATAGGCCACAATACCGCTTCAGTGTCCTCCACTGACCTGTCGAAAGTTTACGCAAAGTGCTCAGTCGCTTCTTTTAGCACCCAGTCTGCCGCTGTGCAAGTCGTTCTAGTGGTCACTTGCATATGCCACAAGCAGCACCTCCCCTTTTGTGAGCTGGACCTTAAGCCTGGCGCCAGCATAAACTCATGCACGAGGCGCTCCATTGCCTCCTCCAAATGCAAGAAATTTGTGTTCTCTTCCGCTCTTCCCTTGTATGAGATTGAACACCTGCGCAAAGCAAGCACACATCACCTCATAGCGTGATCCCTCTATCATTGCATGCCTTGCAGTAACCGCTGACAATCCACCTTACCCTCATTTTCTTTGCCTGAGTGGCTTGAAATATCAAGAGCACCAGACCCTAGCTTGAAATATCAAGAGCACCAGACCCTTCTGCCCTTCAACTGCTGGCATAAGGGCCACTTTCACCCCAAACCAGTGAGAAGACCCACCCTTTGAAGCCGCCTTGTACGAGGTCGCAGCCAGCCTACCTAGCAGCAACAGCGAGACCAACCCCATGTCGATGCATGTGCTGACCTTCAACGCCTTGGAGTGGAACGTGAACTCCAATTGAGAGGGGTGAAGTGATCTAAAGGCATCCTTCAAGCCGTACATAGAGCAGATTGTTGAGGAGCTTTTGATTCTCCGCCGATGAGCCTAGCTTGGACGCCTTTCTTGGGGCCAGGTCTTATACCAAGTTCAGGTCGGCCAGCAGCAGGAGATGTGACGGCGGTGCCAGTGAGTAAATGAAAGGCAAGAGGCTCTCTCTGTATAAAACCCCTCCTGCCTCTGCCTGAGCACGAACATTAACATTAATCAGCCAGAAATCCAAGCTACCCCACTTCAGGCTAACACTGATGAGTCTGCCGGACCGATTCTTCAGCATCTCGTCGAACATCTGGCCGGAGCGCAAGCCCAGCATCGCCACCCCACCTTCCTTCTCTCCCCCTTCTGCAATGGTGAAACCATCGTGACCGCTGAGAGCCTGAGCTGAGTAGAGATTTTATGGTGTTCCGGTACTACCCATTCTGCACACTTCTTTTGCTTCCCAAGACTGCCAAGCCTGTTGATGTTAAGCGCGTATAGAATAAGGCTGTGACACCTATTAAATTATCACCGTTATACAGTCCCCTCGCATCCGCGGTTGATTTGCCAAACTACTCATGAGACAATGTGTTACATATATATTGCAATTACAGCAAGGCATACACCATTTGACTACTCTTCCGGCTACCACAAACGCCACCCAGCAATAACACTATCCACCACCCAAGCCGACCTAGTGCCTCACAACCTGCTAACTCCAAAACCCGTCACAGGATCAAGAACACGGTGGAAGCCAAGACCACGCAGGAATGCACTACACCCGTGCTTAAACAGCGTCATGACAACCAGCAGTTTTCGGGCCATCTCACATGTGACCTTGGCACAAATCCCCTTCAGCAGTGCCTCAATTGCCAACAGGTTCGCCAGACTTTCTTTGACAAAGGTAGCATTCTCGGAATACTGCCAGCCGACCTTGATTCGCCTCCCATCACCACGGGTAGATCTCGTGCCTCCATAAGAACATGGCATCTTGCGTAAAACAAAGAGAGTCCAGAAGACAACTGAACCGCGCCTTCGACGTTTAGGTCGGATGCGGGACCTGAAACTTGGTCGACTCAGTTGCACCACACAACATCACATTCTTCCCGTGGTCAAGCAAAACCCGTCACCAAACCCGTCATGCTAGGATCTGCAACCTCCTCTGGGTAATCGCTAAAGTTACCCTCATCATCCAAGAGCACATCCTGAGCTTCGGCCTTGTCATGATCAGCCAAAGTGCCAGCCTTTGCCAGGTCAAGCTTGTCCTTTTTAGGCTCTCCCTTTTTCCTGTTGTCTTCTAGAACCCCTGTGCTGAGCGCAGAGAGGCGAGCCGCCGACGAAATTGGCCTCAAAATCGCCAAATTATCACCATTAAGAGTGCCAGCTAGTGATGGTGTATGCAGCGAAGCAGGATTTTCACTAGCACCTTTCTTAGAAGCAATAATGATTGAGAGAACCGTGCAATGACGAGAAGCTCTAAGTTTCCTATGGGTGGCAGACAATGAGCTGAGATTGAGCACCAAGCGATCTTTGTACATCCATTGACGCCAGCTGATAGAGTCATCCAGGACTCCGTAACACTAATTCCTTAAACATCTTGGGTATCCTCAATGACATTCCAAGACACACGTAGGTTTAGGTAGAAACGTTGGAGTAACCTAGGTTCCTGTTGATTGAACTCTCAGAATGCATGACAGTGGGAAACTTCGAACATTTAACAAGAAACTTTGATGTAGATACTTGGATTGTCGGATATAATAGTCGTGGGTACCACGGGGTCCATCCCGTAATTCAAGAAGAACGGGGAGTGGTTATTCGTAGTGGACGGAGTCTTGTTGCACGCGAACTCCAGCAGATGAGTGAATTTCCCACTGAGCGGGGTCGGGGCAGTTTGTGCGGATGAGCTGCTCCATTCTCTGATTGGTCCGCTCAGTCTGTCAGTCGGTTTATGGGTGGTAGGCCGACGAGCACTGTAGACACGTGCCATACTGCGCCCAGGTTTCCTTTCAGGTCTTTGACTTGAATTTCGAGTCGCAGTTGCTGATGATCACAGAAGGGATGCCGTGAAGTCGTACAAACGTTGAAATGAACAGGCACGCAGTTTCTTCGGTCGTGATTATTGTGCGATAGGGGGTGATGTGTGCAATTTTCGTGAGGCGATTGACGAAGACAAGTTCAGCGTCGTTCTTGGACATGCCAATTGGTAGCCCCATGACAAAATCCATTGTCACCTGTTGCCATGTCATTCGGGTGGCTCAAGGGGCTGCAGTAGGCCGGCTGGGCATTGTCGTGTCGACTTTATGGCATGGCACCCTTTGCATGAAGACACATAACGATGCATGTCAGAAGAGGAGTCAGACCAAAATTATTAATGATGCAGAATATTCTGCGTCTTATCAACCCCAAAATATTTCGAGAGTTTGCAATAGTGGACCTCCTCGATGAGCAGTTTGCGAAGTGGGCGGGAAGCGGGTACCCAAATCTGGTCAGTTCTGGCTTTTAGGTAATATTATTATTTCCGCGTCGTCACCTGCTGTTGCCAGTTGTGGAGAACAGGTTTGTCGTGTAGCCGTGCGTGAATAGCCCCGAAAAGAGTGGGTTCGAACGAGTAATTAATACTGCAGCGGATCGAACTGTCGGGCGGGTGAAGGCATCGGCAATGTTATTAGCCGCCTTTTTGAAGGTGATGCGGTGGTTGAAGTGGGACTCCATGTAGTCGAGCCACCTGATTTGTCGCGGGTTGAGATTGGGCTGCGTCGGAGACACTGTAGCGACTTGTGGACCGTGCGAACAGTGACGTCTGCGCTAGTCAGGTAGTAGCGCCACGATTTGAACGTGTGTATAATGGCAAGCATCTCCTTGTCGCGGATCGAGTAGTTGCGCTCCACTGGTTGCAACTTCCGTGACTCGTAAGCTATCGGGCTAAGCCGTTGCCGAGATCTTGGAGTAGTACAGCGCAGATGGCGAAATCAGAGGCGTCGATGATGACTTCGAAGGGCTTGGATGGGTCGGTGATGCGCAAAACTGGAGGGGACACTAGTTTTTCTTCAACTCTTGAAAAGTCGCCTCAGCTCTCCCCCCCTCCCCCCCCCCCCTTCCTCTCTCCCACCTCCTCCCCCCCTTTGGCCCCCTCACCGCACAAAATTGTGGTCCTTGTGCAGCAGGTCGCTCAGCGAGCCGGTTATCCCCGCTATATTCGAAAAACCGTCGGACGCAATTCACGAACCCAAAAAAAAACTGAAGTTCCGTGACATTTGTCGGTGCTTCCCACTCATGTATAGTCTTGATTTTCTTCGGGCCGATGCCATCGCGTGAGATAACGCGCCCCCAAAACTCCAACTTCTGCTTAAAACATTCACACTGAGACCCCTTGGTGATGATTCGGTTGTTTTGGAGGCGTTTAAACATTGCGTCGAGGTCGCGGAGGTATTGTTCGCGTCTCCTACGAAAAATCAGAATATCGTTCAAGTAGACGATAACACATTTTTCGAGGAAATCCTAAAACACACTGTTCATGGTCAGTTGAAAAGTCGAAGGCGCGTTCGTGAGGCCGAATGTCGTTAGGTGAACTCCTAGTTTTTGTAGCGGGTTCTGAAGGCGGTCTTGTGACAATTGCCGGCGAAGACCCTTACCTGATGGTCTCCGCCACGTAGATCGATTTTGGAGAAGTAGCGAGCGCCACGAAGTTGGTCGAGTAGGTTGTCGGTGCGTGGGATTGGGTAGCGAAATAGAGGTCTCGTCTTCCACGTGTGACACACCTGTCGCCACCACTCCAATGCGAGTCCTAGGAGAAGCGAAATCGCGTAATTAATATGTGTGGCGTCTTTGCTTACACTCATAGAAGACCTCCACGCTAAACAGCCACCCCTGAACCATTGTATTCTTGTCCGTAGGGTTGAACAGGGGTGGGCTCATCAGCTTGATCTTGATCATTGTAATTGCAATTGCTTGTGTCGGTGTTGTTCGCCTATCGCTTTCTTCAACACCGCGTGTGAGCTCGCCAATTGCATCGACACCACACACTCCTTGGCTGATGGTTTCGCCTTCTTCAATGGGCGACTCCTGGCGCGCTTCACCTCGCGCCTGGCGTAGCCAGGTTTTTTCCTCTCGTAACGGCTCCACTTCCGTCGTTGATGTCTTCAAAGTGTTCTACATGTTTGTCATCTACTGCAACAGTGCAAGCGCAAAAGCTATCGGAGTCGGGCAAGTTTAATTTAATAGATGCAGCCAACTGCTTTGCAACCCACCGCACCAGTCACACCTGTGCTACTAAACTACCTTCAAAAGCGGGGTTAACTAGGTAAATAGCTCTGGTACGATGTGTTATGAGTTGCAAAATCGAGTCGCGCGGAAAACGAATATCGAAGCTGTGACGAATATCAAACTGACAATACAATGAAGGCAAGTGATAATATATTGACTAGGGCTAATTTTATCAGTGTAAATTACCCTGATACCGTGATTATAAGGGTGATTCTTTACAGTCACACTTTTGCCTTAGGGTAAAATCAGAGACCTCCATTTTCCTGATCTGTCAGTGTTTACGTTTGAGGCACACTTTGGCCCTAGGGTAATCGATTTTCTTAGTGAGTTTTGCCCCGAAGTGAGTACCAGGCATCTGGACCCCTCCCCCCACCCCCCCCCCCCACTTTTTTTAGCCCGAGATTTCCGTTGGCTGACTGTGTGTACCGAAATTTTCGCGGCGATTGTGTGTTGGCATGAAAGTTGTCTACCATTAAGCGCTGGATGCTCTATTATACCAACAACAACACTAAAATTAACTAGATACAAATGTAAACCTTGTTTTGAAAATTGCTACACTCTGCCTCTAGTGCCAAGATACTAAGGTGGGTTTAGGAAGCGAGGGAAGGTTGGCCACGAAAGAGGTTTGCAATAACAACAAGAGTACAAGATATAGGAAAGGAGAGGTGTCCAAGGGAGTTGCACCACCTAAAGACAAGATTGGATGATACTACACCACTATCTATGCATGTAATTATATAAATTATTTATTTTCTGACATCCCCCCTTAAATGCATGTAAGTCTAGCTAGTGTAGGGGCTCAACCCGAAGCACAGCAATCACCGTGCAGCAGCTGGGCCCCATCTCACTATTTTTACATTTCCTTTTGCCATCCTTCCCAACCTCCTGGATTAATTCCTCTCATCAGGCAGTCAAGCCGATCTTGCTGGTTCCGAGTCCCGCCGAATCCTGCCTGTCGCTTCAAATCTGCACCAAATAGAGGAGAGTGACAACCAGGACGAGGGGGAGGATGAGAGGGTGGAGAGAAGGAATTTATATGAGGCTGCAGAAGAGATTGATGGGGAGAGAAAACGGGTCCACGTTTCTGGTGGCTCAGAGCTCGGTTTGAACCGCCTGCGGTTTAAACCGCCGCAGTGGATGCTCGGTGTGTGCGACGAGGGCCGACCACGCCCAGCTACGATGGATAGAGAATAGACAAGAAAACATAACATGTGAATCTCTCTCTCTCTCTCTCTCTCTCTCTCTCTCTCTCTCTCTCTCTCTCTCTCTCTCTCTCTCTCTCTCTCTCTCTCTCTCTCTCTCTCTCTCTCTCTCTCTCTCTCTCTCTCTCTCTCACCCCCTTAACCCCCCTCCCCCCCCCCACAGCAACAAGTGCTTCAGGGAGAGAGGAAGAGGGATGGGCTGCTAGCCGCTCACACCCGCCACCCCCACATCTCCCCCTCCCCCCCCCCCCCCTCCTCCCCCCCTACGGCGGAAGCCGCAGAAGGGAGGGGGGGGGGGGGGGGGGGGCGGCGTTAGCAGCTGCTGGCGCATGCGCTCCGCGCTGGCGCTGGCGACAGTCGCAAGTGCTGGCGCTGACGCTAGCGCTGGTCGCAGGTGCTGGCGATGGCGGTCCGCGCGGGCGCTGGCGCTTGCGCTCCGCACTGGCGCTGGCGCTTGCACTCCGCGCTGGCGCTGGTGGCAGTTGCAGGTGTTGGCACTGGCGCTGGCGTTGGCGTTCCGCGGCGGCGCTTGCATGGACGACGGGAAGGGCGACGAGCGCGACGAGCGCTACAAGCGAGGGACGCGACAGGCAGAACGGGCAGAGTGTAGGGTGACGAGCGCAACGGGCGCAGGGCGCGACAGGCATGAAAAAAAATAGTGCATTTCGCGCTGCAGCATGGGCGGGCCCATGTTCATTAAATAAAATAGGTCCTAGACCGGGACGAGAGAAAGTTGGCCAAGAAAGAGGTTTGCAATAACAACGAGAGTACAAGATCTAGGTAAGGAGAGGTGGGCAAGGGTGGTGCACCACCTAAAGTCAAGATTGGATGATACTGCACTACTAGCTATGCATATAATAATATAATAATTTTATATTCTGACATCTAGGGTTTTTTTTTTAAGAACGTCAGAAACCCTGATGCAAAATTGTGAACCCCGGCCCAGCTTGAAATGGCCGCGGAAATTTGGCAAATCTACGTGTGAACAAGGTCACAAAGCAGGGGCGCGAGCGTCAGTCGACTGCACGGACATTCGTGTTGGGTCCACTTGAATTCCAAGTTGGACATGGGTTACACGACCATTTCCGTTCCCGCTGGTGCCCATCGTCATCTTAGAGAACACAGAAGCTACGTGGCCGGCTTTAGCGGGAACATAGCAGAAAAGAGGCCACACGGGGTGTGACACAGTAGAGACGAAAGTAACCGTCATCCATAGTAAGACAGGGTACTTCCAGGTAGAATATTTATCGAACACATACCTGACTACGCTGCCTAGTGTACGATTTCTCATATCGTAGCGCAATTCGAGGCCCCACTCAGAAACATTCGCTGATAGTACTCGTCGTGAAGACGAGCGCCACGGCGTATAATTGAGCAAGTCGACAGGAGCGAACCCTTGCTACGTTTGGGTACGGAACAGAAGTCCAGCCATTGCGTCCAGGACAATTGCATGACCGACTCCGCAAGGGGCGCACCGAAATCGAAACCGCTCACTAAGCAGGTAGCGAACCCGCGGATGGCGCTTAGGCGAGGCTTGCGCCATGGTGATGACTAGGGTACAGACGGCCTGCACGCCCGTGAGACGCAGGCCGTCACGTTCGTAGTTCGACCGCGAGGTAGCGTTATGAGGTGAGTCGATGTCGACCATTCCCTGTTCCCCCATTGCCTGCTGCCCCATTTTGTGTTCCCCCATTCCCCGCTCCCCCAGCAGCAGGCGCCTCTAGGTTCGCGCCCTCACCGCATTAGACATGCCTCACGGGCAGCACGTCCGCGACATGCTGTCCGTCGACGTCAGACGGTCGGCAGACGCGCGAAATGCTGCCCGTCATTTTCTGACGGGGGTATTTTCGCGAAATGCGTAATGCGTCTGTCTGACAGGCGGCATTCGCACGCTATGCGGAAAGCGGCTGTCAGACGAGCAGCATGCTCGCGAGATACCTCCCATCACTGTCCGACGGCCAGCATACGCGAGCTGTCAGACAGTGACGGGCAGCATTTCGCTCGAAATGAGGGACATCCGTGCCTGACGGGCAGCTGGCGCACGAAATGATGCCCGTCACTGTCTGACGGGCAGCACGCGCGGCCCATTCCCGGTTCTCCCCTTCCCCGTTCGAGCATTCCCTGCTCCCCCATTCCCTGCTCCCCCATTCCCTGCTCCCCCATTCCCTGTTCCCCCATTCCCCGTTCCCCCATTCCCTGTTCCCCCATCCCCCGCTCCCCCATTCCCTGTCCCCCCATTCCCTGCTCCTCCATTCCCTGTCCCCCATTCCCTGTTCCCCCATCCCTGCTCCCCCATTCCCTGTCCCCCCATTTCCTGCTCCCCCATTCCCTGTCCCCCGTTCCCTGTTCCCCCACTTCCTGTTCCCCCATTCCCCGCTCCCCATTCCCTGTTCCCCCATACCCCGCTCTCCCATTCACTTTTCCCCCATTCCACGCTCCCCCATTCCGCATCCCCCCATTCCCCGTTCCCTCATTCCCTGCTCCCCCATTCCCTGCTCCCCCATTCCCTTCTCCCCCATTCCCTGTCCCCCCATTCCCCAAGACAGAATTCTCCGCTCCCCCATTCCCTGCTCCCCCATTCCCTGTTCCCCCAACCCGCGCTCCCCCATTCCCTATTCCCCCATTTTCCGCTCCCCCATTCCCTGTTCCCCCATTCCCCGCTCCCCCGTTTCCTGTCCCCCGATTCCCTTACCTCCAATCCCTGTCCCCCCATTCCCTGTTTCCCCATTCCCTGTTCCCCCATTCCCCGCTCCCCCATTCCCTGTTCCCACATTCTCCGCTCCCCTGTTCCCTGTCCCCCAATTCCCTGTCCCCCCATTCCCCGTTCCCTCATTCCCTGCTCCCCCATTCCCTGCTCCCCCATTCCCTGTTCCCCCATTCCCTGTCCCCCCATTCCCTAAGACAGAATTATCCGCTCCCCCATTCCCTGTTCCCCCATTCCCTGTCCCCCCATTCCCTGCTCCTCCATTCCCTGTCCCAAAGTTCCCTGCCCCCCCCTTCTCTGCTCCCCCGATTCCCTGTCCCCCCATTCCCCGTTCCCCCATTCCCCGTCCCCCCATTCCCTATCCCCCGTTCCCTGATCCCCCACTTCCTGTTCCCCCCGTCCCCGCTCCCCATTCCCTGTTCCCCCATACCCCGCTCCCCCATTCACTTTTCCCCCATTCCCCCCTCCCCCATTCCCCATCCCCCCATTCCCCGTTCCCTCATTCCCTGCTCCCCCATTACCTTCTCCCCCATTCCCTGTCCCCCCATTCCCTTAGACAGAATTATCCGCTCCCCCATTCCCTGTTCCCCCATTCCCCGCTCCCCCATTCCCCGCTCCCCCAGTCCCTGTTCCCCCATTCCCCGCTCCCCCATTCCCTGTTCCCCCATTGCCCGCTCCCCCGTTTCCCGTCCCCGATTTCCTTACCCCCAATCCCTGTCCCCTCATTCCCTGTTCCCCCATTCCCTGTTCCCCCATTCCCTGTTCCCCCATTCCCTGTTCCCCCATTCCCTGTTCCCCCATTCCCCGCTCCCCCATTCCCCGCTCCCCCAGTCCCTGTTCCCCCATTCCCCGCTCCCCCATTCCCTGTTCCCCCATTGCCCGCTCCCCCATTCCCCGCTCCCCCAGTCCCTGTTCCCCCATTCCCCGCTCCCCCATTCCCTGTTCCCCCATTGCCCGCTCCCCCGTTTCCCGTCCCCGATTTCCTTACCCCCAATCCCTGTCCCCTCATTCCCTGTTCCCCCATTCCCTGTTCCCCATTCCCTGTTCTCCCATTCCCTGTTCCCCCATTCCCCGCTCCCCATTTCCTGTCCCCCGATTTCCTTACCCCCAATCCCTGTCCCCCCATTCCCTGTCCCCCATTCCCTGTTCCCCCGTTCCCTGTCCCTCGATTCCCTGTCCCCTATTCCCCGTCTCCCCATTCCCCGTTCCCTCATTCCCTGCTCCCCCATTCCCTGCTCCCCCATTCCCTTCTCCCCCATTCCCTCCTTCCCCATTCCCTTCTCCCCCATTCCCTGTCCCCCCATTCCCTTCTCCCCCATTCCCTACTCCCCCATTCCCTTCTTCCCCATTCCCTTCTCCCCCGTTCCCTTCTCCCCCCCCCTCCCCATTCCCTTCTCCCCATTCCCTTCTCCCCCATTCCCGGCTCCCCCATTCCCTTCTCCCCATTCCCTTCTCCCCCATTCCCTTCTCCCCATTCCCTTCTCCCCCATTCCCTTCTCCCCCATTCCCTTCTCCCCCATTCCCTTCTCCCCCATTCCCTTCTCCCCCATTCCCTTCTCCCCCATTCCCTTCTCCCCCATTCCCTTCTCCCCCATTCCCTTCTCCCCCATTCCCTTCTCCCCCATTCCCTTCTCCCCCATTCCCTTCTCCCCCATTCCCTTCTCCCCCATTCCCGGCTCCCCCATTCCCGGCTCCCCCATTCCCTTCTCCCCTATTCCCTTCTCCCCCCATTCCCTTCTCCCCCATTCCCTTCTCCCCCATTCCCTTCTCCCCCATTCCCTTCTCCCCCATTCCCTTCTCCCCATTCCCTTCTCCCCCATTCCCTTCTCCCCATTCCCTGTCCCCCCATTCCCTTCTCCCGCATTCCCTTCTCCCCCATTCCCTTCTCCCCCATTCCCTTCTCCCCCATTCCCCCCCCCCATTCCATTCTCCCGCATTCCCTTCTCCCCCATTCCCTTCTCCCCCATTCCCTCCTCCCCCATTCCCTCTCCCCCATTCCCTTCTCCCCCATTCCCTTCTCCCCCATTCCCTTCTCCCCCATTCCCTTCTCCCCCATTCCCTTCTCCCCCATTCCCTTCTCCCCCATTCACTTCTCCCCCATTCCCTGCTCCCCCATTCCCCTCCCCCATTCCCTTCGTCCCCATTCCCTCTCCCCCATTCCCTGTCCCCCATTCCCTGTCCCCCCATTCCCTTCTCCCCCATTCCCTACTCCCCCATTCCCTTCTCCCCCATTCCCTTCTCCCCCATTCCCTTCTCCCCCATTCCCTTCTCCCCCATTCCCTTCTCCCCCATTCCCTTCTCCCCCATTCCCTTCTCCCCCATTCCCTTCTCCCCCATTCCCTTCTCCCCCATTCCCTTCTCCCCCATTCCCTGTCCCCCCATTCCCTTCTCCCGCATTCCCTTCTCCCTCATTCCCTTCTCCCCCATTCCCTTCTCCCCCATTCCCTTCTCCCCCATCCCTTCTCCCCCATTCCCTTCTCCCCCATTCCCTTCTCCCCCATTCACTTCTCCCCCATTCCCTGCTCCCCCATTCCCTTCTCCCCCATTCCCTTCGTCCCCATTCCCTTCTCCTCCATTCCCTGTCCCCCCATTCCCTCTCCCCCATTCCCTACTCCCCCATTCCCTTCTCCCCCATTCCCTTCTCCCCCATTCCCTTCTCCCCCATTCCCTTCTCCCCCATTCCCTTCTCCCCCATTCCCTTCTCCCCCATTCCCTTGTCCCCCATTCCCTTCTCCCCCATTCCCTTCTCCCCCATTCCCTTCTCCCCATTCCCTTCTCCCCCATTCCCGGCTCCCCCATTCCCGGCTCCCCCATTCCCTTCTCCCCTATTCCCTTCTCCCCCATTCCCTTCTCCCCCATTCCCTTCTCCCCCATTCCCTTCTCCCCCATTCCCTTCTCCCCCATTCCCTTCTCCCCCATTCCCTTCTCCCCCATTCCCTTCTCCCCCATTCCCTGTCCCCCCATTCCCTTCTCCCGCATTCCCTTCTCCCCCATTCCCTTCTCCCCCATTCCCTCCTCCCCCATTCCCTTCTCCCCCATTCCCTTCTCCCCCATTCCCTTCTCCCCCATTCCCTTCTCCCCCATTCCCTTCTCCCCCATTCCCTTCTCCCCTATTCCCTTCTCCCCCATTCCCTTCTCCCCCATTCCCGGCTCCCCCATTACAGAATGTCACCTTTTATCCAGTGTGTAGGCATGCGCATTAAGCCGTGTCCATTCTTCTGAAATCACACTCACCTCCGATACCAACCCCCAGTTGCCTGTAGGAACCCCTCTCAAATCACTCACAGCTCCTCATCTGACGGCTGTGGTGCTCTAAGCTACGTGCTTGTCAAGACAGCGACATCTTCTTGCGAGGTTAGGCACCCCACTCATCCACTCACTGCTGCCATCTACTGCTCTCACTGCTGCCATCTACTGCTCTCACTGCTGCCATCTACTGCTCTCTCTGCTGCCATCTACTGCTCTCTCTGCTGCCCACTCCATTTTGTCAATGTCCTGGCCCACTCCATTTTGTCCTGGCTCGTACATGTAGGCTCGTACACTCCATAAATGTGGGCTCTTCAATGTCCTGGCCCACTCCATTTTGTCTCCATCTCACCCCCGTCTGACGGCCACCCCTCAGTTTCCCACCCTCTGCCAAGCATGGCCCGACGTGTGCGCAGACGCACAGGTCAACCACCTAAAGTGCATCACCCTGAGTGGTGTTGGAGGTTGCCTGCATTTGAGAATAAGTATCCAAAGCAGGCTACGGTGCTTGAGCAATGGAGTGCAGAGTGGCTTGGGTTGCGGTCTGAGAGTGAGTTACAACATGGGAGGGCGACTGTTGAGAACATTTTACGAGTGTGTTGTGGGGGCAATACCCGAAGCTGTTGCATGGGTAAACCGTTGCTGCCCAAAAATCATTGCTTCCGCTGCTATGTCACATACTCCCGCTTGCTTGGTGACCACCCTTTTGCACAGGTTAGATTGCCCTGGCTGATATATGTCGTGATCAGCTCACTATATCCAGAAAGCGGTGATGGCCGTTACGAGCATTGCAATCCGGGGGACATTGAGCACTTCATTAGTCAGTTGGTGGTGCCGGATGTCATTGACTTTGAGGTTGATGGTTGGGGTAATTGAGAGAATGACGCTGTTCATGCGTGGCTGCTATTTGTACCGTACTTGTATACGATCTACATATGTGTGTGTACCAGACCACTAGAGAGTATGTGAAGTTTAGCAAAATGCATCCTAATCAAAGAGTAGTGAATAGGAACGCAACACTATTGATGGTTGACGCCGGGCTGTTTGATGGGCTGGGACACATGATGGTGGTGCCTGTTTTGCGGGAAGCCCAACCAACAACGGTGGGGAGAAAACGGAAGGCATGAATATGGCTAGCAGAAACTACTCCAGTACAAGAGACACATGAGATATGAAGATTGTGCGCAGCAATATCAATTTTCCACCTAAGAATTTGGGAGCGGTTTAGGAGGTAAACGGTATCGAGCGGGGTATAACAACTACCCAGGTTGGGGGCAACCGTTGCACGAGAGGATAGCAAGAAGATATGTGTGAAAGCAAGTGTGTGAGTAAGGCACCCAGGGTGGAATGAAAGAATCACTAGGGGGGGGGGTGAGTGCTCATGTGTTTGGGGTGGCAAAAGGTGGCTACGCGTGTAGAGCAGTGTGAGTGGAATTCTCTGATGCGAAGGGGGGAAAGGGTGAGAGGATACTAGTGATGATCGTGTGCGGGTGGTATTTGATGGGGTGGGGAGCGTGCCATGGAGGACAGATGGCAGCCTCTGGAGGGTGTGGGGGGGGTTGTCACCGTGGGGGAGTGTCTGGGGGCCTGAGTAGGCTGGAGGGTAGGCTGGAGGGTAGGCTGGAGGGTAGGCTGGAGGGTAGGCTGGAGGGTAGGCTGGTGGGTAGGTTGGAGGGTAGGCTGGAGGGTAGACTGGAGGGTAGGCTGGAGGGTAGGCTGGTGGGTAGGCTGGAGGGTATGCTGGTGGGTAGGTTGGAGGGTAGGTTGGTGGGTAGGTTGGTGGGTAGGCTGGAGGGTAGGCTGGTGGGTAGGCTGGAGGGTAGGCTGGTGGGTAGGCTGGAGGGTAGGCTGGAGGGTAGGCTGGTGGGTAGGTTGGAGGGTAGGCTGGAGGGTAGACTGGAGGGTAGGCTGGAGGGTAGGCTGGAGGGTAGGCTGGTGGGTAGGTTGGAGGGTAGGCTGGAGGGTAGACTGGAGGGTGGGCTGGAGGGTAGGCTGGAGGGTAGGCTGGTGGGTAGGTTGGAGGGTAGGCTGGAGGGTAGACTGGAGGGTAGGCTGGAGGGTAGGCTGGTGGGTAGGCTGGAGGGTATGCTGGTGGGTAGGTTGGAGGGTAGGTTGGTGGGTAGGTTGGTGGGTAGGCTGGAGGGTAGGCTGGTGGGTAGGCTGGAGGGTAGGCTGGTGGGTAGACTGGAGGATAGGATGGGGCGGCCTGGAGGGTAGGCTGGAGGGTAGGCTGGAGGGTATTCTGGAGGGTAAGTTGGGCTGTAGGCTGGTGGGTAGGCTGGTGGATAGGTTGGATGGTAGGTTGGTGGGTAGGTTGGAGGGTAGGCTGGAGGGTAGGTTGGAGTGTAGGCTGGTGGGTAGGTTGGTGGGTAGGATGGAGGGTAGGCTGGCGAGTAGTCTGTGAGTAACATCTGGGTTGGTGGGTATAATGTGAGTGAAATGGAGGCTAGTCGGCTATGAGCGAGAGGACCCAATGAGCATCTGTGGGAATTCAGGGAGTCATATGTGTGTTCCAGGGTGTATGGAGTAAACTGTACCTCTTGAAATACTCATTGTCTGGGTGGCTCTGAAGCTGAAACACATACGCCTCCCTCACCAGCTCCTCATTGTCTGGGGAATGGGGATACAACATGGGAATGGGGGAGCAGGGATTTCCGACTCAGGGAATGGGGGGACAGGGAATGGGGGCGCAGGGAATGGGGGAACAGGGAATAGGGAGCAGGGAATGTGGGGACCAGGGAATGGGGGAGCGGGGAATCTGGGGACAGTGAATCGGGGGACAGGGAATGGGGGGACGGAGAATCCGGGGAACAGGGAATGAGGGAACAGGAAATGGGGGAACAGGGGATGGGGGAGCATGGAATGGGGGAGCTGGGAATGGGGGAAGAGGGAATGGGGGGACGGGGAATCGGGGGACAGGGAATGGGGGAGCAGGGAATGGGGGAGCAGGGAATGGGGGAACATGGAATGGGGGAGGGGGGAATGGGGTAACGGGGAACGGGGGAACAGGGAATGGGGGAGCGGGGAATGGGGGAACAGGGAATGGGGAAACAGGGAATGGGGGGACAGGGATTGGGGGGACAGGGAATGGGGGAACAAGGAATGGGGGAACATGGAATGGGGGAACATATGGGGGAGCAGAGAATGGGGGAACAGGGAATGGGGGTCAGGCAATTGGCTGACAGGGAATGGGGGAGCGGCTCAAAAGGGAAACAGGGGATCAGGGAATGGGGGAGCAGGGAATGGGGGAGCAGGGAATGGGGGGACAGGGAATGGGGGAACATGGAATGGGGGAAGAGGGAATGGGGGGGGCAGGCAATTGGGGGACAGGGAAGGGGGGAGTGGCTCAAAAGGGAAACAGGGAATGGGGGAACATGGAATGGGGGAACATGGAATGGGGGAGGGGGGAATGGGGGAACAAGGAATGGGGGAACAGGGAATGGGGGGACAGGGAATGGGGGGACAGGGAATGGGGAGACAGGGAATGGGGGAACATGGAATGGGGGAGGGGGGAATGGGGGAACAGGGAGTGGGGGAGCAGATAATGGGGGAACAGGGAATGGGGGTCAGGCAAGGCTGACAGGGAATGGGGGAGCGGCTCAAAACGGAAACAGGGGATCAGGGAATGGGGGATAAGGGAATGGGGGATGAGGGGATGGGGAATTAGGGAATGGGGGAGGGGGGAATGGGGGAGCAGGGAATGGGGGAACATGGAATGGGGGAGGGGGGAATGGGGGGAGAGGGAATGGGGGGGCAGGCAATTGGGGGACATGGAATGGGGGAGGGGGGAATGGGGGGAGAGGGAATGGGGGGGCAGGCAATTGGGGGACATGGAATGGGGGAGCGGCTCAAAAGGGAAACAGGGGATCAGGGAATGGGGGATAAGGGAATGGGGGATGAGGGATGGGGAATTAGGGAATGGGGGAGGGGGGAATGGGGGAGCAGGGAATGGGGGAGCAGGGAATGGGGGAACATGGAATGGGGGAGGGGGGAATGGGGGGAGAGGGAATGGGGGGGCAGGCAATTGGGAGACATGGAATGGGGGAGGGGGGAATGGGGGGAGAGGGAATGGGGGGGCAGGCAATTGGGGGACATGGAATGGGGGAGCGGCTCAAAAGGGAAACAGGGAATGGGGGAGCAGGGAATGGGGGAGCAGGGAATCGGGGGACAGGGAATGGGGGAACAGGGAATGGGAGAACAGGGAATAGGGGAGCAGGGAATGGAGGGGAAATGGTTGGGGGGGCAGAGAATGGGGGGACGGAGAATCCCAGGAACAGGGAATGGGGGAGCAGGGAATGGGGGAACAGGGAATGGGGGTACAGAGAATGGGGGGACAGGGAATGGGGGATAGGGAATCGGGGATCACGGAATGGGGGAGGTGGTAATGGGGGAGAAGGGAATGGGGGAGCAGGGGATGGGGGAACAGAGGATGGGGGGGCAGGCAATTGGGGGACAGGGAATGGGGGAGCGGGGAATGGGGGAACAGGGAATGGGGGGACGAGGAATCGGGGGACAGGCAATGGGGGAGCGGGGAATGGGGAGCAGGAATGGGGGAGAGGGGAATGGGGGAGCAGGGAATAAGGGGTCAGGGAATGGGGGTGCGGGAAATGGGGGACAGGGAATGGGGGAACAGGGAATGAGGGGACAGGGAATGGGGGGACAGGGAATGGGGGAGCGGGAAATGGGGGACAGGGAATGGGGGGACGGAGAATCCGGGGAACAGGGAATGGGCATTTTGCGCGCCTGCTGCCCGTCCGACTGTGACGGGCACGCATACCGCGGGGAAATGCTGACCGTCTGATGGTCTCGTAGGCTTACCAGGTCTCCCAGCTGCTACAGGGAACTAGAGTTGCAATCACTGTTAGACGGTTTCTATCGTCAAGTTCCGTAGCGACGTCGCTGCTCCCCTATTTGGTCACCCTAAATCCAGCCGGTCGATGTCATTTCGAGGTATGGTATACACGCAATGCGTAGTGAGCTCCCGTGTCACTGAACTAGCGGGGTTATAGGCGGTTCCGCGGTTGCCGACTCTCCCCGAAACTAGTTCCGGGCCAGTGGACGACTACGTTATTGTTGCCGACGGACGGCTAATCAGCGCTTTTAGAAGTGAACGGTAGCGTGGGGAAAGGAGGCAGCTGGGTGTGCGTGGAATGCGGGAATTGACCATTGTAACGCATTGACCTACTTCTCACCTAACTCCCAAGCTAACTAACACTCAAGACATTTGTCGAGATTGCTCTCGATAAAAATTGTGCTACGAGTGAGTGAAGGTTGGATTGGGAAAGAAAGGTTGGTTTGGAAGAGAAAGGTTGGTTTGGGATTTCCAAACCTCAACCAAGAGGTTTGGGAAACTCCAACCCATCAAAGTGAAATGTTGAAGGTTGGATTTCCAACCAATCAGAAACTTCCAATTCACAGTTACAATCTACTCTATCTTAAAAACAGCCATACAAATGGTTCTAGGTTGGGTTTTCCCAACCCAACTAATTGCCACATAGGCTCCAAGACTAGGAACCCTCCCACCATGGAAACCATGGTTGGGAGAGTTCCCAAAGGGGTGTATTGAGGGGGTTTGAGCTTCCAAACTCATTCTCAACCTCCCACTCCAACTAAACAATTGGAAATGGGATTGTTTCTCTAAGTCATTTTTTGGGCTCTCTCACAAGCCTTCCTACACAACTCTCTCAAGCTATTTCAGCAACTCATTCAAGAAGATTGACACCTTCAAGGCTATTGGGAGCTAGTTAGAGCTTCATCTTGTACTGGGATTTATTATAAAAGCCTTGTAATTTCATTATAATAGCCTTGGGTGTTACATTGGTATCTAGAGCAAGGTTCTTCCTTGGCCTTGAGTGGCCATTTGCTACTTGGATTATTTTTTTTAGAGGATCCTAGATTGTGAATCTAGGAGTTCATCCAAGGAGCTGTGAAGATTTTGAAGAAATTTCAAGATCTACCATTGTTCCTTCAAGACATACAAGAGGATCTTCAAGATATACAACATTCAAGCTTCAATCTCTTCAACACACCATTGGAGCTTGCAAGATCTACAACTACTTTCTTCTTCTTCATCAACATTGAGAAGAAATTTGAAGAGATTACTTTCTCTTACCCACCTTTTGGTGGAAGACTCTAATCTACCTTTGGTAGAGGAGTATATTTTGAGATCTACAAGGACTTGTTGAGGATTACTCTCTTGAGTATATCTTGCTCTATCATTGAGGTGATAGAGAGATTTAGCAAACAAGTCAATCTTAAGAGATTCTGTATTGGATTATTCTATAAGAGTAATCAGATTTCTTAAAGATTATTATAAGATCTGTTGAGATCTCTTCTCCTTAACCTGTTTCATGGCTTCTGCTCAAGAGATGGATACTACTAAGGAGGTGCCTGTTGCTGGCAATGAGGGAGATAATGCTGCTGCTGACATTGATCTCAACCTTGAGGATTTCGTGGTTGACATGGAGATCAATGGAAGTGAAGCTGACCTTGAGGCTGATGCTGAAAATGAGGATGAGGCTGGCTCTGATGAGGGGGTCTCTAACGAGACTGAGAACATTGCTGTCAAACTCCAGACTCGACTCACGGAGCAGAATCTTCTCATTGGAGAGCAGCAGTGCCGCATCCAGAACTTGGAGGCTGATTCTGTTAAGCTTCAGGCCTTGATTGAAAAGCTGACCAGGGAGGTGCAGTTGATCCCTAAAGAAAACGACACCTCCAGCTTTATTCAAGATCTGCAGACCACTCTCCAGTTCGTGCAGGATCAGCTCAAGAGGCAAGAGAGAAACATCTCTGTGCTTCAGACTCAGTACAGGGAGATCCGGCGTGGCAATCTCTATCAGCCTGCTCCTGCAGCAGAGCGAGTCGCCAATGCTGCTAACAGCCATGCTGCACCTGTTGCTGCACCTCCTGCTGTTCCTCCTCCTTCTGGAGCATGTGCTGAGCCTCCTACTGCAGCTGCAAATGCCTTTGGCTCCTGCCCTTCGGCCCTGCCTCGTTTTGTCCATGGCAAAACTGACGTTGAGACTTGGCTCTCCATTGCGGAAGACTTTATGTCCATCCACAATGTGCGTAGCGAGGCTCGCGTGGTCGCTGCAACCCTTGCCCTGGACGACACTGCGAGCAAGTTGGTGTATGCCAACAAGCGCCACGCAGAGGCGAATGGCCACCCCTTTGGCTGGGAGGAGTTCAAAGCGGCCATGCTGACGGCGTTCCTGGTTCAGCCCCCGGCGCTCGAGGTGCGTAGCCGCCTGGAGAACATCCAGTGCGGTGACCAGCCTGTACGCGAGTACGCCAAGGAGTTTGAGAAAACTCTGTCGCTGCTGAAGACTGCTCTTCCTGAGAGCGAGGTCATCCACCAGTTCTTCAAGAGACTCCCCGAGCACATCAAGCGTGTGCATGTGGTAAAGGGGAAGCACCAGTGGAAGACCTACAAGGAGTATAAGGAGCAGGTCATCAGCACAGATGTCCACTTCCGTGCGTACCTGGACCTCAAGAGCACTCGTGCTCAGCAGCAGCCTAGTGCCGAAGGCACTAAGGGGGGTGGTAGCAGGACTCAGGCACCCAGGGGCTGTGGCACTTGGAAGAGGCCCTATCAGCAGAGGGGGGAATCCTCTGGGACTCAGTCCAAGAGGGCCCATGCTGGGCCTGCCAAGGATCCTCGGGATGAGGATAAGCCCCCGGCGGGCTGCCGCATCTGTGGCAAGCTCGGCCACAAGTCCTATCACAACCGTTGGAGGAAGTCCGTCAAGAACTCCGGCAAGCCCAACCAGGGCAAGAAGCCGGATGGTTTGGGTCCTTCAGGTTCGAAGGATTTTCCGAAGTCCAACGAGGGGGTGGGTACCTAGTTGGTGAGCGAGATCGAGTAGACGAGACTTATGTCCTTTGTGATGAGGATTTGTTAAAGCTTGATAAGCTTGCATCATGCAAAAGTGCTTGTTTGTATGCCTCTTCTATTAATGAAAAATCTGTTTTTAAAACTCGATCATACCCACTTGAGAATATTTCAATTGAATCTTTGAGAGATAAATTTTCAATCATCTCTTGCTCGTTCAACGAGTTGCCAGCAATCATGGATATTGTGGACCGTTGTGTCCAAGAGCACCCGCTCACATCAGTGGGATTGGTGACTCGAATCGTGAAAGGAGAGTTATTCCGCCGATTTCACGAATGGCATATCCTGGCAACATGGGACAAAGGGCACCACATCTGGTGGACCAGCTCCCAAAGGTTTGGACGTGCTCACAACAAATTTAGGGCGTACTATCGACCCCCTAAACTTATTGTTGCTTGTCCCATTCGTCCAAGATTTCAACAGAATTTACTGTTATCTGGATGCATGAATGGGGACGAAGCAATGATTCTTGTCGATACGGGTGCATCGGTTTCCCTTGTTGATGAAACCTAGGTTACCACACGCAACGTCCTCGTTGAAGGACCGTCTTGTCCCATTCGTTTGGGTGACAATCGTGTCATTCCAAGTAAAGGACAGACACATATCGACATGAATGTACAGGACTATAGCGAAACAGTTCACGTGTACGTCCTGCCTCTTTTGTCAAGTGTCGACCTGATCCCTGGCATGGATTGGTTACGAGCCAACGAAGTCAAATTGGACTTCCAATACAACATTGTCTTGTTCAACAAGAGCGGGAAGGCAATCTAGTGGCGAGTCAATGATACTTTGCTCACTGAAACACAGACGCCAGAACGTCCCAGTGCGCTGTGTGTGTTGGCCAACCAGTTCGAACATTGTGTCAAATCAGCTGATACACTATTCGTGGTACAGCTTGGGTGAAATGTCGAGGCCTCGGAACCAGCAATTGAGGATTTCCCTCCTCAAATGAAAATACTGGCAGAGGAATTCAAGGAAGTGTTTGAAGCCATCCCCGATGAACTTCTACCTGACCGCGCAGTGGGCCATGCCATCCCTGTTGAACCAAGAAAGGTTCCACCCTTTCGACCTTAGTATCGCCACAGTCCAGCTGAGTACGAGGAGGCAAAACAATAGATCGAGGAATATCTCAGAAAAGGATGGATTGAACCCAGTGCATCCCCTTACGGAGCACCGATTTTGTTCGTTAACAAGAAGGGCGGAGGATTACGCATGTGCGTAGATTATCGTGCCTTGAACAAGATCACGGTGAAGAACCGATACCCTCTACCACGCATAGAGGATTTGTTCGATCGGCTCCAAGGAGCTCAGTGGTTCAGCGCGCTGGACTTAGCTCAAGGGTATCATCAGCTGCGCATCACCGAGGAAGATGTTCGTAAAACGGCTTTTCAAACGCCGTTTGGGCATTTTCAGTGGCGCGTGTTAAGTTTTGGCTTGACAAATGCTCCCGCGTCATTTCAGCGAGCAATGAATGATGTGTTTCGGGAGGCAATTGGCCAATTTGTCCTAGTATACTTGGATGATATCCTCGTTTACTCAAAAACGGAAGAGGAACACACGCAACACCTGAAATGGGTGTTGGGAAAATTGCGAGAGAATAAATTCTATGCTCGGTTATGGAAGTGTCACTTCTACAAACGAGAGCTGGAATATCTTGGTCACTTGGTAGGCAACGATGGCCTAAAAGTTGATCCAAAGAAAGTGGCGGCAGTCCAACAGTGGCCCGTTCCACAGGACGTGGGACAGGTCAGATCATTTCTTGGACTTGCGAATTACTTTCGCCGTTTCTTGGAGAATTATTTCTCCGTAGTCGCTCCACTGACTGCCCTCACTCGCAAGGGTAATGCTTGGCAGTGGACTGATCAGTGCCAGAAGGCATTTGAGGAGGTGAAAACCATGCTGACCAATGCCCCAGTGCTGGCTTTGCCAGACCCGTCCAAACCCTACGAGGTGGTAACTGATGCCTCGACAGTAGGGATTGGAGCAGTTCTTTTGCAAGAAGGACGCCCCGTGGCATTTGAGAGTAGAAAGCTTTCCCCGGCTGAGCAGCGCTATACAACTTCCGAACAGGAATTGTTGGCGGTTGTACTGTCAACGGGAGTTGTGTGTTGGCCCCGTCCTCGCTTGGGCGGAGCCGACTTCGTGGTCGGGTGTAGGGGTGCAGCCGACCTGCAGCAGTGGGCGAGCTGGTCGACGAGGAAGTCGACCTGCACGGGTGCCACTGCATGGGCGCCGACTTGGAGACGCCAACTTGGGGTAGCCGACTTGGGTGGTCGGCTGACAGAACTTCTGGTCGACCTGGTTGGTCGACCAGGCCTTCTGGTCGACCTGGTACGTCGACCAGGCCTTCTGGTCGACCTGGTACGTCGACCAGGCCTTCTGGTCGACCTGGTACGTCGACCAGGCCTTCTGGTCGACTTGGTTGGTCGACCAGGCCTTCTGGTCGACTTGGTGGTTGGTCGACCAGGCGTGAAGTCGACCTGGTGGTCGACCGAACATACAGGAGCAACCTGGGGAGGTCGACTGAAGGTGGCCGTCGACTTGGGAGGTCGACCGGCACATACAGGAGCAGCTGGTCGACGTGGTTGCCCGGTCGACCAGGTTACCCGGGCGACGAGGTTCTGCGGAGGAGTGCGACGGTCGCCCAGGCGAAGTTGGCGAGTCCGACCTCGGTGGTGGTATCCCGAGGTCGACGTGGCTGATCAGATGTAGTTGTCAGCGCCAGGTTGACTTGGTGTGTGCGCTGTGCAGGTGACGAGGCACAGCACGCCAATCATCTGCGAGCACCTGCGAAGCGGGTGCGCTGCTGTCCTGCGGGAGCAACGTTGGCACACCATCAACCTGCGACGTTGGCACGCCGTCGACTTGCAGCGTTGGCAAGCCGCGACTCTGCACTGCTGGAGCGTGGTCGACCAAGTCGTGCTAGCACGCGGTCGACCGTGCTGCGCTGGCAGTAGACTTGCTTGCATGCTAGCTCTGATGTAGTCTAGTCTTGCCAACTTCATTGTACCATTGTTGTCAACCTTTCCTAGTGAAACTCTTGTGAATTCTCCCTGTGAACTAGCAAGTAGTGTGAGCACTTGGAAACAACTAAGGAACGAACGAACGCAGAGATCACACGAGCACCCGTGCCTAGCCCGTAGCCTAGCTCCCGTTGTAGTAGTTATCTCCGCATGTACATGCGCTACGAAAATGGAGATGTTATCTGGAAGGTGTTGAATTCGTGGTCACGACCGACCATTGTCCGAACACCTATTTTGCCACGCAAGCCACACTCACCCGCCGTCAAGCTCGATGGGCTGAACTCCTCAGTGGGTTCACCTACGATATTCGATATCGAGCAGGCTCGACGAACATGGCTGATCCTCTGAGCAGACAGCCGATTAATGCAGCAACAGGGGTTGATGATAGTGAACACAAAGCGGTGTTTGCTGCTTGTTTCAGCATCCTCGCAGCTGCTCGAGTGAGCGAGATCGTCTTTGGTGGTTTTCTGAAACGCATCCGCGCAGGGTATAATATTGATCCCTGGTTTTAGAACCCACAGAATACAAAGGATCTCTTGTGGGAGCATGAGCTCTGGTGGCACAAGAAAGAGATTGTAGTCCCACATGTGGGGAACCTGCGAAATGATATTCTAGCAGAGGTGCACGCCACTAAAAAAAAACCTGGTGGGCCCTCAGTGATGTATACTGGTGGCCGGGATGGGCATTGAGGTCCAGCAGTATGTAACTCGCTGTGACACGTGTGCACGGAACAAGCCAAGCTTACTGAAGCCTGGTGGTTTGCTTCAACCACTCGAGATTCCCGATGAACCTTGGGAGAGTGTATCGATGGATTTTATCACCGATCTCCCCAAAACACAAGATGGTCATACAGCGACACTAGTGTTTGTGGATCGCTTGACCAAAATGGTGCACTTCGTGCCCACAACGACTGACGTGTCTGCGGAGGATACGGCAAAGTTGTTTGTGACGCACGTTTTCCGCTTACACGGTTTGCCTCGTGTGATGGTGTCTGACCGAGACCCGCGCTTCACAAGCCGGTTCTGGCAAGAGTGTCAGAAAGAACGAACAGGAATGATGAACTAACAGTGCAAAACAGTACAAGTACCTAACCCTAGAATTGTGTACCCCGTATAGGCTAACCCACTGTAGCCTACACAAGCATAACATATATAATGTTTGACATACCCCCATAGGCAAAGTGGGGGAGAACTAGGGGTCACAAGACCAGTCAAGGCAGAGCAAGGCAAAACAAGCTCAGGGTGGATCTCAAGGATTCCACACAAATTCCGAGCACAAGCAAGCGGTCACAAGACCAGTTCACATGCAGGTTTATAATAGAGCAAGAGGTACAATGATCACAACCTAGCAAGAGTAAATATGCAGGTATATATATAAAGATCACAGTACAAACAGAGTCAAGAAGTGAGCAAGTGAGGTCCAGTAGGCACAAGACCTAGGAGAGTGCAAAAGCGCTGATGGTCACAAGGCTGAAGCGCCTTGGTGAACACATCAGCAGTGTTGGCCTCAGTGGCCACGTAACGGAGACAAAGCTGACCACGCTGCTGAAGCTCTCGAGCAAGGAAGTACCGCAGAGCGATGTGCTTCGTTCTGTGCTCCAGTCTGTGCTCCTCACACAAGGCAATGGCAGCCTTGTTGTCAACGTAATATTATGCTCTAGCCTGCAGTGGGGTACTCTATAGCGAGTACAACCCAATTAGGGTTTCCTATATGTATGCCAACTGCTGCTAGTGCAAACCCTCCTTTCTTCATTCTTACTTTCTACAGCTAGTTCTGACATGCTATCAGAGCAGGTCGACCCTCCTGGGTCGATCCTGTGGGTGGGCCCACCACCTAAGCCTTCCGCTGCTACTGCTACTGCTACTGCTACTCTGTGTGTCGCACGCCTCGTGGCGTGCGACGGATTTTTCATCCCGCCGTGCGCCCCGAGGTGTGCGGCGGTTTTCTGCCCGCCGTGCGCCCCGAGGCGCGCGGCGGTTCTCTGCCCGCCGTGCGCCCCGAGGCGCGCGGCGGTTTTCTCCCCCCGTCGCCCGCCGAAGCGCCCCCGGGGACCCGCGCGTCGCCCCCGTCGCCCGTGCGCGGCCCGTACTGCACGAGCGCGGCCCGTACAGGCTGCGCCAAGCCCGCACGCGGCCTGTCCTGCGCGCGCGCGGCCCGTACGGGCTGCGCCAGGCCCGCGCGCGGCCCGTACGGCCTGCGCCAGGCCCGCGCGCGGCCCGTACGGGCTGCGCCTGGCCCGCGCGCGCCTCGGGCCGCCTGCGCGCGGTTCGTACGGGCTGCGCCTGGCCCGCGCGCGCCTCGGGCCGCCTGCGCGCGGTTCGTACGGGCTGCGCCTGGCCCGCGGGCGCCCGGTCTCCTCTCCCACTGAGCTGCACGCCGTCCCTCGCGCTTCTGACGGCGCCCCACCCCTGCTGCTGCCCGTACTCCTGAATTAGGGTTTGGGGGTGGAGCGTATGGGGGTGCCGTCTCTGTCAGCCGTCCCCTGCTCCTCCTCCTCCTCCGTCTCCCACTGCTGCAGCTGCTGCTCAGGGGGGTGGGTGTGTGGGAGCCGAGGGTTTAGGGTTTAAGGGGGGTGCCATGGGAGTGGAGCTAGGGTTTCAGCAGGGGGTGTGTGTTGGGGGGTGTGGGACAGTTGGAGGAGGTTGGGTGGAGGCAGCCGTCGTGTCGTCTGCAGCGCCTGTATTCCGGGGTTCTGATAGCCACCGGTAGCTCAGAGAGCCGGTTGCACCTGTCGCCCGTGGGTCCGTTGCTCCTGTCGCTGCTGATCAGACGCAGAGCCTGTTACTCCTGTATTCCGGGGCCCTTGCTCCCGGTAGCCACTAGAGTTGCACCAGAGCCGTCTGTTGCCCGTGTGTCTGCAGCTTCAGTCGTCGCCTCCACTCTTCTCTCCTCTCGCCAGCCCTCCTCCTCCTCATTTGTCCTCTGTGACCGCCTCTAGCTTTGCTCATAATTGTGCACTTTAAACTATTGCTTCTTAAACTTGTGCTCAGAATGTGTGGTGACATTGTGATCCACCCTGAGCTTGTACTGCTTTGCTTTCTCTGCTGATTACACCCCACTTTGGCTATGGGGGTGTGTCAGAATATTATGCTCTAGCCTGCAGTGGGGTACTCTATAGCGAGTACAACCCAATTAGGGTTTCCTATATGTATGCCAACTGCTGCTAGTGCAAACCCTCCTTTCTTCATTCTTACTTTCTACAGCTAGTTCTGACAAGGTCTTGTACCTACCTTGACTCACTTGCTTACTACTTGACCTTGCTTGTACTGTTACATATATATACCTGCCTGTTTAGCTTTATATATATGTGACCTTGCATGTGAACTGGCCTTGTGGCCTTGAACTTGTGCTCAGACTGTGTGGTGACGTTGTGATCCACCCTGAGCTTGCTTTGCCTTGCTTTGCTTGACTGGTCTTGTGACCCTCTGTTCTCCCCCACTTTGCCTATGGGGGTGTGTCAAACTTATACACTATAGTCTGTGTAGGCTGTAGTGGGGTAGCTCATATGGGGTACAACATTCTAGGGTTTGGTACTTGTACTCCTCATGCTGCTCAATGCATTCATTCTCGTTCTAACTTTTCACACTTTTGAGAGTGGAGTCATACATTTTGAATCCAAAGTCTTTCTTCAAGGAGTATACGTTGCTTTGAGTCGATTTCGAAGCCCAACGCGATTGTTTCTTCGAAGCTTTTCAGAAACATGCATTAAAACGGATTCTCGTGTAGTGGCGGAAATGCGCCGTCTACGTGAGAGACCCCTTGTATTGAATCCAAGACCGGTTGGTGCGATCATTCAACAATCGTCATTGAGAAAGTTTGCATTTCAAAATGTGCGGAGTTTTCGGGGGCATTACAAGGATGTTAATATCAGCAGTCTTGATGGATTTGATTTCATTGTTTTATTCGAGACACACTTGGGTGAGAATGATGTGTTACCAAACCCGACAAACAACGTCTTCAAGATTGTTCGTTTTGATTGTAAATCTGGTGGGATTGTTTTATATCATCGTACTCCAATCAGAAACGTACAATATGTTGAAAACTCAAAAGTCGAGTTGTTAACTTTTACCATCAATGCTAAAGATGAAGAAGTAATTGTTACGGGATGTTATCGTAATCCAACCAATCAACGTAATCATAATATCCTTTTTTATATAATTACATCCATCATTGCTAAACATTCCGACCGTAACATGATTTTTTTTTTGCGATTTCAATGTCGATATGAATGCTGGTTCACATAATAATTATCTGTCAGAATCTCAGTCACTAACCACTGGGATAAAAGGGCTTGTTTATATAGCGGGTGAGTGCGCCCATAACCCCCCAGGCCGACGTGCCTGTAACCCTTCCCTAGGATCATCGGGGATCCCCAGTGGACCTCTGACACCCCCCCGCACTGGGATGCCCGAAGTGCACACACCGGGAATCGAACCCGAGACCTTCGCTCTGATACCATGTCAGAATCTCAGTCACTAACCACTGGGATAAAAGGGCTTGTTTATATAGCGGGTGAGTGCGCCCATAACCCCCCAGGCCGACGTGCCTGTAACCCTTCCCTAGGATCATCGGGGATCCCCAGTGGACCTCTGACACCCCCCCGCACTGGGATGCCCGAAGTGCACACACCGGGAATCGAACCCGAGACCTTCGCTCTGATACCATGTCAGAATCTCAGTCACTAACCACTGGGATAAAAGGGCTTGTTTATATAGCGGGTGAGTGCGCCCATAACCCCCCAGGCCGACGTGCCTGTAACCCTTCCCTAGGATCATCGGGGATCCCCAGTGGACCTCTGACATTATCGGCATCTGTTAAGACTCCATGGTTTTACGCAATTCATTGTAGATCCTACAACGGTATATGGTACGCTTATTGATCATATTTGGAGCAATTGTTTCAAAACACATCTTAAAGTATATGTTGGTGAAACATACTTTTCTGACCATTTCCCTGTGTACGCTGTTGTTGAATAACATCATCAAAAGTTTGTCATTGTGATATTTCATCTATATCAAATCATACATCATATTCATCATCCTGAATGCAATTTCACTGCATATGATACATCAATGGTTCATCTTCGTTGTATTCGTTCGCACCATATTGTATACTCTGTTCTATGTCTGCCTTCATTATTTATATTGTTTTGTTATTTTACATGTGATTATGACGGATCCTTTGCCATTTCCGCACGACTCAGGGGAGATAAGTTTCTTTATACGCTATAAATACTGTGATCATTGTGGTTATCATGATTCTATATCTCATTAGTATTATTCATACTTATTAAACTTGTTTCATATGCAGGAATCTGTAGAGGTGAAACTCAAATGGGTTGATACTGAGGTTCAGGATGGACGTCACCCTGTCGATTTTCATGTGAAAATCGTGGTGATAGGCGAGAAGAACGGTTTTACGAAGAACAGCGTGAAATTTGTACCTGGAAGGTTTTACATTTTTTATGAGGATCTCACTGTGACAGAGGTGGTGTTGTGGCCACAGTCCTGGGGGCCTGGTCGATGTGATGTGGATGCTGTGAATGACTTTTTGATGAGGCTTTCCATTGGGAAAGTCTATGAAGTCCACCGCACCATCGGAGCATGTGCACCTCCCACTTGGTAAGTTTCGTTTGGACTTGTCTATGTACTTCTACACGTGTTGGTTTCACAAGTTATGCACTGAATACGTACAGGATTCTGGTTGGAGGTCTTCGCACGCAACTCAACTGGACGCATCGGTGCTCACACTTGATCGAGGCCAGCGGGTCTCCTCGGCTGAACGTGGAAAGCTTGCCAACTCCCACGCTTCTGAGCTTTTATGATGGTGAGGATCAGTCTAGGGTAAGAATTGTGACTATACTTGTTACATCTTTTTACAGTAGTCTTATTGGTGCATTAGAGTTGTCATGTACTTTTGTGACGTATGACACATCTTGATATCTCGTATAACTCAAACTTATTCATACCAGTACATCATTCTGCATGTATGCTATGTTTTCATTTCACTTGTACTATCTGCTTTCTTTATTTCCAGATCCCTTGCATTTCTGTCAGGCTCAAGATCTTCTCTTTCGAGCCGAACCGCGCGCTCCCGAAGTTCGCGGCTTGCATCCATGACTCGACGATGAAGAGCACATTGATAGCGCTCGGGGATGCTGCCATCAGGATGAACTCCAGCTGTGTGAGATACTTTGCAGATCACCGCGATGCTAGCGATGTTCCTGTTTTCATCAGCAACGTGTATCTCAAATCGGCAATGTTCACGACGACAGTGCCTTCTGAAATTGTCGTTCTCGACCCTGTTCCAGCATCCGTCACCACGGATGCACCAGTCACCGAGCTACAAGACGTCGGTCTTGTGAGCTTGTAAGTAATCAAAATTTACGCGAATGAGTAGTTTTTATTGAACATGAATTTCTTAAGCCTTTTTTTTGTTCATTACAATCACGATGTCTCATCTGGACACACTGGTGATGGTAACGAACGAAGAGAAGATAGCAACATTCCCGGCAGAGATCAGAGACGCAGTGCACGACAGTCGAGTCGTCTGCGCTGGTGACTCAGGGGGTTCCGCTTGCGGGATGCCTGTTTTCACATCTGCGGCTACGAATGTCCGCAGATGTCGCGTCCACGGAGCGACATCAGTCCGCACGTTTGATAACGTGACAGCAACTCTTGTTGTCCATGAGAGCGGTAAGCGTAAATCAGTTCTGTTTGAATGTCTGTCATGCATTCCACAAAATTTAGGTACATTACATTTGTTAGGATATAATTCTCTCTTCTTTTTTTTTTGTCTCCTATCCAGATTCGTTCAAGACGCAGGTTCATGGTTGGAGATTCAGCCTGAAATCTTGGGACGGCTCTTCCCAAGATTTCAGGTATCGGATTTCCACTCCATGACATCGTGCGAGCGGCAAGAGGCGTTGAACACGCTTCAAGGCCAGTGGCATGTGAAGGTATGTGAGTAAAGTCAACAACCTTCAATATCTTTGTATAGGTGTTTAATGTTGATTTCATTGCGCTTCTTCTTGCTTATTCATGGTTCACTTACGTCATAACCCAAATCCTTATTATATGTGCTGTTTACTGTTTTTGAAGGTCCATTTACGCCCAGAAAGAGCACGCGTGGGCAAGTCCATCTTGGATATTTCGGCGATCACGCAGTCAACCGACGCTCCGACGAGCGTTGACACATCGAGCACGTCGATCTCGTCAACACCCGCCAAGAGGAGAATGGACGTGAGCACTCTTATTATTGTTGTTATCCACCTTTACTCATGAAATAACGTAGCTTGACTGCTGTACTTCAACAATGTTTTCTTATATTTGGAATTTGTTTTTTTTTTCCTTCCCCTTTTTTTCTCCATTGCAGCCATTGTGAAGTTTTGGCAGAATTTATTGAATGCAAAATGCGATCGATCTGGATCAATAGAGAAGATGCTCACTTGACTTATAAAGATAAAAAACTTACGAGGTTTTTAAATTTTTTTTTTAACTTTTGGGTGATGACTGAGGCGAGCGTGAGAACAATGAGATGTTCGAGAGATAAAGGGTGTTAATTGGTGATTGTTTGTTTGTTTCTATGTTTGCGTTGTATTGTGTGCGTGTGCAGTTTCATTCGGTGTTTTCATTGCATTAGTAACACATGTCTGTGTGTTTTGAAAATTAGGATCGAACCATCATTTCCCAGAAGGTTCATTGCCCACTCAGTGAGTGTGTTCATTTGAACTGGATTTGATGGATTTGACATTTTTTTTAGAGCATACAGATTGTGTTATTTCTTGTGGCAGTTGAATGATTCAAACGCTATGCTATTGGCTTCCCCCCCATGCTAGGCAGGGGATGCGGTAGCCTAGTGTACAGGTCAATTAACTATCACACATTTTCATCATATTATGCATTCATACGATTGGTATAGCATACATAAATAGATACTACGCATACCACTACAGCATATTGTTAAACTGTATTATGCTTCGCAGCATAATATGCCTGGGAGTTTGGCGCCTGAGAGTGCTGAGCCTGGGGGTGCTGCGACTGGGGGTGCTGAGCCGGCGTGTGCAGAGTCAAGGGGTGCTGAGTCTGGGGGTGCTGCGCCTGCGGGTACTGAGCCTGGGGGTGCTGCTACTGAGCCTACGGAGCCTCGGGTTGCTGCGTCTGGGGGTGCTCCGGTTCGGGGTGCTGAGCAGTCTCTCACACCACAGCAGCTTCGTGACTGGTACGTCCGGCGCTTTCGCCGTCCTAGTGGCTCGGCTGGAGCTGGGGGTACTGGAGCTGCCGGGACTGGTTGTTCTGGGAGCGCTACGACTGGAGCTGCTGGAGCTGGGGACTCTGGAGCTGGCGGCGCTAGCGGAGTTGTAGCTGCCGACTCTGGGGGTGCTCTTCCTTGCGGTGCTGCGGACCCTGGGGGTGGTGCTGCTGCTGGTGCTGCGGACCCACCTGGTGGAGCTGCTGCTGGAGCTGAGGACCCGAGCGGTGGCGCTGCTGCTGGTGCTGGGGACCCGGACGCTGGAGTCTCTTCTGCTTCTGGAGACGCTGCGCGGCCGCGGCCGTACTTCGTACCGCTCCTTCAGCAGGTTCTTGGGCAGGCTCCTCCTCCTTGTCCTCCTTCCTCCGTAGAGTGTCCTCCGACTGTCCAGCCGCAGTCACAGTTACCGCCTGCCTCGCCTCTCCCTGCTCCCTCTCCTTACACTGGTCCCACAGGAGGTCTTACAGAGCGTCGTGAGCCTGAGTCTCGTCCTGCGTCGCCTGTCCGTACTGCTCGCACTGGTCGTCGTGTCCGTCGTGAGCGTCCTCCTCCTGTCCCAGGCACTCACTACATGACTCTGCGTCCCTCTACTGCTCCTCAGCGTGTCCCTCTACCGTCTCCTCCTGCGTCCTCTTTGCCTGCTGTTCCGGACCCTGAGTCTGACCGGTATCGTGCTGAGCACCTTACTGTCACGCGTCTCCTAGCTACTGTTGTCACTGACCCTACCTTTGAGTCCTCGGCTGCGTCTGCTCTGGTCGCTGAGTTGGTTGACTTTGCTGCTGCCTGTCGTCTAGACTATGCTGCTAGCCTTGTTGCTGGGTCTGAGTCTGCGTCTGTCTGTCCTCCGTCCGTCGGGGGTGAGTGTGCTCTTGGCACGGACGTCCTTGAGGACAGGCAGGAGGATTTTGACTCTCTCGCGGCTGCTGTACCTCATCTCGTGGCCTGGTTGCTTGCCCCTGAGGGAGACCCGGATGCACTAGACATCCCCACTCCGCGCACTTACGCAGAGGCGATCTCGGGTCCCTACTCCTCTCAGTGGCAGACAGCCATGGACGCAGAGATGGCATCCTGGAAGTCCACAGGCACTTACGTCGACGAGGTTCCCCCTCCTGGGGCGAACATCGTCGATGGCATGTGGATTTTCAGGGTGAAGCGGCCGCCAGGTTCTCCGCCTGTCTTCAAGGCTCGTTACGTTGCTAGAGGCTTCAGTCAGCGTCAGGGGGTCGATTTCTTCCAGACCTTCTCCCCCACCCCGAAGATGACCACTCTTCGGGTTCTGCTGCACGTTGCTGCTCAGCGTGACTACGAGCTTCACTCTCTTGACTTCAGCACAGCGTTCCTGCAGGGCAGCCTGCACGAGGAGATCTGGCTGCGCCGCCCACCTGGCTTTACTGGGTCGTTTCCTCCTGGTACCCAGTGGAGCCTCCGCCGGCCAGTCTACGGTCTCCGCCAGGCGCCACGCGAGTGGCACGACACACTGAGGACTACACTTGCGGCTCTTGGGTTCGCGCCGTCTACTGCTGACCCGTCGCTGTTTCTGCGCACAGACACGTCGCTACCGCCGTTCTACATTCTCGTGTACGTCGACGACTTGATCTTTGCTACTGCTGACACTGAGGCACTCGCTCGTGTGAAGTCGGAGCTGCAGAAGAGACACACCTGCACTGACCTGGGTGAGCTGCGTAGCTACCTTGGCTTGCAGATCACCCGGGACAGAGCTCGCCGCACCATCACCCTGACTCAGTCACACATGGTGCAGCAGGTCCTTCAGCGCTTCGGCTTCCAGTTCTCCTCACCACAGGCCACACCTCTGCCTACCAGCCACTCGCTCTCAGCTCCACCTCCGGACGAGTCCGTAGAGCCGAGTGGCCCGTACCCAGAGCTTGTGGGCTGCCTCATGTACCTGATGACTTGCACGCGACCTGACCTCGCGTACCCTCTTAGCATCCTTGCTCGTTACGTTGCGCCTGGGAGACACAGGCGAGAGCACTGGGAGGCTGCTAAGAGGGTGCTGCGTTACCTGTGCAGTACATCAGGCATGGGGCTGGTGCTTGGAGGACGTGACAGAGTTGTCCTCACTGGTCACTCGGACGCTTCTTGGGTGGACGACCTGGCTACGCAGCGGTCGTCACAGGGTTACACCTTCAGCCTTGGCTCTGGTTCTGTCTCGTGGCGGTCCACCCGCTCTTCCTCTGTTCTCGGCTCTAGTTGTGAGGCTGAGATCTACGCCACAGCCATGGCTGCACAGGAGTTACGCTGGCTCACCTACCTGCTGACTGACTTGGGAGAGCGGCCTAGTTCTCCTCCAGTTCTGTACGGTGACAACAAGGCGGCTCTTGCCTTGTGTCAGGAGCACAGACTGGAGCACAGGACGAAGCACATTGCTCTTCGCTACTTTCTTGCTCGAGAGCTTCAGCAGCGCGGTCAGCTTCGGCTTGTGTACGTGGACTCGAAGGCCAACACTGCTGATATCTTCACCAAGGCGCTCCCGCCTAGTGATCATCAGCGGCACTGTACTTCTTTAGGCCTTGTGTCCACGTTTCCTCACTTGCTCACTGCTTGACATTCTTTGTACTGTACTTTATATATATCTTGTTGCTTGCTTGCACTATATCTAGCACTGCATGTGAACTGGCCTTGTGGCCTTTACTTGTGCTCGGAGTGTGGTGACGTTGTGATCCACCCTGGGCTTTGCTTTGCTTTGCTGGACTGGTCTTGTGACCCTTTGTTCTCCCCCACTTTGCCTATGGGGGTGTGTTAAACTGTATTATGCTTGTAGGCTGTAGTGGGGTAGCCAATGTGGGGTACAACCCCAACTAGGGTTTCATATTTGTACCCAAACTTCTGCTAGTTCATTCATTCTTGCCTAGTTATTCTAAGACATATGCATAATATCTATGCATTACCATTCAATGTTTAGCGCACTATATCCATCGAGCCGTCTGCATGCCAGTTTCATTTATGCACAACAGAATACTTCTGCGTACGCATCACGGAATGAATAGCCGCATGCCTACCATATCATCATTTTTTCACTCTATTCATCCATATGAAGAGCCGGGACCAATAATGAAATCGAAAATAATAGAATACCACTTATTGTCGTAGGCAGTTACCGAAAATGGTTAGCAAACATATATTCTAACGTTCACTAGATTTTCATTCTTTTTTTTTTTCAAGTATAGGTGATGAAAAAAAAATGTACATAACGATTGTAATAGGTTGCTTCGCAACCCAAAAAAAAAAAAACCTGATAGTGATTACCCTAGGTAGGCGGGAACCTCGGGGATACGAGGTTGGGTGCATGTTTGGCAGGGAAAACCGAGGGCAACGCAGTGCAACCTCATATTCATGGGTGTCGGCAGAACGTGCGAACTTTGAAAGTGCGGGTTGTACGTGAAGTAGTCAACCCTTATAAGGCCAAACAAAACGAATTTCCTTACTATCGTATTCTCCCGGATATAGGACCCTCCCGAAAAAAGGACCCTTGGGACTTGTAATCGGTACTGGGACTCTGAATATATAGCAATGTGAGAGGACCCCCCTTTTGCTATAGAACATTTTAAGACCCCCCTTTTGTGTATACAGTAGTTAAAATTGAATATGCGCGTCAGCTTTTAGAGGCGCAGAATCCGAAATGTGACGCGTCATTTGTGTTAGAATAGGGTTTTGACACGCCAATCGTGTCGGATACGAGATCTGACGCTTCTGATGCGCCGCTCGCGCGAATTTCGCGCACGTGAGATTTTTTCGGTTCGAACATAAGACCCGTCCCCTCCCCCCCCCCCCCCCCCCCCCCCCCCCCCCCCCCCCCCCCCCCAAATCCCCCCCCCCTCCCCCCCTTCCCTTCCCCTTTCAAATTCTTTCCCCCCCCCCCCCCCCCCCCCCCCCCCCCTTCTCCCCCTTCAAATTCAAGTGTACACCCCTAAATCGCATAACTGTTCTTGATTATTAAGTGTATTCGGGACTCTTACAATTTGTGCCAAGCAAATATTCACCCGAGCCATTTTGCCTCTATTTTAGGAAAGTCCCCCGGGTCTTACGGTATATCCAGGAGAATACGGGAGTTTGAATCTGGGCTCAGTACAATTAACTTATACCGTAAGAATTTTACTTACATTTTTCCACCCTAAGCGCCTGGAGAAATCAATGACGGCCTTGATGTCCTCATTGATAGAGCTGGCTATGATAAATCAATATATATCACAACAAGGTTTTATCGTTTCATCACCAGATGGCGATATCCCCTGAAAAATATCTGTTCCACTATAAGGAGGTTGAACTGTAGGACACAGTGGCTCAGAATCTGCTGGTTTTAAACGTGACACGTGTACGGTTACTGACGTCTGCGCTCCCGACAATTGCGATTCTGGGCTAGAGGGTTTGAAGGCTTGAAAGTTTTAAACCACATGTTACCCATATGTCGGTTCAAAGCCAACCTCTTTGCCCTGAGGGACCGAACTGTACCACGTCTTGATTTTTGAGATGCCTAGGAACACATCCCTGACATTACAGAATGTTGGAGCGCAGAAGACTTCAAAGGGAAAGTATATCCCCGCTCCTGACTTTCAGATTTCTCTCATATTCAGCCCTAGGTTTACTCAAAAAGCACCACTTTCTAGAATTTCTCTCACGCGAGGCCCAAAGTATGTTCAAAAGTGGTCCTGCGGGGCGATTTTTTCGACACGTGTCCTCTTGTTACACCATCTGACGAACTTCCACGCATGGAAAATTTGGACGGGGGCAAGAAAAAAAAAACCCCTAGAGAACCAGGACACATTCGCGGGAGGGATCAACCCTAAACACCTAGCAGGTCCCGTGTTTAGGGTTTTTCCCTCCCGAAAATGTGTACTGGTCCTTTAGGGGTTTTATGTTTTTTTGTCCCGTAAAAACTTTTCCGGCGCGAAAATTGCCCTGACAAACGGTTAGTTCAGAGTGGAAGTGCGTCAGCTGGTAACAAAAGGACACGTGTCGAAAACTTCGCCCCGCAGGACCAGTTTTGAACATACTTTGGGCCTCGCGTGAGAGAAATAATGGAAAGTGGTGCTTTTTGAGTAAACATAGGGCTAAATATGAGAAAAAACTGAAAGTCAGGAGCTGGGATAGACTTTCCCGACTTCAAACATACAGCCATATGTAGCCTTCGCCGCGCCGACAATAGCGAAGCAGTGAGCGACGTGATTGGTGATATTTTTGTCGTCCATCCTGAAACCCAGCGCGCGACATCCCTTGGTCTAAAACGGTTTGTAGGTGAATGACTATGTTACAGAAGTTGTAAGTACGGTAACTTACCTCGGCCAACTCTCAACATCAACTCCGTCAGGGCACCACGAAACGATATGCAGCGGTCCGGACCAGACTAGACTCCTCTCCCACTTGTCTTGCTACCTCCACCAAATGCTGCCGTTCAGCGAAGCAGGAGCAATGAGCACCAGACCAAGAATTCAAAATTTGCTCATTGAAAGTGGTTCAGTACAATACTAAGCACTCTGAAGCGGTATTCTCACTCACCTTCCACTACTCACCAGTCCGAGCTGAACCTTCAGAAATGTAGCTGAATGAACACCATCACTGAAATGTTTCAGTTCCGTGGGATTGCATGAGGCAGCTCCGTATGAGGCAGCGCGGCTACCCTCATAACCTAGCTATTCACGACATTATGGAGCTAGTGTTCTCATTCCATTGAATCTTCAAAAGCTTCTTACTTCCTCTAATTTTCCTTACCAGTGGAACTAAAGATGAACGCGCCGGTGATGGCGTCATGGAATCGAGCCGCAGTGCTCGTGCCGCCGTTCGTTATAGGCATCTTGACGGGCTTCACTTTGCTGATGTTGCAGCAGTCACTGTCAACACGCATTCCAATCATATCCTTAGGACGGGTAGTAACAGCAACGGTTCAGAGTGATCAGACGCCGATCACGGGTCACAATGAAGCTTTATCCTCGTTTGAGGACATCGTACCGTTTCGTTACAATACCAGCGCTGTACTCGTAGACGGAAAGCTGAACGTACACTTGGTGGCTCACTCGCACGACGATCTCGGTTGGCTGAAAACCATTGATCAGTATTACGTGAGTACGGACTCCGAGAATGTCGGAGATTGGAAAGAAGATAATGCCGCGGCGATAATCTATGGCGGTTTTGAACTCGTCCCGGACGAGTGTCGTCACAACTAATCAGCGCATTATTCAGAAGATTTTCCGATGAAACCTTGAAGTCTCCACTGCACTTTCCGAAGGAATCCGATAGATTTTAAAGCCTGCTTCCGGCTGACACTTGTTTTTGAGATTTCAGAATGCGTAGACGTAGTTTGGGACGTTGATTGATGTGGTTCGTATGATGTGGTCCGTGTAGTCAGCCAATTCTTGCTGACAGGCGGCGAAGGACGGAAGTCTTTTGCGTGACACTTCCATTAACTTCTCCTCATCCAACTCTCAATCCCGTCGTGCATCACTGCAGGTCGACACGGTACAGTACATCATCGAGACCGTCGTCGACCAGATTTCGGATAATCCTGACCGCAAGTTCATTCAAGTCGAACAGGTGAAAGCATTCTCGTCGGACTAGTTTCAATGTTGCCTTTTCATTGCGCGGTACCAAGCGCTCCGTACCTCCACTGCTAAAACATGAATGTAAGCACTTCACGAGTCGCACCAATTTTTTATCTCGCAGCAATGAATAGCAAAACAGACTAGGCGTCTCTCTCGCTCGTTATTCAGTGGAATGAGTTACTCACATCAATGTAAGAACCCATGTTGCGTACGAGGTCGCTAAAGTTACTGACTCACAATGGACGCAAATGATGATCCTTGCTGATTTACCTTTTTCACGGGTGTGTTAACACGAGACTGAAGTCAAGAGCTCTGCTCTTGAGACCAGCATTCCGCTTTTCGGTGGCTTTAAGTTTTCCTTTCTCCATGCGTACATGTATGCCCGCAGGGTTTTTTCTATCGTTGGTGGGATCGCCAGCACGAATCAATGCGGGAAAAGGTTCGGAAGCTGGTGGCTTCTGGCCAATTGGAGTTTATGTGAGTCAGCACATGCCTAGATGTAAGCCAGTTTCACTCAAGACAGTGCATTCTGATGTGACAGGAGCGATACAAATCTACTTCTATCACTGACTCCAGATTGTGCATATCCTTTTCTGTCAGAGCATGGCGCGTAGGCCATGCATGACAGGCGTTTTAGACATGGTGCACACCGGATGTCAAGAACCCTCAATTGACATATCACTCCCAACCCCCCTCCCATCGCCGCCATCCCCTACCCCCCCTCTCTTCCTCCGCCACCCTCATTCCCTCCCCCCTCCTCTCCCATACACATATCTTCTATGTTTCTTCTATGTGCCATGCTGTGCGGTAACGGTGGGTGGGTGATGCAAGATAAGGCATATGTACACTACATGGGTAGGTTGAATCGAATGTCCATCCATGCCATGCCACTGCTTCATCACCCTCCCTGCACTGCATCCCCCCCTTTCCCCCACCACTCACACACGTCTTTGTTCGATGTGTCTTCCACGTGCGTTGTTCGTGCAGCAACGGAGGGTGGGTGATGCATGACGAGGCGTGTGCGCACTACACGGACATGGTGCATCAGATGTTCATGGGCCACCGCTTCACCTCCCCTCCCTACCCCCCATCCCGTCCCCCTCCCCACACCCTACACACGAACGCCTTCCATGTGCCTTCCATGTGCCTTCCACGTGCCTTGTGTGTGCAGCAACGGCGGGTAGGTCATGCACGATGAGGCGTGTGCGCACTACACGGACATGGTGCATCAGATGTTCATGGGGCACCGCTTCACCTCCCCTCCCTACCCCCGTCCCCCTCCCCGCACCCTACACACGAACGCCGTCCATGTGCCTTCCACGTGCCTTCCACGTGCCTTGTGTGTGCAGCAACGGTGGGTGGGTGATGCATGATGAGGCGTGTGCGCACTACACGGACATGGTGCATCAGATGTCCATGGGGCACCGCTTCCTCATGGCCACATTCAACGTCACCCCGCGCATCGCCTGGCAGATCGACCCCTTCGGCCACTCCGCTACTCAAGCCAGCCTCATAACCGCCCAGGTACGCTGGTGGGTGGGTGTGGCACTGAAGGGTGTGGTACAGGCGGGGCACAATTGGTTGCCAGCGTCATCACCACCCAGGTGCGCCGGGAGAAAGGCAGGGGTGGCGCTGGCTGGTGCTTGTAAGTGACGGGTGCGTGTGGATATTCGACGCCACCCCACGCTGCGCATCGCCTGGCAAATCGACCCCTTCAGCCACTCCACCACGCACTTAGCCTCATCACCGCCCAGGTGCGGCATGGACAGGTGCCCCTTCATCGGGCCGAGATGCAATATCCATAGCGGGGGCGAACGAGAAGGATAAGCACTATTCCCCCTGTTTCATCCCCCCTTCCGCCCTCCATCCCCTCCTCCATTTCCCTCACTCCCCACCTTCCCTCTTCACACGCATCTTCACCAGGCGGGGCTGGACGGGGGGTGTTCATGGGGAGGGCCGACCAGCAGGAGAGGCAAGCTCGCTTGCTCTCCTCTCTCCATCCTTCGCCTGCCCTTCTACCCCCCCCCTCCTTCCACCTATCCCACGTCCCCTTTCCACACGCATCTCTCCATCGGGCAGGGTTGGGCGTGGTGGTCATGAGGAGGGCGGACAAGCAGGAGAAGAGCGCTCACAGGTCGCCCTCCCATTCCACCCCCTGCCCCTTTTCCCTCCCCCATCCCTTTTCCGCCACAACCGCTTCCCCCTCCCTCCCGTTTCCGCCCATTCTATCCCCTGTCCCTTTCCCCCTCCCTCCTCTGTCCCACACGCATGTCCACCAGGTGGGGCTGGTAGCGGTGTTCATGGTAAGGGCGGACGAGCAGGAGAAAGAGACTTATTTGACCGCCCACTCCCACCCTGACCCCATTCCCACCCCCATTCCCCCACCCCCCACACGCGTCTCTGCACCAGGCGGGGATAGAGGCGGTGTTCATGGGGAGGGCGGACGAGCAGGAGAAAGAGACTCGGTTGACCGCCCACTCCCACCCTTGACCCCTTTCCCTTCCCCATCCCGGTTTATCCTCAACCCCCCCATCCTTTCCTCACATGCATCTGCACCACCAGGCGGGGCTACAAGCGGTGTTTATGGGGAGGGTGGACCAGCAGGAGAAGGAGGGTCGGTTGGCCGCCAAAACAATGGAGTTTGTGTGGCGCGCCGAGGGGGCGGCGCAGAGAGACAACCAGGTGCGTGGTGTGGTAGGATGCGTTTCGGTGGATTAGATTGGCTAAGCAGGCTTGCTTGGCCGCCAAAACAATGGAGTCTGTGTGCATGCGGAGGGGGCAAGGCTGAGAGACAGCCAGGTGCGTGTATGGTGTGTGAGGCGAGGCCGAGCGAAGAATGGTAGGGTAGGGTGTGCTGCTGTGAGCTGAACTCAGCAGGAGAAACCGGCTTACATGACCGCCAGGACAATGCAGTCCGTGTGGCGGGCTGTAAGAGGCAACAGAGAGAGAGACAACCAGGAGGGGTGCATTTGATGCTGCTGAGAGGTAGGTTGTGGAGCGAATAAAGGAAGCATGCTTGCGGGCGTTGTGCTGGTGCTAATGGTGATAGATTATTGATTGTACCAAGTTCACCATCTTCTCCCCCACCTCTTCCACCTGTCCTGCCTCAACGCCTTTCAACCTTTCCTCCCAACCCCCCTCTCAGGTGCTGGGCATGGTCCCCTATGACGACAGATACTACTCGCCCTCTCAGTTCTCACCCTCTCTCTTGTCCCATCGTCTATCCATCCTCCTGCTGCTCCACCCAACATTCATCCCACACCCCCTCTCAGGTGCTAGGAATGCTCTCCTACGACGGCTACTACTCACCGCCTCCTCTCCTCAGATCCGCTACCAAGACACAGACGACGATCCTACCAACCACTCCCCACGCCACCCCTCTCCACCCCTCTCCCAGGTGCTGGGAATGGTGTCCTATGACGGCTACTACTCGCCCCCTCAGTTCCGCTACCAGGACTCAGACGATCCTTCCTACCGCATTCAGGTACTCCCTCGCCCCTCTGCTGTTCTGCGCTTGTCGCCTCTGCTCCACCACAGTGGTCAATCATGTTGCATGTGTGCTCCTCTCCCATAGCCAGGCCCCTCTCTCTCCACACCATGCCTTCACTACCATGCCTTTTGCTACTAGGTCGTTCGGCTAGTCACTTGCATGGATCCCTGCTCCTGTGCACGCTGAACCCCTTTATACCTCACAACCCCTTTTCACTCTGCACGCGTAGCTCCCCCCACCCCTGCCATATCGCAAACCCCCAGCTCCCCCTGCTCTCTTGCACGCCCTCTGCTCTTCCATTGCCCCTCTGCCCATAGCTTCCCTCTTCTTCAGGGAAATCCTGATTATACACCTTGCACGCCCGCTGCTCTTCCATCTCCCCTCTGCCCTCGTCCACTGTTCAGGACAATCCCTATGGAGGGTCTCCCAACGTGCAGCGCCTTGTGGACGAGTTCGTCACAGAAGTGACCAAGAGGGTGAGTGTGTGGCGCTTGTGCCTTCCAGTATACTTCCACAGTGCATGTCTTTTGAGTCGACTCGAACATCAACTAACTATGTCTTCTGAACGCCTCGTGGACGAGTTCGATGCTGCCTCATCTCCCCATCAGGCAGGCCTTTGCTGTGGACTGACTTCCACTCACTCACTCACTCACTCGCTCACTCACTCACTCACTCACTCACTCACTCACTCGCTCACTCACTCGCTCACTCACTCACTCACTCACTCGCTCACTCACTCACTCACTCACTCACTCGCTCACTCACTCACTCACTCACTCACTCACTCGCTCACTCACTCACTCACTCGCTCACTCACTCGCTCACTCACTCACTCACTCACTCGCTCACTCACTCGCTCACTCACTCGCTCACTCACTCGCTCACTCACTCGCTCACTCACTCGCTCACTCGCTCGCTCACTCGCTCACTCACTCGCTCACTCACTCACTCACTCACTCACTCGCTCGCTCGCTCGCTACTCACTCACGCGCTCTCTCGCTCACAAACTCGCTCACTCATGGCTCTTCCTGAACCTCAAGCCTTTGGAGGGCTTCAAACCAGTCATCTGATGTTTCCCATCCCATGACCATGCGTTGAACCCGCCGCCATGGTTCACTCGCTCACTACCTCCTCCGCACCTCACTCTCTCCCGAACTCCTATACAGGCGGTGGGCTTCAAGACGAATCACCTGCTGTTCCCCATGGACGACGTCTTCACCTTAAACCAAGCCCTCACTCACTCATTCACTCACTCACTCCCTCGCTGCTTCCTCTGTGCCTCACTCTCTTCCAAACTCCCGAGCAGGCGGAGGGCTTTAAGACGAACCATCTGCTGTTCCCCATGGGCGAGGATTTTGCGTTTGACCGAGCCATTTCGTGGTTCAAGAACATGGACAAGCTCATTCACTACGTCAACCTGGTCAGTCACTCGCTGGGTGGGGTTGGCATGGTATGGGTGGTACCATCTTGCTAGGTGGGTCGCTGATTGCTTGGCATGGCGTGGGATGGGATGGGGTGGGATGGCGTGGCATACCATCTCGTGGTTCAAGAACATGGACAAGCTCATCTACTGCTTCAGTTGCTCGCTGGTGCTGGATGGGTTGCTGGGTGCTTGGCATGGTGATATGGTATGCCATGGTGGGATGGATTGATGGGTGGGATGGCATGGCTCGGGCTGGCATGGCATGGATAGGCTGCACGGATTGAGAATTCAAGCATTTTTTTGGGAGAGAATGGTGTTGTCGCAGTTTCTAGAACATTAAAAGTCAGCCGACTGGGCCGTTGTTCTGCAGTGTACAAACATATTTCTTTCTCGTTACCACCTTTACTATACCATATTGCAAATCGTTCCTTTGCACAACAACACACCTGTTAACTCTGCCCCTCCGACTGATCTCTTTCCCAACCATTGCTTATTTGCATAACCCTGCTACAGTGTAATTTTGTAATTGTGTACCTGTGTAACCGTGTTACAGGATGGGAGGGTGAACGCACTCTACTCCACGCCATCCATGTATCTGGACGCACTGCACTCCACCAATGCCACGTGGCCCCTCAAGACTGGTGACATGTTCCCGTGAGTCACTCGGCACACAACTATCTGTTCACCCCTGCAAGCAAGCAACCATTCATCCCCACCCATCCATACCACTTGCACTCCTTCACTGCATCCATTCAAATAGAACCCCTAACGTCGTCTCTATCTCTTACCCACGCATCACACCACTCCCTATCACTCACCCTTGCCCCTCGCCCTTCCCCTTCTCTCTTCCAATCTCTGCATCTCCCTGCCCAAGCGCCTCTCACCTCTCGCCCCAACTATCCTGATTACGGCACAGCACTTCCCACTGGACGGCACAGCACTTCCCACTGGACGGCACAGCACTTCCCACTGGACGGCACAGCACTTCCCAATGGACGGCACAGCACTTCCCACTGGACGGCACAGCACTTCCCACTGGACGGCACAGCACTTCCCACTGGATGGCACAGCACTTCCCACTGGACGGCACAGCACTTCCCACTGGACGGCACAGCACTTCCCACTGGACGGCACAGCACTTCCCACTGGACGGCACAGCACTTCCCACTGGACGGCACAGCACTTCCCACTGGATGGCACAGCACTTCCCACTGGACGGCACAGCACTTCCCTCTGGACGGCACTGCACTTCCCACTGGACGGCACAGCACTTCCCACTGGACGGCACAGCACTTCCCACTGGACGGCACAGCACTTCCCACTGGACGGCACAGCACTTCCCACTGGACGGCACAGCACTTCCCTCTGGACGGCACAGCACTTCCCACTGGACGGCACAGCACTTCCCACTGGACTGGACGGCACAGCACTTCCCTCTGGACGGCACAGCACTTCCCACTGGACAGCACAGCACTTCCCACTGGACGGCACAGCACTTCCTACTGGACAGCACAGCACTTCCCACTGGACGGCACAGCACTTCCCACTGGACGCGCTGGGCCATGGCGCAACCCATTCTCTCTCTTTAATTTTCACATACCCCCAACCACCCCACTTACCCTGCCCGTTTCCCTCTACCCCGCCCCTCACCCCAGCTATCAGGACGATGGGCCCTGCTGGTCGGGCTACTTCACAATGGAATCATTCTCTGCATAGAGTTCTAACATACCCTTCCCCTTTCTCCCCCTTCCCCCCCCTCGCCGCAGCTATCAGGACAGTGGGCCCTACTGGTCGGGCTACTTCAGCAGCCGCCCCTCCCTGAAGCTCCTCACACGCTCCTGCAGCGCCCTCCTGCTGGTGCGCTGTCATCTCAACCTGCTGCGGTGTGGTGTGGTGCGGTGCGGTGTGGTGTGGTGGGATGGGATGGGATGGGATGTCACATCGGGCATACTCTCTGAAGCTTCTCGCCTGCTCCTGCAGCGCCCTGCTGCTGCTGCGCTGCTTATTTCACCTGCCTGCTTTTGCGTGATGGGATGGGATGGGATGGGTTGGGATGTGATGGGATGTGATGTGATGTGATGTGATAGTTGTGATGTGAGGAGAGAATTTACCTCATACCTGCCACATCACCCAAACATGCCGCACCCTCCCATCATTCACTCAAACCTGTTCTTTCATCCATTGAGTCAACTTTTGAGTCAACTCAACAGTCACATCGATCATGTGTTCCTCCTCACTCACCCATGGTTCGCTCACCCATGGTTCGCTCACCCCATCGGTCTGTGCTGCTCGCCTTGCCTACGCGCAGGTGGCTGGCTGGTTGGGGTCAGTGCTGGAAGCTACTGATGCCTTGGCTCGTTTGGCTCACCCCACTTAAACGCCATTGATAAGCACAATTGCCTCTTGAGGCGATTCCGAATCACACTTTCCGCTTAGGCGACTGAGAAGCACACTTGCCGTTGCATCACATTGTGCGTGCCTCTACCTCCCTTCCCTCTCCCCGCGCCCCCTCAGGCCACCACAGCAGCAGAGGCAGCAGTGGGCAAGCAAGCACTGCAGGCATGGGGCGTGGCGACTGGGCGCATGATGGTACTAGAACACCTTGTGCTGGACCCACACCTGGGGGAGAGGACGAGCGACAGCCACGAGGAGCAGAAGCAGGCGGATGGGGGGGAGAGTGCTCGAGGGGTGGAGAGTGCGATAGGGGCAGAGGGGATGAGGGTGGGGTGGGAGGCCGGGCAACGGGTGCGAGTGGCGAGCTCGTTCCGGCTGGAGGAGGCAGTGGCAGTGGTGCTGCACCATGATGGCATCACAGGCACGGCCCAGCAGCATGTTACCGACGATTATATTGCCCGGCTGCACCGCGCTTCTGAGGAGGTGAGGGATGAGTGCATGGAAAGAGGTTAGTCCCCTCAGTGCATGGCGAATGGACTGGAGGAGGTAGTGGCAGTGGTGATGCAGCACCATGACGGCATCACAGGCATGGTGCATCAGCACGCCACTGATGACTACTCTTCCAGATTTCACTGTGCTTCTGAGGAGGTAGGGCTGGTTGGGGCTGAGGTTGGTCAGAGACTGTTTTCCTTAGCTGAGTGCCATAGCATGTGGGGTGGAGGAGGCCGTGGAGATGAGTGGGTGAATGGCGTGGGATGGTGTGACTGTTTTAGGGTCTGCGTGCATGTGTTTCGGGTATGAAGGTCTGCGTGCATGTGTTTCGGTTATGAAGGTCTGCGTGCAAGTGTGGGCTGCTATGCATGCAACACCGCAGCACACGCACAGCACAGCAGCATGTCACTGACGAGACGACTACGCTGCCCGGCTGCACCGCGCTGCCATGGATGTGAGGGTTCTCGATTGGCCTGGGAGCTGCAAACATACATGGATGAGTTCGGTTAGGTGTGACATGCATGGCAATAGACTGCTCCTCTAAATGGGTTCAGGTGGTCCTAACCTCCCAACCTCTCGGAACCCCATTCCCCATCCCACCCACCGTCCACGCAGGCATGTATCGGCTGTGCTCACAGCAGCCCTCATGCATCTCATCACACGAGGCATCCCCCCCTCCTCCCCAGACACTCCACCTACCTCACCTCAACATCCCCATCTTCCCCACCCATCCCACCCACCGGCCATGCAGGCATCAGCCGTGCTGACAGCAGCACTGGCGCACCTCATTACCCAAGGCTCCATCCCGTTGTTCCCCCATCCCCCATCTCCCATCCCACCCAATGCCCGTGCTGAGCATGCAGGCATCAGCCGTGCTGACAACAGCACTGGCGCACCTCATCACACGAGGCACCATCCCCCCTTCCCCATCCGTACCTCCACCTCCCTCCGACCTCTCCTCCAACCTCTCCTCGCGGGCAGCAGCAGCTGTGGAGCTCACATTCAAGGAGGACTCCGTAGAGCAGCGCGGGTGGGGGTTCTGGAACCAATTACCAGATGGGGCAGAGGAGGGGAACGAGGAGGATGCTGGGGATGAGGAGGATGAGGGGGATGAGGGGGACGAAGAGGGTAAGGCACACAAGTTGGACAAGATCAATGAGTTATTGTATGAGGCAGATAGAGCAGGTGCAGCGGATGAGGGGGATGAGGGGGATGAGAAGGCAGGAGTGGGAGATGGTGGGAGGAAGCATGCAACAAGGTCCCGTGCGAAGAACAGGGTCCCTGACAAGGAGGAGGGGGAGACAACAAGCGACCCCAACGAGGTGTTTGACCCTCAGGCATTGCAGCCAGCGGGCCCTCAAGCGGTCCAGTATGGAGCTGCTGGCCCTGAAGTGGTTCAAAACGGTGCTGCTGGCCCTGAAGTGGTTCAGAGCGGTGCTGCTGGGAAGGTGGCTGGGTCTGATGGGAGCAATGCACGCCCTGCTGCTGACGGCACACGCGCCGATGAGAGGAGAGGGCAGGAGGTGGGGGAGCAGGGCAGCAAGGGGGGGAGGAGGAGGCGGGTGCAGCAGGGTGAGGGTGCCAAAGCACAGGAGGGGGGACAGCAGCTGCCTTCACTGGACCTGAAAATGGTGTGTGATGATGACGATGTGGCGGTGTGATGCATTGACGTGGCGGTGTGATGCACATCCATGCCGCTTCCACCTCATCCTCCATCCACTCATCTCTCTTCCCTTTTTCACCCCTTCTCATCCCTGCATTCTAACCCCCTCCCTCCCTACCTCTCCCCCCCCTCACAGTGCCCTCTTCTCAACATCTCCTACTGTCCTCCATCCGAAGCACCCCTGCACCCAGATCAGACCCTGGTACGTATCCTTCAAGCTGTTTCACACGCAGTGCCACACACATCCCATCCCATACAGCTCACCTTTGAGTCCGCTAAAAAATCACCCCTGCACCCAGATCACACCCTGGTTAATATCATGCATGTAAGCTGTTTCACATGCCATGCCATGCCATGCCATGCCACACATGCCTTCCCATACAGTGTCATGAAGCACTACCCATCATGCAATCGCCTAGAATCAAATCAAAACGCACTGACTTGTGCAACTTTGCCTCCCTCTGTTCCACTGTCCTTTTTCCAAAGGCACCGTCCATACTCTATCCGCCTTCCATGTGTTACCACATGCTCTATTCGCCTTCCATGTGTTACCACATGCTCTATCCGCCTTCCGGCTTATTCCAATTGTTACCCGCCTCCCCACAGGTGGTGGTGGCCTTCAACCCTCTCGCATGGTCCCGCTCTGAAGTGATTCGATTCCCGGTATGAGTGCAACTGTGCAAGGAGGGTTTGAGTGGAAGGAGGGGAGGGTGTGAGGGCAACAATGCACCAAAACGCTTTCAGTTACTTCATCCTTCTTGCCTCACCGACGCCTCTGGCGCCCCCATCCCCTCTCAAATGCTCATAGAAGCCCTTCTTTCCCCCTCCACCCGCTCCACACCACCCACGCCGGGGCTTATGCGTTCCCTCCCCTCCCCTGTCCACCCCTCCCACGGTCCCACCTTTTGCACTCCCTGACCTGACAGGTGTCATCTCCTTACCTCCTAGTCACCGACGCCTCTGGCACCCCCATCCCCTCTCAAATACTCCGAGAGACCCTCCTCTCCCCCTCCGCCCGCTCCACCTACATTGCTGCTTACACCGGCGTGGGGAATATACTAGGAGAGGTGGAGGGGGAGGAGGAAGGGGTGGAGGGATGGGAAGGAGGGGAGGAGGGAGGGGAGGAGGGGGGGAATGGGGAGGAGGAGGGAGGGGAGGGAGAGGAGGAGGAGGATTGGGCGGATTATGGGGATGGGCGAGGGCCACTGCAGATCCATAAGCAGAAAATGAAGCATCGGGAGAGGCAGACTAAGGAGCAGACGGGGGGAGAACAGAAGGAGGGAGAGCAGAAAGAGGGAGAGCAGCAGCAGCAGCAGCAGCAGCAGTGCTGTCGCTTGTGTTCAATGCAGAGGTGCCGCCTCTTGGATTCGCCACCTTCTTTGTCTCGCCAGCAACCCAAGGTACAGCACCTAACAGCTGCTATGCTGTATGGCCCACTTTAAAGGCTCTTTACTCAGAGCGGAAGAGCCGGGTTTTTCTTTTTTAAGGCAAGGTCCAGAAGTTGTGCTATACAGCTCACTTCAAAGGGCAGGTTGTGCCAAGGTGCCGAATTTTGAGGTGTCTCATTAGTCCGTTCCAGCAGGGTAGGGTATGTTTTTGAGACCTCTCAAAACCACCCTCCTTTCAGAAGTCCTTTCCAGCAGGGGCAGGATACAGCAGCTGTGCTGTATAGCCCAGACAACGGTTTGCACCAAGGTAGGTCGCATGCAGAGACGTTAGCAGCATGCAGGCAAGCAAGCAGCAAACACACAGAGCGAGCAGCATGCAGGCAAGCAAGCAGCAAACACACAGAGCGAGCAGCATGCAGGCAAGCAAGCAGCAAACACACAGAGCGAGCAGTATGCAGGCAAGCAAGCAGCAAACACACAGAGCGAGCAGCATGCAGGCAAGCAAGCAGCAAACACACAGAGCGAGCAGCATGCAGGCAAGTAGAGTAAGCAGGGCACAGTGCGTGTGTGTGTGCTTCATGTCACCATTAACCACCCCTGCAACCACTCGGCTCCCCTGTTTACTTGCCTCTCACGATTCCTTCCACGCCTTTCCCCCTTGCAGACACACCCGGCAGGGCGTATGAGAGTGCTGCATGGAGCAACACCGTTGATGCTGCAGCAGCAGCACCGCCAGCAGCAGCAGCAGCAGCAGCAGCACAGTCCGTGACAACACCGCCGACTGAGGCGGCACCAGCAGCTGGTGCAGCAGGAGGATTTGGCGCAGAAGCTGCAGCAGCCCAGGCAGGGGCAGCTGAGAAGCAACCAGGCAAAGCGGGGAGGGGGAGGAAGACGAGAGGCCGGAGGATGGTGGTGAGCGGTGAAGAGGAGGGAGGGATGAACGGCGAGGAGAAGAGAGGGAGGGAAGAGGGGAGCAGGGGGGGAGGAAGCAGGAGGAGGTTGCAGGGCGGTGGGGGAATGGAGGCGGGCAAGACGGGTGGGGGAGAAAGAGTCAAAAGGGGGGGAGGAGTGAGCGGGCAGAAAGAAGATGATACTGTTGTGCTGGGAGGGTGGCAAGGTGTGGGGGACACTCGTAGTAGTGCTGCTGCTGGTGTGGACAGGGACGGTGGGGAGCGGGCGGCGTTGCGTGTCTCGTTCTCCAAGTCAGCGGTGGGCATGCAGCGTATGGAGCTGGTCTCTCGGAGTGCGAATGGCCCAGAGGAGATCGTGGTGAGTGGTGTGGCGTAAGAGTGAGGGGTAATGAGTGGGTGATGGTGTGATCGCAATGGGTGTTTGGTGAGGGGAAGGAACTGGTGGCATGAAGGAACCTAGTTTCTGGAAATAGCACAGATCATGCCGTTGTTGCCGCTCTTTGTTTGCTTTCTCTTTTTTGCTAGTATGTGAAATGTGGCACACTTACTATGTGCACTGTGCAGGGTCTGAAACACTCTACTTTCTAGTCTCAAAAGCATGTGCGGTGAACCACTCTGCACTCCTGTTACATGCCATGTTGTCTTCTCTGCATACCATGGCACCCCTCACATGCACTTGATGCCACGCTAGCCCATGCCACGCCATTGCATGCCATGCCATATCACGCCATGCCATGCCATGCCATGCCATGCCACGCCATGCCATATCATGCCACACCATGCCACGCCATGCCATGCCATATCATGACATGCCACACCATGCCATGCCACACCATGCCATGCCACACCATGCCATGCCATATCATGACATGCCACACCATGCCATGCAATGCCACACCATGCCATGCCATGCCATGCCATGCCATACCATGCCATGCCACTCCACGCCCATCACCATCACCATGGCAGCTTGCGGGCATGGCAGTGAGCGCCAGCATGATGGAGTATGCAACATTCGCTGGCGGCGCATACCCATACCACCCCATCCCACCCCACCCTATGCCACTCCACCCCACAATGTAGCTAGGTTGTGATTGGTTGGTCTAAGGACCAAAAGTTGGCAAGTGCCAACCAAGGACCAAGACCAAATCCAATTTGACCAACCACAAAGTGTGGGTGGAGTGTACACCCAACCCCCCAAGAACATAAGGGACTACACCTATTCTAGCCTATGAATGTTGTATATAAAATACATTTACAACAGGCTTACATCTTTGAACCCATACCACCCCATGCCACCCCACCCCATCCCATGCCACCCCACCCCATCCCATGCCACCTCAGCGCATGGGCATGGCAGTGAGCGCCAACATGATGGAGTATGCAACATTACTCTGGCGGCGCATACCCATACCACCCCATCCCACCCCACCCCATCCCACCCCACCCCATCCCATGCCACCTCAGCGCATGGCCATGCCAGTGAGCACGAGCATGATGGAGTATGCAACATTCGGCGGCGGTGCATACATCTTTGAACCCTCCAAACCTGCCACGCCCATCACCACCACCAACGCCACCTTCCAGGTCAGTCAGTGGAGGTGCGGGTCACAACAAGGTGCGGGTCACAACAAGGTGCGGGTCACAACAAGGTGCGGGTCACAACAAGGTGCGGGTCACAACAAGGTGCGGGTCACAACAAGGTGCGGGTCACAACAAGGTGCGGGTCACAACAAGGTGCGGGTCACAACAAGGTGCGGGTCACAACAAGGTGCGGGTCACAACAAGGTGCGGGTCACAACATGGTGCGGGTCACAACAAGGTGCGGGTCACAACAAGGTGCGGGTCACAACAAGGTGCGGGTCACAACAAGGTGCGGGTCACAACAAGGTGCGGGTCACAAGCAGCACCAAATGCCTCTTGTACTCCACTGGTAGAACCAGTGTCTTGTGTTGAGTGATTCAAGTCACTGGTATGGTAGCGCATACACCTTCCATTCCAGCCTTCCAAGCCAGCCGTGCATATCACGACTCACAACCACCCCACCACCACCATGAGGCAGCATGCCTCTCACAGTGCACTGGTGGCGCCCGTTCCAGAGTCTTCAGTTTATTCAAGTCAGAGGGGATGGTGTGTACCCTTGATGCACCATGCTTATGCTTCTCGTCCTGCACTGGTGGCGTCTGTGCCTTCAGAGTCAAATGCCTTCTCATGGGTGAATGGGGAGGGGTGGGTGGGTGGGGTGGGGTGGCTGCCGTGCAGTGAAGCCGCTTCACACCAGCTGGCCTATATGTGGCACGAGATTTCTGTTCTGATTCTCCTTGCTGCCCTGCTGACGTGGCACCAGGTTCCCATTCACATCCAGCGTGGACCAATCGTGGAGGAGTTCAGTCGCCAGGTCGCTCCATGGATCTCCGAGGTGAGCGCATTTCCTTCACTTCCTCCTCCTCCTCCTCCTCCTCCTCCTCCTCCTCCTCCTCCTCCTCCTCCTCCTCCTCCTCCTCCTCCTCCTCCTCCTCCTCCTCCTCCTCCTCCTCCTCCTCCTCCTTAATTACGCAAGACGCTTTTGAGAATAAGAAACCCACAACACAACTCCCTGCAGTGCTGCATAAGTGGATTGCCTTTCGTTCCTCTGCCTCGCTGTTTCCCAGTGGCAACTTACCACTCTGCATCCTCCTGCTCTTTGCGTCTCTGCCGCTCTGCACCGCTCCCAACTCCCAGGTGTTCAGAGTGTATCCAGGGCAGGACTACGCTGAGCTGCACTATTCCGTGAGTGCTCGATGACTTCCGCACACTCTGGCTTGAAAAAATATCTTCGACCGACCCTCCTTTGAGGCGCCTCAAAAGCGCTCTAGATTTTTGCACACTCTGTAGTTCCGAGAATTTGCATGCGCCGAGTATTCAGTCGTCTCACAGAACGTTGCCCAGGCCAGATGGATCTGCTGCCCCCCTCGGCTCGCAACCACAGGTGGTGTTTCGCCTCACTGCTTGTGCGGCTGTCACCGAGGCAATTGAGAAGGAATACGCTGCTCGTTCCCTTAGCCTGTGTTGTTCGATGCTGTGCTTGTGCCTGCCTGCGTGTGTGCGTGCGTGCGTGCGTGCGTGCGTGCGTGCGTGCGTGCGTGCGTGCGTGTGTGATGCACAGGTGGGTCCACTGCCCTCAAAGCGCCCCAACCACGAGGTGGTGACTCGATTCGTGTCACCCATCAACAGCAGCAGGGCCTTTTATTCTGACTCCAATGGCCGCAGCTACCTCAAGCGGGTGAGAGGGTGTTGTCCTCGACTGTGTAGACACAAGTGTATGCCAATGCCTGGCAACTCGCTTCGTGTCGCCCGTCAACAGCAGCAAGGCCTTCTATTCTGACTACATTAAGCGGGTGAGAGGGTGTTGTCTTAGAATGAGATAACCCAGTCTTTGCTACTCGTGCCTAAAAACTCGCTTCACGTCGCCCATCACCAGCAGCAAGACCGTTGCCATTTCCAAGTGCCAAACGCCTCTATGGACATGCCTCTACATCAGCCCAGGATTCCACCATCCCCGCCATCCCCACCATCCTTTTTCAGGTGGTGGACTACCGGTCTGACTGGCCCTTCAATGTCACCGACCCCATCCCATTCGTACCCTCTCCCTTCTCCGTGCTGTCTCCCTTCACCATGCTGTCTCCCTTCACCATGCTGTCTCCCTTCACCTTGCTGTCTCCCTTCACCATGCTGTCTCCCTTCACCATGCTGTCTCCCTTCACCATGCTGTCTCCCTTCACCATGCTGTCTCCCTTCACCATCCCAACATCCCACCATCCCTCCACCCCATCGTTCAGGTGGTGGACTACAGGACTGACTGGGAGCTCAATGTCACCGACCCCATCGCAGGGAACTACTATCCGGTGAGTCAAAGATAGTCAACTAGAGTCAACAGGAGTCAGAGAGTCAACTATTGTCAACCAGAGTCAGCAGAGGCAACTCAAGGGTCTACCATTGAAGCAGTGGTGTCGGCAAGTCAGCCAGAGTCAATTCAATGGGAGCAAGAGCCGCTTTTCAGTCTCCCCCTTGAGCCATCCCGCAGCGGTCCTTCCCTTGTGTTGCATTTTCCTCGTCTCTAGATTGGCAAAAAATGATTCACCTCTTTGACTCATCCCCTTCTATCTTCTCAACTCCGTGCTCTCCAATTCAGTTAACGGTTGGAACTTTCATAAAAGACAAAGCAGCCCAGTTGTCTGTGCTTGTGGACCGGGCGGCAGGCGCTGCTAGTCTGGCATCCGGACAGATAGAGGTCATGCTGCACAGGTGAGGGCACTGTAGCACAGGTGATGCGTGCAGTGGTACCGTGGTGCATGCATGCATGAAGAGAGTTGCGTCCTGGTACAGAGACTCGGCTTGCTCACAGCACCCACACAACAGCTTATTTCCACTTGGATATGCGTAAAAGGGGAGAAGAAGAAGAAAAAAAAAAAAAAAAAAAACATGTCTCTCACATAGACACACTCGTCCATCCGACCAACGATGACGTTCATCTCCCCCCATCTCTCTCATCCCTGCCCCACATGCCACCAGGAAGCTGAGTTCACTGGACGGCAAGGGGGTGGGGGAACCGCTGCAGGAGAGCATCACACTGGGAAACAAGACCCGCTTCCTCACTGTGAGTTCTCCATGTGTTAAGATGACTTGTGAGTCGACTCAAAAGTCAAAAGTCACCTCGACTGAGTCGAATCAAAATGGGGTGGGGGAAGGTCTGCAGGAGAGTATCACGCTGGGAAACAAGACCCACTTCCCTCACAGTGAGTGCTTAAAGCAACAATGTCACGAGCCCATAACTCATGTACAGCCGCCCTTTCGTTACTGCGTTTCCCCTTCCTTCATAAAGCACAACCCTTTCTCCAAACCTCCACTCCTCCCTCATCTTCCTCTCCCAATCATTCTGCCTTATACCCCTCCTCAACACCCCCTTCCTCCTCTTCCTTTCCATCCACTTTTCTCGTGAGAGAAAGGTACCATTAGGCACCAACCATCCCTCTCACGGCCTGCACTTGATACAATCTCTCTGCGCCTCGGGCTGCTCATAGAACGGACTCTGAAGAAAGTTCAGGGAAGCAAAGGTGCTCCAACATCCGTCTCTCCCCTGCCCTGCAAGTCGTGGCCTCTCTGTGCTTTGAGCAGCGCACATAACCGTCCATCAGTCGCCCCCTTGATCTGCTTGCCACCGTGAAAATCACCCCATCCCATCTCCCCACCCTCCAACAACCGTCTCTCTCTCCTGCCCTGCAGGTCGTGGGATCGCTGCGCTTTGGGCTGCATCCCAACACAGGCTCCGAAGAGAGAGCAGGGGAGCAAGGAGAGCATGGGGACTTGCGGCAGGGGTTGGGGGAGGGCAGCGAGTGGAGGAGGCAGCACGCACAGCGCCTCCTAACCCCTCTGCAGCTCGCCTTTGCGGTTGAAGTGAGCCGTTACCATCCGTCTCTCTATCATCTATCTCTGCCTCTTGTTCCTCTTTATACCTTTCACATCAATCGTCATACGCACAACGGCCCGCCTCCTATCCTCTCTGCAGCTCGCCTTTGCCGTTGAAGTGGGCCTTAATGATTCCTGCCATCTCTCACTCAATGACCTCCTACCCTCCGGCTCTCTGTTTTTTTTATCATGATTCCTGCCCTTTCCGTGTGCTCCCTCACGCGCTTTTCGCTTCCCTGCAATCCATCTTGCTCCACCTTCAACCTTCCATCCTCTCAAACCTCTCTCCATCGATCCCATCCCCGCCCTCTCTCCATCTTAACACATGCAGACTCAGCAGTCCATCAGAGCAGCTAAAGGCAGCTACACGTGGCACTACTCCCTCTCCCAGCCATCATCCACGTCAGCATCATCCACGTCATCATCCTCCACGTCAGCATCCTCCACCGTGGAGGCTGCCTCCACCTCATCCAGCAAGCCTAACAGTGCTCCGTCCTACTCAGTTCCTCCCAACGTTGCTGTCATCTCGATGCAGGTAAGCACTGTGCTGTGTTGTAAGAGGCACCGCGAAACTGCTGTGTATCATCCGTACTTTCCATACTATTCAGGCGCCTCAATATTCGTACTGCACACACTAAGTGTCCACTGTTTATTATCGCCTTCATCTACCTTTCACCAACGACGATTTAGGCACTTCAGCAAACTACCGTCCACTCCACTGCATCACTCCGCTGTCTTCCATCTTCACCCTCCCATACCACGTGTAGTTGATCCTTCATCCATCATCACCCCCATGTTCTCACCACCAGCATACATGGAGGAGCTTTGAGAATGCTGTGCCGAATGTTCCATCAGAATGCTGTGCTGTGCTGTGCGGTGCTGTGCTGTGCTGTGCTGTGCTGTGCTGTGCTGTGCGGTGCTGTGCTGTGCTGTGCTGTGCTGTGCTGTGCTGTGCTGTGCTGTGCTGTGCTGTGCTGTGCTGTGCTGTGCTGTGCTGTGCTGTGCTGCAATGCTACTAGTTGCAGTTTGAGGTCTCTCTAAACCAGTTGCTCTTTTTGGACACCGATTGTGCTGAGACTGGCCAATCTCCTTCGGCCACTCTCCCCTTTTTATCACTCCTTTAATCTCACACTCGCTTGTGCCACTGTCACACGTGCAGGAGCTCTCACCAAGCAAGGTTGTCCTGAGACTAGCCCACCTGTATCAAGTGAGTCCTACACTCACTCCCTCTCACTCATTCTCTCCTCACTCACACCTCTTCGTCACTCACTCCTCGTCCGCACTTCCACTCCCCCCTCTCTCACACCCCTGCCTCACTCGTGCCCTTCACACTCACTCACACATTCCCCCCACTCGGCCTTCCAGCCATCCTGCCCTGCCGTACTGCACCGCTTCCAATCCTCTCAAAAAGTCACCGTCCTCGCCTCTGCATTGCACTCTGCCAATTGCCCTCCACTCTCCACTTGCTCTACACACGTCTTCATACCTCCCTCACCATTGCGTATTCCTCATTCCTTTTCAATTTTACCTCCCTCAATCTCGGTAGGACCTCCCGGTTTCAGGAGACCCAAAGCCCCACCTCCTTCAGTGCTCTATGTGTGTCTGCCTCCCTGTCTCATCTGCCTCCCTGTCTCATCTGCCTCCCTGTCTCATCTGCCTCCCTGTCTCATCTGCCTCCCTGTCTCATCTGCCTCCCTGTCTCATCTGCCTCCCTGTCTCATCTGCCTCCCTGTCTCATCTGCCTCCCTGTCTCATCTGCCTCCCTGTCTCATCTGCCTCCCTGTCTCATCTGCCTCCCTGTCTCATCTGCCTCCCTGTCTCATCTGCCTCCCTATCTCATCTGCCTCCCTGTCTCATCTGCCTCCCTGTCTCATCTGCCTCCCTATCTCATCTGCCTCCCTGTCTCATCTGCCTCCCTGTCTCATCTGCCTCCCTATCTCATCTGCCTCTCATCTGCCTCCCTGTCTCATCTGCCTCCCTGTCTCATCTGCCTCCCTGTCTCATCTGCCTCCCTGCCCCGTCTGCACGTGCAGCCTGGGGAGCATGGTGCCTTGTCTCGTCCAGCTCAAGTGGACCTCCGAAGATTGTTTGCAGCAAAACAGGTAGTTAGTCTGGTCGCCCTACTTTTTCCATGTCTCTAACATGCTCTCGTTTTTACCCCTTAACAATTGCCTCTTTGTGACATGTAACTGGTTACCCTACCTACCTTTTCACTTGCTCTCAAACCCACTCTCACACACACCTCTTCACACACCGCCTAGTGCTTCAGCCACAACTGCGTGCATACATAATATTTTGTGAGTGAGCTGACCAGGAATCATACACCAATCAATTTCAGAAACTACTGGAATGATAGCTTAGAGCTACTATCCAGCCTCAGACTGTAATTCATTTCCATCCCTTACCAGGATTACACCCATCTCATCCTCCCCATGTTACTTCCCTTACTGACACATTCCCACCCACCCCAAGCAGATTCATGAGGTGACAGAACTGAGTCTGATGGCCAATCAGAAACGAGCAGACATGCGACAGCCTCTTTCTTGGCGAGTGGAGGGCAAGGAGGGAGTTGAGAGGGCAGGTGCTGAAAATAAGTCAGCTCAAGAATCGTTTGTTGATCCTGCCTCTCTTGTTGTGGAGTTGAGACCTGCAGAGATTCGTACATTTTCAATCAGGCTGCAAGGTAGTACATGAGAACATAGCTTCTTGGTTGATGTGTTACAATGTCGAATAAAGCTTCTTGTTGTGATGCTCCCACGAAAAAATCTTGTGTACCGTACAGGGCCCTAGTTATCAGACTTTAAAGTCTGATTCAGACTCCAATCAGACTTTTTTTTGGAGCCAAGTCTGCACTCGAAGAATTTTTTTAGGGACCCTCTCTGATTTTTCAGAGTATTTTTTACATAGTTGTCTGACATTTCAGACTTCTTTTAGTAGTGTACGCTGAGCCTCAGACTCGTATCGGGGGTGCACTCTGAAACCGATTATACAGGGGGTTGGGCCTGCATGTCGGCGTGTAGCACTATCCCCGTCAATCACGGGCGGGAACCCAAAAATTTCGCCACCGCGGCACCGCACAGTCGCGTTGGTACAGCATTGCTGTAATCAACACCAATTCCAACCAATCGCGGCTGCGCAACAGGCAGTGTTGGCAAGATTCCTTGCCAACACTTAGCTCCCAACGCGCTGCACCAACGTTTGACACCACGACCATCCACCACACATCCCCTTCATCGTTGCCAGCGCATAGCTCGCAGCGCGCTGCCCGTCTCACTTCACCACATACATCCACCCCATCCCACCTTCCACGTTGCCAACGCACAGCTCGCACCGCGCTGCTACTCTCACGTGACCACATCCATCCACCCCATTCACCCCACCTTCCCACCATTCACGCCCAGGTGCCGTGCATGCAGTGACCACCTGGGAGATGAGAGGTCCTTATACGAGGACCTCTCAATTTCCTCGTGGTCACCGTGCTCGACCTTCTCCCTCGCGGCTCTACGTTTGCCTGGCATGAAACTAGTGCTCGAGCTCTTGTTTGCAGCTCCCTTTTCCTAGCTCGCTACACCACTGCTCGGCAGGCTCAATGTTTGCCACAGAGGCTGTTGATGCTGAGCCCGACGAGGAGGATGATGCTGATGATGGCCCAGTTTCCGACCCACTCACCGGTCTAGACTTCCTTAGGTCTGTCCTACCGAAGCACAATCCACCGCGAGCGCCACCGTCGCAACCCAGCTCCAGTCGCCCATCGAGTCCCGCAGACTCTGCACCTCCGCACGAGGCCGTCGCTGAACCAGGGACAGCTGCGCAATTTGCGATGCCCCATGGGGCGTCGGACGGAGCACCTCCGCGTCCCGAGCCACTGACGAAACTGTGGTACCGTCAGTCCACCATTCCCTGGGCAACTCCACCTCCTCCATCGACCGTGGAAACTCCCGAGAGTGAAGAATCTCCCAGCCAAGACAGATCAAAGGCCACGCAGGCTAGCGCAAAGCCCAAGGCCGACACGCCTGAGTTGAAATACGAGGAAGCTCATGCACGGTTTAAAGCCAAGTGGTCCACCGATTACAGTTGGCTTGTTCTAACACAAACCTCTACTGGTGCTCCTTCTTTCAAGTGCAGAATCTGTTTGGAGTTTTCGGGCTTGAATGGCAAGTGTGGGCGGCGTACCGAGGGAGCTACCGACGTGCAGACACAGTCCTTCAAGAAGCACGAAGGGACGGTGAAGCACCGATTTGCTCTGCAGCGCCAGGACGCCTTGTTCCAGAAGTATGGGGACCAGCGGCGCATTGACATGCACCCGAAAGCGCAAGACTTGGAGCTGCTGCAGGTGTCGTCGCTCGTGGACTCGCTGTACTTCATGGGAAAGTGCAACGAGCCTATGGACTCGTGGATCCGGCTGGTGCGCTACCTGGCCAAGAAGAAGGTGCCCGGGTTTCCCGAGCAGAGCTACGGCACGTACTACAACACGTAAGTAGTGTCTGTAGCATGCCCATTGATTTTTTTTCTCTTGGAGTGTCACTAACGACTTTGTTTTCAATGTGTAGGTACGGATTTGGAGAGCTCACCCAAGCTATTGCGACGTGGCTCCAAACAACGCAACTTGAGCACCTTCTAACGAGCCCTTTCATTGGGATTACACTGGACGAGAGCACCGACCGTCGCCGCGGCAAACACATGATTGTGTTTGCCACCTTTCTCCGCGATGGACAGGTCGTCACGGAGTTCATCGCCCACTTGACTGTTGATAAGGCTGACGTGGCTTCTTTGTGCAGTTTGTTGGTTTCCCACCTCAGGGCTGTCGGCGTTGACCTGCGTCGCGTGGCGGGAGTGAGCACGGATGGCACGTCTGTGATGGTGGGGAGTCAAACCGGTGTGGTTGCTCGCCTGCGAATGCTCATCCCCAATCTGGTCTCGTTCCACTGCATCGCTCACCGGTGCGTTTGTGTTGTTGCTCTGTATTGTCTTGACCTTATGTTTTTACCATTTCTAACCCCTATGTGTGGTTCTGTTTGGCAGGGAGGCGTTGGCTGCCAAGGCCGCAGCGGAGCAGATACCAACGTTCAACATGGTGGACGACGTCATCCGCGCCGTCGAAGAGTATCTCGGGCGATCGTCGCCGTGGCATCAGCGCTTCATGGAGCTGCAGGAGGTGTTCACCTCGACCAACCTCGAGGTCCAAGGCATACACGACGTGCGCTGGCTTTCAAGAGGAGCTGCAGTCACCCGGTTTGTAGACGTCCTTCCTGCAATCATGGTGATGTTGTCGGAGTGGAAGGACCAGACCATGTACGAAATTGTCACGTCGTACAGGTTCCAGTTTCTCATCAGGTTCCTCGCGGACCTACTGGAGCAGCTCAACGTGCTCTCCTTGGTTTTCCAGAAGCGGCAGGTAAGATACTTGTCAATGTCATCCGCTTCGTGCTAATGTCAGCGTGCTCTCCTCGGTGTGATGCATGTTTTGGTTTAAATGTCATCCGCTTCGTACTAATGTCCTTTTATTGTGTTTGTTGCAACTCGACTACGCGCTGGTGCACACACAGATTGTGCGCACGACATCGATCTTGGAGAGCCGTTACGTCGACTGTGGTGACGACTTCGTGGGAGGGCCAACCGAGAGGCTGTACCGCTTCATCGAAAAGCACGGACCGCGTGGGTCACCAGAAATGGTGATCGAATGTGCATCGTCCGACGGCAGTTTGAACCGCTTCAAGGTGAAACTTCACGAGCGCACCAACCCGAACTACCGTGGGCCCGGCCACCACGATGCGTGCGTAGCGCTCTGCACCGACATGGCCGAGCATGTCGTCGAGAACCTCCAGTCCAAACTTGGCGACCTTGAGTCGCTTTCTGGAGTGAAGCTGTTTATCCCAGACTTGTGGCAACCGCAATGGGACCGAGACGCATGGCAGGCACAGTGCCTGGAGTGGCTCTTGTCGCTTGTCACGTTGTTCCGCGCAGATGAAGCCGACGAGATCCTACCAGGTTAGTTTTAAGTGTCACCTGGGTCCCCCTCTCTCACGGCTTTTATACTAACCATCGCTCTATTACCTTGCAGGCATTGACTAGAAGAAAGCCGTGAGGGAGCTTCGAGTGCTGTGTCCAGTTCTAGCCAGAGCGCCGAAGAGTGAGCGTAAGTTCCACACGGGACTTACCGCTATTCTCAGGACATCCGATTGGCAGCAGGCGTACCCCAACCTCGTCGGACTCTGGGTGGCGATTGCAGTGCTGCCTCTCAGCACGGTCGAGTGTGAGCGAGGCTTTTCCCGACAGAACCTGATCAAAACGTGGCAGAGGGGCAGCATAAAGGATTGCAGGCTGAGTGACCTGCTCTGTATTTCATTGCTAGACTACGAGCTAGATGTCCCAGGAGTAGTTGAGGTGTGGCGCAGTTACAAGAAGCGCCGGCCGGTCACAGCACCTGCTTCAAGGCACAGGGAGGAGCCCCCAAGGGCTGGGAAGGAGCAAGTAGATGAGCCAGTAGGTGTAGAACGTGCTCCTTTAGATGCGTTGACAGACTCTTATGCAGACATGTAACAAAACAATTGCTACTAGGTGTTTTCAAGCAAGAGTAAAATTTTACTGCTAGTCTGTAACATCAGCGTTGAAAAGTTTGTGAACTCTGAACTTACAGACTCTAAAACTTGGTCAACTCTGGCAGCCAGACTAGGAACAGGGGGGTACTCTGAGGCCTCAGACAAGCTCAAAACCAATCTAGGGGCCTGGTACCGTATCAATTGGGATACCGTATCATGTTGCATTGTGCTCTACATTGGCTTTGTGCTTTCTGATGTTACACAGCCAAAAACATATGCATTAAAGAACTGTGGTGAATCATGTCTGTGTTTGTGGCTTGTATAATCAATCACCACGCTGAAAGATCCTCCTAGTGAATACGACCACCACATTACACCACATTATACCACGACGACCAACACCAAGTCCGCCACAAATACCCGTAGGTATGATACTGTATGCCCATTGCCCACTGAGCCGAGCTGGCGGAGCTTGTAAGGCTGCTGAAACAAAAATATTTATAATTAATTGTGCGGGCTAAACAAGTCGATGTAGTATAATGGTCAGTATCTCCGCCTGTCACGCGGAAGATCCGGGTTCGATCCCCGGCATCGGCGTAGTTTTTTTGCGAACACGGCTTGGAATCTAGGTTCCCGTTCTCATGAAACACCCGTTTTAGTTCTACTTGTTTTGTTCGCATCATTCATTCTACACCGCACCACTCTACCGCAGCTGTTAGTGTCGGAAGAAGATATTGCACACTGGCTGGTTGGCCTTTTTCTCGATCCAACAAGCTCACGCCAGCGCGCCAACCAGCATCGAGCCTTCCGCGCCAGGTTTGAACTTCGATCACCATAAGCTTGAACAGGCGCACCCAAAATGGATTCAGCCAATGCGTCAGTGCTTTCAGCGGCGTTTAGCCTTGGGCTCGCCTGTCTCCTAGATTCTGGGTCACACTGCGTTCATCCGGTTAAAACCTTGTAATAGCAAGCCACGTGTCGTTTGTCGCAGCGCCTAGATTCTATTCCTCCCCGCGGTCTCATCTCCCTCCCCTTGTTCAATCATCGTCGTTCCTCGTTAGTCGCACGTCGTTCCTCCCGTTGCGATCGATGTACCGAACGTCGCGAGTCCTTCGTGGGACTTGTGTTATGGTTTTCTCAGCTCGCCGGTTCCGTTGGCCATGCAACCACATTATCGCCTTCCCTGAACTTCTTTCGCCGTACCTTGTAACCAGATTTACTGCGAGGTTCCTTGATAATGGACTAATCAATCACCCCATCGACCCACCTCTTGATGAAGTATCCTCTTCGGTTCTCGAGGCTCATTCTATATCAGCACGAATTTAACCCACCATTACCCCACTTGCGTTAGAAACTCTGATAGTTCAGGGTTGATAGTTTTTACATTCTGCACGGCCACTACTCAAGCAGATCACGCACGGCAAATCAACTGAAGGAGGTACTGAGTGATGTTTTATCTAGAGGAACTGAAGGGGATGTTGTATGTACGATTGGTCGTACATTCATTCGGCGATAGGCTGGAACTTGTAATACAATGTCAAGCGACAGTTAGAAGCTGCCAGTGAAACACGACAACTATGCAATCGAATTCAGCATCAGACTTGCCTATGTGCTCATTCTCTCCCCCGCTCCTCGTTGTGCGTGCAGCTTGAAGCAGCCATGGCATGGAGCAATTACGATTTGAATGCTTTCGAGGCGAAAGTGAAGCACTGTCTGCAGATCAGGAATCAGCCAGATAATGGTCAGTGGACGGACGAGGAGAAATTTAAGCGAGTGGGGTGAAAGTGGTTGCTCATCAACCTGGAGTTGTTCAATATAAGTACTTTCTTTTCTACCTCATTGTTCAGGCAAAGTGTCTCAGAAGCAGTGCTGCGAAACATCAAATTTACAGTGCTGCGAGCATACAAACTATTTTGCCTCTTCAGTGATGTTTTTTAACCATTGTTACTTTGAGTGAGCACTTCATTACCAAATTATTCACCCTTTTTGTTTCTATCCGTCCATGCTTCTCTTCTCAACAGAGTTAACTCACCTGCTGGAAGAAGCGCTGCACAAGCTGCGGGGTCAGGAGATTCAAGTTCTGGTTTTGCGTGAAAACTTGAATGCCATGCATGCAGCAAATTTTGATTTGGTCACACGGATGAGGGGGTTTGAGCTCATGGAAGCTATACTGAGAGAGCATGCTCACCTGGTGAGTAGGGTAAGCGAGAATGAGGTTAGGCTGGAAAAGTACGTGAGTGGAATCTGAAAGTATGAGAAGATACAGAGCAGGGTTAGAGAGAATGTATGACGGTAGGGTTAAGGAGTACGAGAGAGAAACGGAGAAATTGGGGAGTAAGTTAAAGATGTTGAGCAACTGGAAAGCAGGGTCAGGAGAGTACGAGAGTGTAAAGAGTAGATTTAGAGAGTATGAGAAACTGGAGAGTAGGGCTTGCGAGCATGATAAACCAGAGAGAAAGGTTAGCGAGTATGAATACCTGGAGAATAGGGTTAGAGAGTAGAAACTGGAGAGTAGGGTTAGAAGGTATGAGATACTGGATGCAAGGGCGAATGAGGACATTGAGAATCTGGCTGCAAGAACAAGGGAAGTAGGACACCTGGAAGCAAGGGTCAAATTTTGTGTTTGAGCAGGGAGCACGGGGGTCACAGATTGTGGTGGCGAGACTTCGAGAAGAGATCGTGTGTCTGGAGAAGGTGGTTGAAAAAGCTGGGCCGCTGGAGAAGATGGTGCGGGATTTGAGGAAAGAGCTCGATGAGGTAGGGTGGGAAAATTTGTTTGTATGACTTTGCAGACATGACATGCATGTGTGGGGGCTGGGAGCATGCACAGCTTGTTGCGTGTTCATATGGTTGTTGTCATTCTGTACCAAGAGCCAACTTGTGATCTCATCTCTTGTTCTGGAGCATGTGACTCTCGTCAGTTTTGGTGGTTTTCAATCTTGGCAGGTGAAGCAGCAGCGCAACGGGCTGCGGCAGCAGCTGAGGAATACCCAGGAGCACAGAGGGAGGCTAAGTCAACAAATTTTGGAAGCTCAAGATATTTCCCTTCAGGCATGTGATACATTGTACCTCTTTAACTCTCCTGCCCCCATCTCCACCACAACAGTTGGCGATTCTGTTCCATACTGTGTTGCCTTTCTTAGCAGTAATGCTCATGTCTTTTCAGCTGCATTAAGAAGTGGCATGGCTGCTGAAGGAGGCGGGGTTGGGGGTGGGGAGGGAGAAGGGGGGAGAGGGGTTAGCAATGTGTGTTAGAGTGAGGAAACCTATTTATGACTTGTTTGCTTCATGTGCCCCCCAGGTTCTGCGTGACTGCGTGAGAGAAATCGACAGAGTTCCAGCACAAGGAGTGCAGCAGCTGGTGCGAGCAATAAATGATCAGATTCAGCATGTATTGGAGGAAGAAGGGGAGGATATCATAGAGGTCACTCCAGAGCCCAAGATAGGTGAGATTGTGCGCCTTCTGATCAAGATCATTAGGACACTGCTGTGCTTGCTGCTCTGCCCAAGTTGGCCAGACTGCCTGTGCCATTGCCAGACAAGATAGGGAACTTTCCCATGGCATTGGAGGGAGTCCTCGCTGTGACAGCGTATTGGTAGAGTACATTATGATTAACAATAATTCTTGTGTTAATTGATTGCATTTCTCATAAGCTGCATGCAATGGCCAGACCAATCACATCCATCTAGGATACACTCTTCATGTTGGAATAACAATTGCATGGTGTAGGTATTAGTCTTGAAGGAAAATCAGGAAGCCAACAACCTGGATTACAAAACTGAGGCTCCAGAACTTCCGGATACCGATTTTTTGCCCAGGAAACTGAAGCAGAGTCGGTTAGCACAGGCTTGGGTGCAGGTGAGGTGAATGCAGCACCCACAAACGAGGGGACTTGGGGCTGTGGGTGTGTATACCTTAGAACTTGCAATTCAGGGTGTGTGAGTACTGGCAACTGCACAGGAAGCGAGTGAGTGGGAGGAAAAGGGTTGAGCGAAGGGGAAAAGGGAGTTTGCAGGGGGGGAAGAGGGGCAAGAACAGGGGGAAAAAGAGTGACCGGGGGAAAAACAGTGAATGGGGAAAAAAATGGGTGAGCACAAGGGAAAGCGAGTGATTAGAATAGAGAGAGGGGTGAAAACAGGGGGTAAGAGAGTGAGCGCGGGGGGGGAGAGAGATGAACAAGGGGGATAAGAGGGTGAGTGGGAGGGAGGAACGGACAGGGCACTGGGAGGAGAGGACAGGAGACAGGGAGGAGAGAACAGGACACAGGGAGGAGAGAACAGGACACAGGGAGGGGAGAACAGGACACAGGGAGGGGAGAACAGGACACAGGGAGGGGAGAACAGCACACAGGGAGGAGAGAACTGGGTACAGATTACCTGGCACTGAGGAGAGAGGGTTCACCAAAGAGGGAAAAACAGAGAGCGGTGGGAAGAGGGGTTACAGGAATGGGAAGAGCGGTGTGCAAATTGGTACAAGGGGGTGGGTGAGTAGAGAAAGGGCGGTTTGTCGTGGGGAGAGAGGAGAGGGGGGCGTTGGGAGGATGAGATGGAGGGGGGATTGCGGGAGAGATGGAATGGAGGTGAGGGAGGGAGGGAGACCAGACGACGGCGAAGGAGGGAGGAACGGCGAAGGGGAAGGGAGGAGGGGGAAAGGGGGTGAGAAGGAAATGAACCCTGAGAAACTCTCGCGATCTGCCACTGTAGTAGTGCGCGATTCACGTTGTCGTCACCGGCGCGAGTCGTCGTGAGAGTCACCAGAGGCTGCGCAGCCAAAACGACGTCTGTTCGGCAAATAAAGGATTGCTTTTCGGGGCTTTCACTACATTTCCGTAATCGCTCAAACATGTGTTCGGACCTCTTCTCGCGGCTGCAAGAAACCACAAAGGCTGGATTGCGATGGCGCCACTACAAACGGCGAAACTCTAAACACGGAGAAAAATGACACTAACAAATCCCTTCTACACCTTAGTATATGGTTGATATCCGCAGGAGCCCTATTACTACTCGCCACGGTAGTAAGTTTTGAAAATTATGAAAATTTCTCATCACTAGGGCTCTCAGATCTGTCCCCGTAACGGAAATGGAAACAGCCATAGACAGAGTATACTAGAAACCGCAAAGCTACTCGTCTCTCTCTTGCGACGTTGACTTAGTTATGCCTAGATCGAGAGATGCTAATTGCTCTCGCGGGTTCTGATATTTACTTCTAGATCGCCACCTCGGCTCCAAAGTAACTAACTAGGTCGTCGGAGCGGATTTGCCAGTGTCGTCAGGACGGGTCGTCGGAGCCGGGCCTGACGAGGCGGGCGACTGACGCGCGTGCGGGCCCGCCAGCCTGGCCCAGGGCTGGGCCGAGCGCACGACCGCCGCCCCGCAGCCCCGCTCCGAACGTGAACAGCGCCCCACATTACCGGGTGGGGTAGGCGAGCTGGCGACGCCTCGCGCGAGGGTAACTTTCCCTCGCGCGAAGGCAGCCCACACGTGCCACCTGCTCGCGAGGTCCTAGTAACCCATCGCGGCCTGCCCGGACGGGCAGGCGAGGGCCGTGCGAAAATTCGGGGCCCCCTCGGGACACTCGACAATTTCGCGACCCGTTGCGGTGCCGCCACGTGTTCGCCCGTGGCTTCGCATCGGGCGCATGCGAAATTTCACACGCTGCGAAATCACAAACCTCTCGCATCGTGATCCGCTACGAAATCAACACGTGTCGGCCGTAGCGTCGCTCCGCGCGCATGCGAAGTGTGCGTCCCCTCGCCGACCTGGGCCAATGGACGCGAAGTCGACGCCCTGCCAAGGCGGAGACGGGCCACCCGTGCCACTTGCGCATGCGCCCTCCGAGCCCTGCCGAGAGAGGCCCCACACCCTTGGGCGATGCTGAACGGGCCTGGGGTGGGGCACCACCTCCATTTCTTGGTGGAAGGTGGCTTCGCTCCTCATTTTCCGCATCTCGTTTCGATTTTCAGACCTTGACAGCTCTGCGCCTCCCCTCTCTCCTACCTTAGCCGTCCGAGTCTTTTGTTAGTCGATAGATATGGAGCCGAGCCCCGACGCCGATAAGTCGGCGCCGACTTCGGCTGACTTTCCCCTTCGTGTGCGAATGGGTCGCGGTCTCAGCTTCACCTTCGAGTGGAACGACTTCGCCGTCCTTCGCGACCATAGGATAGAGTTCAACGAGAGATGCTTGGGACTCGGCATCAGGTGGGACTCGGGTAGTCGCGGTGGTTGAATAGTGTCGATGTCGGCGCCGACTAACTCTAGCTCCGTTGGAAGTCGCATTGTCGCTGTTTGTCATCTACCGTACGTCCGAGTACGCGACAATAGGCATGGTCCCCGTCCCGGGACGTCGGTCGGCAAAGCAAGCGTCGACCACGTACTGTCCGCGTTTGACGTACGGTAGACGTCGACCTGGTAGCGTTTGCTCACCAGCCATGTTATCATCCCCCATGCTCACTCGTGCGCTCAGGTTCGCTTGGTTTCGCATTGGGCGGGACGACCAGCGGTTGTGGGTAATCGGAGTCGGCCCGCTTCGATCGGCCATGAAGGTCGCCGACCATTCTTGCTTTGCTACGGTTTTCGACGCCGACATCGCCGCTATCCCATTGACGTGAGCTGGTTCCCCGTTGTCCAGTTGTCGTTTTGTGTAGTCGGTCGCATCATCGCCTAATGTTGTGGTCGACGCCGTCTTGCATGTGCAGCGGCGGCCCGCTTCCAGGGTCACACTGCAGCGTCATAGCCATCTGTGAAGATAGTAGGTAGAATTAGGAGCCATAGCTAGGAAAACCCTAGCTAGGCAAGAGAGAGTTTAGGCAAAGAGGGGTTTCACTAGCAGCAATGAGGATACATATAGCAAACCCTAGATGGGTTGTACTCGCTATAGAGCACCCCACTACAGGCTAGATCATAACATTCTGACACACCCCCATAGCCAAAGTGGGGTGTAATCAGCACAATAAGCAGGCACAGAGCAGGTGCACAAGGGCCAGCAAAGCTAGAGGCATTCACAAAGGGCAAGTGAGGAGGAGGAGGCGAGACTGTAGGAGGAGAGGAGATAAGAGGCGACGGCTGAAGCTGCAGACACACGGGCAACAGGAGTCATACTGGCACAGTGGCTACCGGAACAGCGCCCCGGACTACAGGAGTAACTGGCTCCGCGGCTAAGAAGAGCGGCAGACGAGCAACGGACCCACGGGCGACTGGCGCAGCTGGCTACGACTGGGCTACCGGAACAGCGCCCCGGACTACAGGTGCTGCTGACGACAAGACGGCAGCCTCCGCTCAACCTCCCCCGACTGTCCCACCCCCCTCTCACACACCCCCTGCTGAAACCCTAGCTCCACTCCCACGTCACCCCCCTAGCACCACTCCTTCGGCTCCCACACACCCACCCCCCTGAGCGGCAGCTGCAGCAGCGGGAGACGGAGGAGGAGGAGGAGTAGGGGACGGGGCACACAACCGGCACCCCCACAACCGCCACCCCCACACTCGCCAACGCCAAACCCGAACACAGGTAAGAGCGCGGGCAGCAGCGGGGGCGGCGCTCGTGGCGAACCGGGACGGCGCGCGGGTCGACGGGGGCGAGCGCGCGCGTCCCCGGGGGCGGCGCGCGGCTCCCCTGGGCGCCGCGACGAGTCAGCGGGGGGCCGCGCGCGGCTCCCCAAGGCGCCGCGACGGGGAAACGGGGGCCGCGCGCGGCTCCCCAGGGCGTCGCGACGGGGCAGCGGGGGGCCGCGCGCGGCTCCCCAGGGCGCCGCGACGGGGAAACGGGGGCCGCGCGCGGCTCCCCAGGGCGCCGCGACGGGGCAGCGGGGGGCCGCGCGCGGCTCCCCAGGGCGCCGCGACGGGGAATGAGAGGGGGGGGGGGGGCGACGCGCAGGCCGACGAGGCAGAAAACCGCCGCGCGCTGGAAAAATAAGGTGGCTCGCGACAGATAGGAGAGCAGCGGAAGCACGTGGGGCGCACAGGCCAAGAGTGTAACAGCTCTGTTACCATGTGAAGATAGTAGGTAGAATTAGGAGCCATAGCTAGGAAAACCCTAGCTAGGCAAGAGAGAGTTTAGGCAAAGAGAAGTTTCACTAGCAGCAATGAGGATACATATAGCAAACCCTAGATGGGTTGTACTCGCTATAGAGCACCCCACTACAGGCTAGATCATAACATTCTGACACCATCCTCTGCCCAGGAGCTCTGATGAAGGCTGAGGGACAGGTCTGCAGGACCTCGATCCGGCACATCGACCCGCATACCGGGAAACTGAAGCACCGCGACGAGGCCGTCCGCGTGCTGAAGTAAGTTGTGAATAGTCGTCGCTTTCTTGCTTGTTAGTCGCCGACACATGGTATCACATGCTGACCTTTTTCTTTTTACTACGATGCTCCAGGCTATTCCGCACGGCTGTCCTGGCCGAGCTGGGGCGTCCCGGTAGGAAGTGGGACGGGGCGCCGCCATCACAAGCAGTGGTCGAGGACAGGCTTGCCGACTGCGACGACCCTATCCGCGACGTGAGTTGCACGTTAAAGTTCCGCTCTTAACGTTCTGCGCGTATCTGTATGCACCGCTCATATTGTTCCGCGCTTGCCGGTGTTGTATGCAGAAAGTGCCGGGCACAGTGTCGGACGGGCATGTCGGCACCGGCATGCTTGCCGCGACGTCGTTCGGGTGGGTGGCCAAGCAGATCGACCTGCTGACGGGCGACAAGGCTCGAAGTGCGGTGAGCATCGAGAACATCAAGGCAAAGGGTTTGAAGTCGCTCCGTGATAGCATGGTCGAGTACATCTGCAATCGCGTCGCCGAAAAACGATCTGCGGCGCCGACTTCTGGAGGCGTTGGATGACGACGGCGCGGAAAGTCAGACGGCGCCCCAAGCAGCAGCTGCCGCCCAGCACCAGGTGGACTTGCCGGTGTTCGGAGGAGGCGACGCCGCGGCAGGTGCAGGAGGAGGAGGAGGCGACGCCGCGGCAGGTGCAGGAAGGAAGGAAGAGGATTCGGAGTCGTCGGACTCGGACTCAGAGTCGGAGTCGGAGGGGGGGGAGGAGGACGAGGCGGCGAAAGAGAAGAAGGTCGAGGAGGATCACGAAGAGGAGGAGGAGGAGGAGGACGAGAACGATGAGGTGGTGGAGGTTGAGGAAGGGAAGGATGAGGCGGAGAACGACGAGGAGGGGGTGGAGGCCGAGGTGCAGTACGAGCTGCAGTACGAAGACGGTACGGTTGTGGCGGTGGGGTCGGCGGATGAAAAGAACGAGGAAGCGGAGATTGGCGATGCGGGTAATGCTACGAGGTCGGCAGAAGATGGGGGGAAGGAGAAGGATGAGGTCGGCGTGGAGGCAACGACGGAAACGGGCCAGGAGGAGGCGGCATGCGAAGGTGCGAAGGTGTCGGTCGACGCCGGCGAAGGTGCGAACATCACGGGCATGCAGGAGACGGAGGAAGCATCTGGTCGGCAGGGCCCGGTCGACGTCGAGGAACTGCGACGGGAGAACTGGCTGTTGAGGGCGGAGAACTCTCGGATGGCGGCGTTGCTCGATGAGGAGCAGGCTCGGCTTGACAGGTTTTTTGTTGGGTACGTGGACTCGTCGACCACCTGAAGGAGTTGGCCGAGCAGGTCGACGACACCGACAAGTTTGCGGCGCAACAGCTGCGAAACGCGACGGCGGACATGTCGAAGACCATCACGGGCAACATCACCGGCAGCTTCGACGAAGCGTGCAAGGCGATGAAGACATTCGCGGAACAGGCGTCGGCGTGGTTGGAGGACTTCGACAATCCGGAGGGTCGTGTGGCATGTGCACGCGCTGAAGCTGTCGACGCCTTGGCCGAGCACGTGAATGGGGTGGTGGGCGCTGCGAGGCGGGGTTTGGAGCTGTACATCACGACGCAACTATCCGCCGCGCAGGTCAACATCGCCACCGCTGTGACCTCCAGGCTCCCCGTGCAGCCGCCGCCACCGCCTCAGCCCACGCCGCCCGCCCTCCCGGAAGAGCTCTTGAAGTCGTTCAAGGCCGACATCATGAAGACGGTGACGGAGGCCACCCAGCAGTCGTTCGTTGCTTCCGGGATGAAGATGTTGACCGAGATGATCGGCACTGTGGCGCCTGGTCGACGTGGGTCGTCGCCGTCGGCCAATGACGCAGATCAAGCGCAAAGGAGGGCGGCCGACAAGGAGGGCCAGAAGAGGACGGGCGACGGAGACGACAAGGAGAGCGTGAAGCGGAGCAAGGGATCGGACGGGAGCCGCGGCACGAAGCCTCCTGCTCAGAGCGTGGTCGAACAGCTAAAGTCGAAGGCGGGGTGGAAGGTGATAAGGACGTCGAACAGCAAGGGAGGCGGAAGCGGGGGGGCAGAGGGTGGCCCTGCCGACGGGGTTGCTGCTAACGTCGCTGCACCGCCTGGCCCGCCTTTGGTCGCCAAGCAGACCAAACCGTAGGCGAGCTCCGGGAAAGGCGTGACCGACAAGGAGGCCCCTACTGCTCAGGCGGCGAACGATGGCGGCGCCGGAACCAGGGCCCAAAATATCAGGGTAAAACACCCTGATTACCCTGGGGGCCGGCCGTTTTTTTTCAGGATTACCCTGCCGAAATCAGGAATGCCCGATAGTTACCCTTCTCTCAAAAGAGCAAGTTTTTTTTTTACCCTGATAGGTTATATAGTTAGCCTGACGGAATCAGGGTTGGGTGTACATTACCCTTTTACCGAGTTTCCGTTAGCGCGAATCTGACCACAGTCCGCGTGGTGACGAAATGTACAACACCCCCACAAACACCTGTTCTCGCTTGTGTACACGCGTAGCGAAACTTGCTTCGCTGTCAGAAACGCGCCATGTTGCCCCATGTGTCGTTACTACCGTAGGACTGCCAGGTCATTCTCGAATTGTGCCACCCACAGCCACGCCCACCGCCAGCACAGCAGAATTCGCTGACAAGGACAGCTTCAAGCTGTCCTTGACTGCAAATTGCAGCGGCAGTCCTGCCTTCCTGGCCACGCTCTCCCTGCCGCATGCAATGAACGGCCCTCGAGAGTCAGCCAGAGGCTCGTTCTCTACGAGGGGGTCTCTCGCTTGGCCTTCATTCTCAACCGGTTTCAATTTTCCAGCTCCAAAATGCCCACTGAAGAGCCCGAACCACCAGATGGCGCGAGGAACGGACTCTCTGTGCTGGGCGTTCTACCACGCCTTAGCGAGAACTACGCCGTGCCCATCGCTCAGCCGCCGCCTCGCGAGCCGTCACCAGAAGTTGTGGTAGGAACGGTTTATCCGTTCGAGCCTCCTGACTCGCCCACGGCGTGGGAACCACATCCAGACATTGAATTAGTTCCCGGCGGCGGCGAGGGCTCGTCAAAGCCGCCCACTGCTTCGCCGTCTACTGTCAGCACCGCGCCCGTGAAGCGACCGCGTGTGGGAACAACGTACAAGCAGCAGACGCTCTGGGGCGCCCCTCCTCCCCGAAACGCTACTCCCCACAAGCGCTCTGCTCCTTCTGCCGATCCGAAGCCACCCTCCGCTCTGGCGGATGCTGAGTATGAGTCGGTCAAGAAGACCTTTGAGGGTCAGTGGGCAGGTAGCTTCAAGTGGTTGCGTTTACTGCGCATGTCTAACGGCCGTCCGTCTCTGAAGTGTGCTATTTGTGTGAAGCATGGAGACCCACAAGCGCACACCGCTTACGGGCCGAGGGGTGAGGGAGCGCGGGATCTCCAGATTGGCAGCATCCGCACTCACACCTCATCCCGTGCACACAAGCAGGCGTTGGAGAACCAAGAGAAGGTGGAGGCGGAGAAGGCGAAGCAGGCTTCTATCACTCGCTGGCAGGCAACAGACGCATCCAGTCGTCACATCATTCGGCTCCTCCACATCGCGCATTTTGTATGTAAGGCCGACGCCCCCATAGCGATGTTCGTCCCGCTGTGTTGGTTTCTGGCGAAGGAGGGGTTACCAGACCTTCCGCCCGCTGGTGGCTACGGCGCGTACTACACTGAGTCAGTGGTTTGCTGCTGTGGTAATACCAGATGTGTTTTTAAATTCATACACGGTGATCTGACCACCACTCTTGTCCCTTGGCAGTTACGGCTTCAAAGAGAACCTGCGCGCCCTGTCGACATACCTCCAAGAGACACAGCACCATCACCTGCTTGACTCCCCGTGGATAGGGATTCAGCTCGATGAGAGCACGGACCGTGTGAACGGGAAACATATCATTCTCTACGCCACGTTCTTCTAGCACACCACGGTGGTCACGGAGTTCCTGACTCTCATCACTCTTGAACGTTGTGACGGTGCCTCTCTCACATCTGCTGTCGTGCAGTACCTGACAGGTATCGGGGTCGACCTCATGAAGATATCCAGCGTCGCCTCCGATGGTGCCAGCGTGATGGTCGGCAAGAACCGGGGAGTGGTGACACGCCTTCGTATGCGCATCCCACATCTGGCCTCCACCCATTGTATTGCTCATAGGTAAGCGTCATCGGTGTGTGTTCTGTGCTGCTGCTATACCAAATATGCTGGTTGACTAACCTTCAATTGTTGTGATATTCTGTTCAGGGAGGCACTCGCTGCCAGTGATGCTGCTGAAGAGGTACCTGACCTGCTGATGATAGACGATGTCGTGCGCGCCTTCGCTGACCACATCGGCCGCAGCAACGTGGACTACTCGAAGTTCCAGGAGATGCAGCGGGTTTTCTGCCAGACGAATCCGCGGTGCAGGCGCAGGGGATTAGCGACACACGCTGGCTCGCCCGCGGTGAAGCGATACAGCGCCTGCTCGACGTGCTACCTGCGGCCATAGTGGTCTTGAAGGACTACAAGGCAGAGCTCTACGAGGTGGTAACCTCGTTCAAGTTCCACTTTCTCATCCGCTTTCTAGCGGATGTGCTGTGGGAATTGAACAGCCTGAACCTCCGATTCCAGCAGCGCCAGGTACGCGTGTTTGTTGGTGGCTTGTGGTGTCGGCTGCAAGCTTGAATACTAACGATCTAGTTGAAATCCCGATGTGCAGGTGGACATCACCCTTGTTGCGCACATCGTGCAGCAGACAAGGCTGCGTCTGAAGACGCGGTATTCCCTCCGCGACCCTACACAACATTTCGGCAGCGGGGAGAAGATGCAGCTTCCCGAGTTCATCAAGAGTCACGGAAAAACGGACAAGCGCGAGATGAAGGCGGAGGGCGTAGACGGGGACGGGAATCCCGTGACGTTTGAGTTCACGCTGCACGAGTGCCCGCTGCCTGGACACGAGACGGGAGGCGATGTTACGGCGTGCGTCGAGTTGGCGATCAAGTACGCGCGCGCCATTGACAAGGAGCTGGAGTGGCGCATGCGAGACCTGGAGCTTCTGGAAGGCTCGAAGCTTTTCCGCACAGCCTCGTACGTGTCCGACGACACGAAGCGGGTGGAAACCTTCAAGAAGTGGCTCGGGCAGCTGCACAAGCTGTACCACCACAGGCTGCCTGGTAAGCCTGCCGTTGCGCTTGCACATGTTATCATGTTTGTTGTCGCTCTTATGCCTGCCTTGCGGTTGACCATTGCACATCCTGCATACTGTGGCTTGTTGGACTAATGCCCCCCACCCCTACCCATGTCTCCGACCATCGGCTTAGCTTTCACTCGCAATCCGCCCCACCACAGGGTTCGACTACAAGAGAGCCCAGCAGGAGCTGTGGATGTTTACATCCACAATGTTCGCCCAGCACAACAACGAGGAATTCCACCAGGCGCTGACGAACATGCTGCGGGATGATGCATGGCGTGTCTCCTTCCCCAACATCATGCGGATGTGGCAGTCAGTGGCCGTGCTGCCATTGAGCACGGTCGAATGCGAGCGTGGCTTCTCGAAGCAGAATCTGATCAAGACGTGGGGCCGTGGCAGCCTGGGCGGCACAAGCCTGGAGCATCTCATGCGTTGCTCCCTGCTGCGCTACGATGTCGACTGGTTTGAGGTGGTCGTCATCTTTCGTGGAGAGAAGCTGAGGCGATCCACCAGGGAGTTCGACCCCACCAGAGCTTCACAGACTCAGTTTGTAGAAGATGTAGGCAGTGGTGGTGGCAATGAGTAGGTGTGTAGTTCATGTGAGACTTTCTAAGAGTTAATGGATTTTGTGTGTATTACTTTATTTCGGATGTTAGTAGAATTGTATCTCACTAAACCTAAACCAAAACAGGGTTGGCCTAAAACTACCCTGCTCAAATCAACCTAGTGCCTTAGTTACCCTGCTGAAATCAGGCTATGGGAAAATTTACCCTAGGGGTCTGTTCAAGGAGGGGCTGGTACCCTGATTTGTAAGAGTAGGCATAAACCAATTTTGGGCCCTGGCCGGAACCACCAAGGGACCGTCCGTCGCGGTGGCGGCCAAGGGCAACGCGAAGGCCGCCTCTGCCAAGTCGATTCCCCGTAAGCCCCCAGCGGCTACCCCCGCGCCGGCCGGCAAGTCAGGCGCCAACACCACCGATGGGCCGGCCATTGCGGCCCCTCCAGCTCCAGCAGCACCAACTGCCGACAAGGGCGACGCGACGGCTGCTGCGGCTAAGCTCGAATTTCCGTCACCTGCTAAGGTGCCCGCCGACAGTAAGGGCGTGTAACATTGCGATGACCGAAGCCAAAATCCGACCATTTGGTTGGGGCGTGCGAATGCGAAGGGAGTAACACGATGGCGAGGGATGCGAGATTTTCCCGCCAAATGACCACGATAACGACCGATTCAGCAAACGCCCAAACCAAGCGACCGTACGTGCGACCGCCGTGATAGTTACCCGCAGAATAAAATTCGGGGAAACACCCACAGATAGCGATACGTTTTAGTTCCCGAATTTGTCTCGCGGAGGCCTGTGAGGTTGCTAAAAACTACCATCTTCTCGAGCCCCGTACAATCCACACCCACATCGAATGCTGAATTTTGGATTCGACATTGAAATTCTTATTACGGGGGTAGTGAAGGGTGGGTGCCCCTACATCGACCTGGCACAACCATGGTCATTGCATCTACAGAGAACGCCCCAGGTGTTTGTTACCACTTCCCTCGCATATCGGCCAACATGACCAAATGGTCGGATTTTGGCTTCGGTCATCGCAATGTTACACGCCCTAACGCGCTCAGGGAGATGCTCCGCCGCATGGATGCACATCGCAGGGACGTGCAGCAGCCTCCAGTGCTCGACGTCGCCCTTGCCGAAACAGCACGTCGCTCAGTCACTTCGCAGGTTGCCGACAAATCGACAGGTGCCCCACCTGCCGTGCCTCTAGTCGCCGCCCCACCGCCCGCGGAACCCAAATCCGCGTTTCTTCGCGCCCATTTAGGCGCACGCAAAGCGGGAGCTCCACAAGTGACTCAGCCGGAACCCGGCAAAAGCGCGACGCCGACGTCGGTAAACGCGACTTCACCCACACCAGGTGCAGCTGTGGTCGATGCTGCGGCGGAGAAGGGTGTGAGCGCGGCGCTATCCACCGGCTTCGGAGCCGACAGGCATGCCGACCTCGCTGCCGTTCTGGCTCAATATGAAGCAGCAAAACGCCCCGAGCATGCCCCAGCACTGGCCATCATGGACACGGCACATGCGGAGCCGTCGGGGACCCACGGAGGGGGTTCGGCGGAGCCGACGGCCGCAACGGCTGCTGTCGCCGAAGGAAATGCGGGACGGAAAGGGAAGGACGACAACGGGAAAGGGAAGGCGGTCTCTCAGAGGAGCACGCGGGCGATGTCGGCGGGGAATGAGATGTCGGAAGAGAAAGGGAAGAAGCCGGCACGGAATCAGGACAAGAGGGGCGGCAAACATAAGCCGGCGAAGAGGAAGGCGAAGGCGGAAGAGGAGGAGGAGGAGGAGGAGGAGGAGGAGGAGGAGGAGGAGGAGGAGGAGGAGGAGGAGGAGGAGGAGGGGGAGGAGGAGGAAGAGCATGGACGCCAGGGTCATGGCATCCGTCGAGACAGGTATGGCGACGGGCTTGGGTGGGTGGGCGAGATCAAGATCAAGGGCCAGAATCGGTACATCGGCTAGTCGCGCGAGAAGATGGAGCTGGCCTACGAGCACGCGATTGCGTACTTGGTCTACGACGGCTACGTGAGCAAGGTGCTCATGAAGGAGCTCACCGCCTTGAAGCCGGGGCAGTTGGATGAATGGAAGGCGGTATGGGAGGAGCTCAGGTTCCTGTCGACCGGGATGTGGACGGTGATGTGGGCCAGAGGCTTGTGCCATCCGAGAGCAAGGTAAGTCGGTTACCGACGTGCCGAGTTCTGTCGACCAGTCGGTGTCAAGATCGCTGATGTCGACCAAGTCGTGCTGTTTTAATGTTTTTGCGCGGCAGGTTCGACGATATACTCGGCAGGTACCGTGGGTACGCGAGCTCGGGTGATGCGCTTCATGACGTGCTCTGGCCGGCGATGTGGTTCCCCATCATCGAGGACACGGAGGAAGGCAGGGCGGAGACAACCGCTCTCTTGTCGGCGATGGTAAATCACGTGTCGATGTGCGCAGCGTATGGGAAGGTTGCGGCGAGCGTGGCGTTTGGGAAAGTCGACGCGAGCGCGGAGGGGAAGGCGGGTGAGAACGCGGAGATGGAAGGCGCGGAGGGGAAGGCGGACGAGAAGACGGAGATGGGGGCCCAGGCGTTAGCGGCATCTGCATGCGCCCTCTGGTGCTACATGTCGACGGGTGCGTCGGTGCTCGGTGCTGTGGGCGAAGGGAAGGTAGCCGCGATGGTGGCAGGTGCAGGGGAGGAGAGGGCCGAGCGCTTCAAGAAGGTCATGCACTTGGCTATCGACTTTGCAAAAAGTCGTAAGGCTCCCGCGGGGGAGGTTGCACATAACGTCGCGCCAGAGCTGCAGCGCTATGGAGTGGCCAGGGCCTTCGAGGCGGGAATTGAGGAAGTCGAGGCCGACATGATCGCAAGAGCGACGGTCGAGACCTTGGCGTTCTGGGGAATGTGCCCCGTCGCCGGGCCCAAGCTCAAAGCGGAGGGCATCGATGTGCCGTGTGACGCGAAGATGGAGTACGATTTGGAGCACAGGGGGAGGAAGGGTGAGAAGGTCAAGCAGGGCAAGGGCAGCAAGAGGAAGAAGACGAAGGCGGAGAAGCAGGCGAAGGACAGTACGGATGCGTAGTCGGCGGACGGATGTGTGCTAGGTTGCTAGGGTGTGTACAATGTCGGTATGGTCGGCGCCGAATTCGGCGCAGATTTGATAAATGTTTTCTTCGTAATAAGAATTTTTTTTGCTACAGTTCTGTTCGCTTCACTTTGGGTTGAACAAATCGGTGTCCACATAGAAACATGCTAACCGATTATCACCTGATGAGCCATGTCAGCGCATATGTCGACATGATATGCACATGCTAGTCGGCGATGACCGGTGACATAATAGAAACATGGTTCTCGGCGGTGAGCTTTGTCGGCAAAAGGTCGACATCGAGTTTAGCGACACCTATCGTTCTGGGCGACAGACAACATTCAGCGACAACATTCACCGACAACTAGGGTTCAGCCCGAACCTTGATGTGGGTTGTTTACAAACTACCAGAAACAGTATTCGAAGGGGGAGGGGGGGGGGGGGGGGGGGGGGGGGGGGGGGGGGGGGGGGGGGGGGGGGGGGGGGGGGGGGGGGGGGGGCCAATATCAACAGCATCAAACTACTCTGACACATGTCCTAGGAGGGACTTCATGCCGACTTCTTGCGCTTGGTCGGAGGACGCTGCACGGGTGCGGTCGGCTTGGCCGGTGCTGTCGACTTGGCCGGTGCAGTCGGCTTCGCCAGGTCGGCCTTGGTCTTCGGCATCTGCTCCTCCCAGGTGTCTGGAAACAGACCGGTGAGCCAATCACTCGGCTTCAGGTTGGGCGCCACAAGCGCACAGGCGAGGCGAAGCTTCGAGACCACCTTGGGGCCCAGCCCCTTGACTCCCATGCCAGGCTCTTTGGACAACATCGGTGCCGTTTTCGGGTTGAGCACCGTGAGGGCGTCACAGAAGGTCCCAATGCCCGGTGCCGCGATCCTGTTCAGTGCGTCGACCACGGCCTCGGTGTCGGCGTCGCCGTCGCTCGCGCGTAGCTGGCGCACCGCATCCATGGCCTTCATCATGCGGCGCACCTTCATGTCGAGCCCACCCTGCGTCGCGCCCTTTCCTGTGAGGAGGGTGTGGCGGGCGATAAATCCCTGCTCGGCGACCCTGTCGCAAAGGCGACGGGTGTCATTGGCGGTGGCGGAGTTCCATAGGCGCCAAGCGTCCCTCACAGTCTTTGCCTCCCGCCACGGTTGCACCACGTTGAGCTCGTAACTAGCCTCCTCGTCCGTCTGTGGGGGTGGCGGGGGTTTGTCATCCCCTCTCTTGGCTCCAGCCCCCGTGCTGGCCGAATCCGCCGAGCCACCCTCGCTGGGAGCTTGCACGGGCGCCGACGGCGGGGCCTCAGGCACTCTCCGTGCTTCCGACAAGCTGAGTGCCTCGGTGAGACGGGCTACCTCGGCGGTGAGTGCCGCGATGGTGTCGTCGCGCTTCTCGATCTCCTCTAGTCTGGAGGTCAATCTTCTCGTTTGCGGCGCGCTCCATCTCCTTCTTCAGTTGCACCTTGAGGGACATGTTGTAGTACTCGGTGTCCAAGGGGACCGAGATTTCCTGCAGCGGTAAGACAAAGACGTTAGGGGCGCGGTGGTTTGGTTTACAGTCGTCGGCGATAGTATCGTCGACATATCTCTGGCTGAATTTGGGTCGGGTCGTGACGCCTGTTGATCGTCTCAGTGTCGACGCTCTCCACCCGTTTCGCCCAGTGCTGGAAGAGGGGGATCCGGCAGAGCTTGGAACCTTGCACATACGGGTGCCATGGTGTGCGGACCAGCTTCACCGCTAGGTCCTCGGCGACGATGCGGCGCAGCATCAGGAGAGTGCGCCAGAAGTGCACCGCGGCTTTGTCGGCGTCGGACCCCTCGGCAGCCTTCCCTTCCGCCTGCAATTTGTCACGTGTACGCGGATTTCAGACAAGGTCGGCAACACGACTCGACAACAAGGCTACGAGGACGACCATACTAACATACCTTCTTCAGCATGTCGTCGACGCCGGGGAATATGTGCTCGGCGAGGAGCTTCAGGAGGGCCTCGGAGGGCAGCACCCTGCTCCGACCCAAGAAGTAGTCCTGCTTGTAACCAGAGTAGCCGGCCTTCTTCATCACCACCCCCACCGGAATGGCGGTGATGTACGCTCGCGTCATCTTGTCGAGAGCCCAGTGTCCAAGCTCCGCGATCTCGGCGCGCGGCGTGCCGTCGATGGCCAGCTCCTGGGCCCCTCCCGCTCGAGCGGCGTGCACGTTCCTCTTGCAGAACACCTTGTTGGTGTCCCACAACTGCCGCGTCCAGCGTTGGTGGCTCGCCGCCGAAAGCTCCCCTTGGTCGGTGTCGTTTTTGGCGAAGAAAAGGTGCTTCTTGTACCAGCTCGCGCGTGTGCTGGTGTCGACCGGCGGAATGAGGCGGACGCCGTGAAACTGGCCAATCTGGTCGAGGATGAAGTGCAACCACAGGCCGGTCTCGCCGACGGCGCACAACTCCGCTTCGAGGTGCCGCGCCGCGTAGCTCTGCTGCAGACGCGCATCCTTGGAGGTCTTCGAGTTCCGCGCAGCGATGACCATGACGATCGGGTGGTTCTCCGGGTTCATCGACGAGGTGCTCGCCAGTCGGTACAAGAAGATGTCGGGGAGCGTGATCTCGCGGATGCTTGCACCGCGCAGGAGGCTGTGGTGGGAGAGAAGCGTGAGCACCTTGATGAGCAGAAACCTCCACAGTGTCTGCGAAGGACACGTTTCACGCGGGTTCCACACCTTCGCCGCCTCGTCGGCAGCACCCTCATCATGATTTGCCGAAACTGTTCGGCGGTGTAGGTATCGCCGAGGGTTCCTCGACGCCGATCGGCGCAATTCCTGCCCACAAAGCCAAGGGTAAGGGTCATTCAGGGCGGCGTCGACATCAGAGTGTGGACGACATAGATTGAACCTGCACTTACTTGATGTCCCGCTCGTTCTTGGTGCGGATCATGAACCGCACCTCCGACCTGACCACCGATATCTCCCGCATGATGCTCAGCTCCGTCTCCCGGTAGAGCGTCGCCTCCACTCTCGCCGCCATCTGGCATGCCTTTATGCGCCCGAGGAGCGTGTGCACCGTTGTAGAGTGCACAGGCTGGGTTCGCGCGGCGTTGTCCCCCTCCTCGGTGGACTCGGCATCGAGCTTACACTCACGCACCATGTACTTCACGTATGCGCGAAGCCGGGTGATGGTAACCCTTGGGCCGTGCAGCCACACGTACGCCCGGGGGACATCGGCCTCCTGGTCCCAATTCTTCTTCTTGTTGTCCCGGATGTAGTGGCCTATCTCGTCGACGTGCTTAAGCCTGTGCTCCTGGGGAAGTTTGCCGCCTATCTGCCTCAACATCTTCGCCGCCCACCTCTTGTAGTGGTATATCCAGGAGGTGTACTGCCTCAGCGTGCTGTTCTTCTCCAGGGTTTGCAGGTGGCGTAATGTGTCCATGACGAGCACGTCGATGCACGCGTACACCATGTCTTCCTCGACGAAGTCTGCCGCCCTCCACTGTTCGCGCGGCACCGACATGTTCTCCTGGTCTGCGTCCTCGTCCTGTTCGAGCAGTTCATATATGAATTCAAGCTCCCGCCTGAGTCGTTCGTCCAAGGTGCGCGGATTAGTGCTACCGGGTGGCCGCTCGTCGTATTCGTCATCGCTTTTCTCCTCCTCCTCCTCATCCTCCTCCTCGTCGTCATCAACTTGGTTTCCAGAGCCGGCATGTGCCGACGACGTTCCTGGCTGTCCATTTCGTGCAGGCTGCTGTTTTTTTTTCTTGTTGAACTCCCCGACCGGCGGTGGGGGAATGTCCATGGTGAACTCCCCTTCTGGAATCTGCGTTAGCTTGTCAAGATCGTAGAGTAACGGGAGCGTCTCTTCGTCGGTAGATGTAGGATTGTGGTCGGTGGGGGGACTAGCGTCGGGCATGTCGACGTCGGCCATGTCGGCCATGATTGCGCTATCGTCGTCCGTGTGCGATGCGGAGGTTGTTAAACCAGAGACGGTACTGAGTCACGGGTGCGAAATGACGGTCTTCTTCGAATTCTCGCTCAATTGCGTCTAACTCGGCTTCGACCTCAAGACGTTCCAGCTCCGCTTTGATGTCGTCGTCTACCGAGTCGGCGGGGGGTGGGATGGGTTGCGGCTGTTGGGCTCTAGGACGACCTCTGGCCATGCGTCGCCGACTTGCTAGGTCGGCCAAGATGTCGATAGTTTGCCCCGATGTTGCCCTAAAACGTCCGATGTTGACGTCGACAAGTACTGACCTCTCGTTTACCTACACACCGACCGGATTGTTAGCGACCACGTAGAAGCAACCTGTGCCGACGGGATCGATTAGTCGGCAGCCGACAAACCTACAATCGCGAAGAAAGACAGGCAGCGGAGAGCAGGAAGGAAAGCAGGAACTGACAAGGGAATGAGCACAAGCGGAGGGTCACGAAGGAGTACGGTCCCGAGTGTCTCCGAAGCGGCCGCGCTTCACGCAACCCCGTATGCTGCTGCCGCTATGCATGCGTTCTCCTGCGGCGGCGCAGTGTCCGACGTGTCACGTGCCAAGCATGGCTGCTGGGACGCCGCGCTACACCTAAGAGGCGTAAGCCTGGGCCATTCCACGAGGGAATGGGCGTGTGTGACGTGGCGTGGGCCCGACATTGGCGCCTCAGAGCGGAAATAACGACATGCCGACTTCCATCTCCCAGGGGCCCTGGATTACTGCGGGGCCGCGTGGCAACCCTACCGCGATCGCCTGGTGATCGGCGCCGATTACCCGTCGGCGCGCTTATTTGTGTGGTTAGGTTCATTAAACGTGGACACTGTTGTGACTGTGCCGCGTGGCTCGGTTGTGGACCGTTGGATGACTTGGTCGACACCGACCAAACTTGACGGTCCGATCTGTGCCGCGTGGATCGAGCACCGACAATTTTGGCGGGAGCGTCGACTTCCCGCCGCCGGAGCGACGCGTGGCCACGACGTGAGCGTCGTGGCAGTCTTGTCATCGTGGGGGACCTCCTGGCTCGTCCCTATTGGGCCGCGTGGCAGCAGTCGCGGCTCGACGTGGCGAGCTTTCCTATTTTGTCCGCTGAGATTTCCTTCTCAGGAATCTCCCAGCGGAAACGGAGGTCGTCCGATTGTCGACAATCCCGAGGGCTCCCGAGGCCCCTGGGAAGCCAGTTCGGCCCAGTTTGCCGTTTGGAAGTCGTCAGGAGGTCGTCAATCCCGAGGGGGGTCTTTGTCCTATCGAAACCGCGAAATTGGGCGGCAGTTTTCGTCCGCTGAGGTATATTATGTCGTACATTCCATGGTTCCACTATGAAGTTCAATTGGTGGACCTCAAAATCAGCAACAACTTGCCGAACGAGCTCATACCAGAACAATACACGAAGAATCATCATCCAAATTCAGACAGCACCTATAGCGGACACGCGTCAGCAACCCTAGAAGTCGTCAGACGCCGCTGTCGACGCTGATCAACGTGCCACCTGCCATGCGTTGCGCCTTAGGGCCAATCGCCCCACGGCGCGCCTTCCACCAACCTCGCACAGCCTTGCGCCATTCTCTAGGGCCAAGAACTGGGGGCTTTTAGGCCGTAGATCTGGGATTGAGGGGGTCAATACGAAGACCGGAAATTGAAACGAGTCGACGAGCGGTTAAGATTCGATTTTAGTACGGAACATACAATCCCTGCCCTTCGGACCAGGGGAACCGCTTTCCGCGTTGATTTTCCTCCACCACGCCCCTCGAGAATCTATTCCCTCGATTGTTCCTGATTCTCCCTCTTTCTGGACTCAGATAACGTGAGTCCGTCGTGCTGCTGTTACAATTCTTCGCAAATTCGAGTTGTCGTGCTCTCAGAACTCGTAACCAGATCTGCCACATCTTCCTACAGTTCCAAGCTAATTTTGCGAGGGTCACTTGAACGCTATCATTGCAAGGTCGTACCTGCTTCTCATTCCCGAGCAACAAGTCCCTTTTCACCATAGGTGCGTCGATCCTGGAAATCTGCAATATGTAACTTGTCTTTCAGGAGGCGTTTCTCTAGAGCCTAATAAACATAGTGGCTGCATAAGCTCTTCCTGATTTCATTCTCTCCTCCTCCTCCTCCTCCTCCTCCTCCTCCTCCTGTCAGAATAACTAGGCAAGAATGAATGAACTAGCAGAAGTTTGGGTACAAATATGAAACCCTAGTTGGGGTTGTACCCCATATTGGCTACCCCACTACAGCCTACCAACATATAACACAATACAATTTAACACACCCCCATAGGCAAAGTGGGGGAGAACAAAGGGTCGCAAGACCAGTCCAGCAAAGCAACGCAAGCCCAGGGTGGATCACAACGTCACCACACTCCGAGCACAAGCAAAGGCCACAAGGCCAGTTCACATGCAGTGCTAGATATAGTACAAGACAAGCAACACAGTGATCAAAACCTAGCAAGCAAGCAACAAGATATATATAAAGTACAGTACAAAGAATGTCAAGCAGTGAGCAAGTGAGGAAACGTGGACACAAGGCCTAAAGAAGTACAGTGCCGCTGATGATCACTAGGCGGGAGCGCCTTGGTGAAGATATCAGCAGTGTTGGCCTTCGAGTCCACGTACACAAGCCGAAGCTGACCGCGCTGCTGAAGCTCTCGAGCAAGAAAGTAGCGAAGAGCAATGTGCTTCGTCCTGTGCTCCAGTCTGTGCTCCTGACACAAGGCAAGGGCCGCCTTGTTGTCACCGTACAGAACTGGAGGAGAACTAGGCCGCTCTCCCAAGTCAGTCAGCAGGTAGGTGAGCCAGCGTAACTCCTGTGCAGCCATGGCTGTGGCGTAGATCTCAGCCTCACAACTAGAGCCGAGAACAGAGGAAGAGCGAGTGGACCGCCACGAGACAGAACCAGAGCCAAGGCTGAAGGTGTAACCCTGTGACGACCGCTGCGTAGCCAGGTCGTCCACCCAAGAAGCGTCCGAGTGACCAGTGAGGACAACTCTGTCGCGTCCTCCAAGCACCAGCCCCATGCCTGATGTACTGCACAAGTAACGCAGCACCCTCTTAGCAGCCTCCCAGTGCTCTCGCCTGTGTCTCCCAGGCGCAACGTAACGAGCAAGGATGCTAAGAGGGTACGCGAGGTCAGGTCGCGTGCAAGTCATCAGGTACATGAGGCAGCCTACAAGCTCTGGGTACGGGCCACTCGGCTCTACGGACTCGTCCGAAGGTGGAGTTGAGAGCGAGTGGCTGGTAGCCAGAGGTGTGGCCTGAGGTGAGGAGAACTGGAAGCCGAAGCGCTGAAGGACCTGCTGCACCATGTGTGACTGAGTCAGGGTGATGGTGCGGCGAGCTCTGTCCCGGGTGATCTGCAAGCCAAGGTAGCTACGCAGTTCACCCAGGTCAGTGCAGGTGTGTCTCTTCTGCAGCTCCGACTTCACACGAGCGAGTGCCTCTGTGTCAGCAGTAGCAAAGACCAAGTCGTCGACGTAAACGAGAATGTAGAACGGCGGCAACGACGTGTCTGTGCGCAGAAACAGCGACGGGTCAGCAGTAGACGGCGCGAACCCAAGAGCCGTCCTCAGTGTGTCGTGCCACTCACGTGGCGCCTGGCGGAGACCGTAGACTGGCCGGCGGAGGCTCCACTGGGTACCAGGGGGAAACGACCCAGTAAAGCCAGGTGGGCGGCGCAGCCAGATCTCCTTGTGCAGGCTGCCCTGCAGGAACGCTGTGCTGAAGTCAAGAGAGTGAAGCTCGTAGTCACGCTGAGCAGCAACGTGCAGCAGAACCCGAAGAGTGGTCATCTTCGGGGTGGGGGAGAAGGTCTGGAAGAAGTCGACCCCCTGACGCTGACTGAAGCCTCTAGCAACGTAACGAGCCTTGAAGACAGGCGGAGAACCTGGCGGCCGCTTCACCCTGAAAATCCACATGCCATCGACGATGTTCGCCCCAGGAGGGGGAACCTCGTCGACGTAGGTGCCTGTGGACTTCCAGGATGCCATCTCTGCGTCCATGGCTGTCTGCCACTGAGAGGAGTAGGGACCCGAGATCGCCTCTGCGTAAGTGCGCGGAGTGGGGATGTCTAGTGCATCCGGGTCTCCCTCAGGGGCAAGCAACCAGGCCACGAGATGAGGTACAGCAGCCGCAAGAGAGTCAAAGTCCTCCTGCCTGTCCTCAAGGACGTCCGTGCCAAGAGCACACTCACCCCCGACGGACGGAGGACAGACAGACGCAGACTCTGACTCAGCAACAAGGCTAGCAGCGTAGTCTAGACGACAGGCAGCAGCAAAGTCAACCAACTCAGCGACGAGAGCAGACGCAGCCGAGGACTCAAAGGTAGGGTCAGTGACAACAGTAGCTAGGAGACGCGTGACAGTAGGGTGCTCAGCGCGATACCGGTCAGACTCAGGGTCCGGAACGGCAGGCAAAGAGGACGCAGGAGGAGACGGTAGAGGGACACGCCGAGGAGCAGTAGAGGGACGCAGAGTCATGTAGTGAGTGCCTGGGACAGGAGGAGGACGCTCACGACGGACACGACTACCAGTGCGAGCAGGACGAACAGGCGACGCAGGACGAGACTCAGGCTCACGACGCTCTGTAAGACCTCCTGTGGGACCAGCATAAGGAGAGGGAGCAGGGAGAGGCGAGGTAGGCGGTAACTGTGACTGCGGCTGGACAGGCGGAGGACACTCGACGGAGGGAGGAGGACAAGGAGGAGGAGCCTGCCCAAGAACCTGCTGAAGGAGCGGTACGAAGTACGGTCGCGGCCGCGCAGCGTCTCCAGAAGCAGAAGAGACTCCAGCGGCCGGGTCCTCAGTACCAGCAGGAGCTCCAGCGTCCGGGTCCCCAGCACCAGCAGTAGCGCCACCGCTCGGGTCCTCAGCTCCAGCAGCAGCTCCACCAGGTGGGTCCGCAGCACCAGCAGCAGCGCCACCCCCAGGGTCCGCAGCACCGCTAGGAAGAGCACCCCCAGAGTCAGCAGCTCCAACTCCGCTAGCACCACCAGCTCCAGAGGCCCCAGCTCCAGCAGCTCCAGTCGTAGTGCTCCCAGAACAACCAGTCCCGGCAGCTCCAGTACCCCCAGTACGAGCACCCCCAGGACGAGCAGCTCCAGCACCCCCAACTCCAGCCGAGCCACTAGGACGGCGAAAGCGCCGGACGTACCAGTCACGAAGCTGCTGCGGTGTGAGAGACTGCTCAGCACCCCGAACCGGAGCACCCCCAGACGCAGCAACCCGAGGCTCCGTAGGCTCAGTAGCAGCACCCCCAGGCTCAGCACCCCCAGACTCAGCACCCCCAGACTCCGCACACGCAGGCTCAGCACCCCCAGTCGCAGCACCCCCAGGCTCAGCACCCCCAGCTCCAGCACCCGCAGTCCCAGCACTCCCAGGCCCAGCACCCGCAGGCTCAGCACCCCCAGGCTCAGCACTCCCAGCAGTACCACCTGCAGCAGCACCTGAGTCACCTGTGACCTCGACAGGCTCAGCAACGGGAGGAGGGTCTACCTGAGAGACACCTGAAGGAGCAGGACCCTGAGGGGGAAGGGGGTCTACCGGAGGGGGACCAGGAGCAAGGAAAAGCGGCGGGGGAGGGAGGGGGGCAGTGCGGTAGGGGAAGAGACGGTAAAAAGGGACCGACTCGTCAAAGGTGACGTCCTGAGAGGCGAAGACCCGGCGCGAGGTGGGGTGGTAAAACTGCCAGCCCGGCGCGTCAGGGACAAAGCCAAGGAAGACACAGGGAAGCGTGCGGGAGGAGAGCTTGTCCGCGGACGTATCGCGGACAAGGGCACGAGCACCCCACACCCGGAAGCGCGACGCATCGCCAACCTCCCCCGTCCAACGCAGTGTGGGCGAGGTCTCCGGCAAGGAGACACGGGGCCAGAGGTTGAGCTGATGCGCGGCGTACCGGACAGCAAACGGCCATAGAAAATGGGGAGCCGCCGCGTGGACCAAGGAGGTACGAGCGACCTCCATGACCAGGCCAATGCGGCGCTCAGCAACCCCATTCTGCTGTGGGGAGTCCGGAAGCGTGAAGGTCTGCTCGATGCCCTCCGCCTGACAGAAGGTCCTCAAGAGGTCGGAGGAGAACTCACCACCTCTGTCAGAGTGCAGACGCAGGACAGGAAGATCCGTCCGGAAACGGCGGCGGAGCTGGAGACGAACTGTGCGGATCCAAGGGATCAGAACAGCAGGGACCTCACCCTTGGTGCGCAAGGGGAAGACCGTGGTGTAACGCGAGTAGTCGTCGACAACCAGCAAAAAGTACCGCTCACCGCCCTGACCACGAACGCGGGCTGGGCCCCACACGTCCAGGTGGAGGGTCTGCAGAGGAGCCTCTGTCGGGGGGAACGAGGAGGAGTGAGGAGCGGCGCGCTGCCGCCCCTCGACGCAAGGAAGGCAAGGCGGCGCAGGCGAGGCAGGGAGGGGAGGGAGGGACCTGGGAAGACCAGACACAAGGTGGCGACGGTGCATGCCACGAAGGCGTGGCAAGGAGGGGTGACCCAGGCGGTGGTGCCAGAGAAGAGTCTGGTGCGACAGGGAACGACACTCACAGGCGTGGGCTACCAGACCTGACGCAGACACCTGACCGACAGCAGCGACCTGAGGAGACGCAGTGGTCAGTGTGTAGAGACTCGACCCCGGCCGACGGGTAAACGTAGCCAGGTGACGGCCGGTCCTGGAGCACGTGCAGATCGCCACACGCTGTCCTCCAGGGGTAAAGGTGTCAACCCACTGATCCTGGATGACAGCGTTGCTCACCAGGTTCGTCGAGAACGAGGGGAGGTGGAAACCCGACAATGAGCCAGACGGAACCGCCGGACAAGGGAGTACAGTGGTGGACTGGGCAAGGACTGGGCCCCCAGAGGGGTCAGCCAAGGAGACTGGGACCGGTGCAGGAAGCGGTGTGAGCTCAGTACTGTCACGAAAGAAACAACGGGAAGCACCTGAGTCAAGAGTGAAGGTGTGACAGGCCTCAGCCGGTGCGGTACCTGAGAGAGCAGTCTCTGTGGGTGCTGTACCTGAGAGAGCAGACTCGCAAGCAGCAGGGACAGTGCTGGAGGGAGCAGGTACAGGGGGCACCATACCAGAGAGAGCAGACTCACTAGGACCTAGGGCAGTGGGCCCTATACCTGGGTCAGGCGGCACACACAAGTAACAGTCTCCCTCGGCACTAACAGTCAATGCATACATGGCAGCAATAATAGCATCATAGTCAAGAGCAAAGATATCAACACCAGCCCTCATCAGCTCAGCCCAGCGAGGGCGCTCAACATCCTCGCCCATCTCCTCACGCCAAGCGTCGTCAAGGCGGAAGAAGCAGCGGTACTGAGTGTGGAACTTTCCACACGTCTGCCCCTTGCGATCACCTGTGCGAATGACATAGGAACAGCGGCCACTGCCCCCCGACGTCCCACGCTGAGCAAGCCACTCACGAAGCTGCTGGGTCGACTGGGGACGCTGCTGCTGCTGGGAGCTCTGGCCCGAGCCGGTGCCTCCACTCCGACCTCCACCGCCGCCACTACCTCCGCTCCGACCGCCACCACCGCCACCGCCACCGCCACTACCGCCACCGCCGCCACTGCCGCCGCTGCCACCACCGCCACTGCTCCCGCCGCCGCCCCCGCCTCCGCCGCCGGCCCCACTCCCACCGGCACTCCCGCCACCGCTCCCTCCAGCACCGCCTCCCCCCCCACCTCCCCCACCCCCTCCCCCCCCAGCGCCACCCCCGCCACCCTTGCCCCCCTTGCCCTTGCCGGTGCGGCGCCTCCCACCAGGAGCAGAAGCAGCGCCAGCAGACTCAGCACCAAGGAAGTCAACAGCAGCAGCAGTAGCATAGGAGGGAGCGAGGGGAGAGGGAGAGCACCCCTCAAAGATGGGGGTGCGAGGAGCGCCGCGAGCAGCACCTACAGCTACAATGCTCTTCTCGGCTGCTAGCAGCTTCTCCTCTAGGAGGGCGACAGTGAGCTCAGTGGGACAGCGAGCAAGGAAATAGTCGCGCACTGAGCTGAGGGTGTCAGGGAGACGGGTGACTATGAAGTGGAGTGCCCAGTACAGGGGAGGGGGGTTCTTAGCGCAGAACTCGGTGGGAAGGGCGGCACGCAGGCGAGCATCACTAGTGCGAAGGTGGGTGATAAGATCGGCGACTGTAGCAAAGGTGGACAGGTCAGGGAACAGGTAAGGCAGCATGAGACGGCTAAGCTCGGCTGTGGCAGGTGAGGAGTAGCGAGCAACGACAGCGTCGTATAGGGCCTTAGCGGTTTTGCAGTCGCCAAAGTGCTCTAGCTCAGCGAACGGCAGGTGACTGCGAATAGCCAGGCGAGCTGCAGCGTCACGAGTCTGCCACTGGGAACGTACACTAAGCTCGGCTGTGGCAGCAGGAGCAGCGGCAGCACCAGACGCGTAGTCATAGAGGGAGATGTGGTCCGTGCTATTGCTCATAAGATACAACTGCAGGTCGTCGAGCCAGGAAGTGAACTGCACGGGACGGCCCTCAGCATCGAAGGAAAGAACGCGAATAGAGGCCATAGCTCAGGCGTGAGGGCACAGCAGAGCAGCGGCAGCAGCAGAGGGGACGCGCTAGAGCAAAGCTAGCAGCCACAGCAGGAGCAAGCGGCGGTGCACAGGCAGGGAGCAGCAGGCGAGGCGGGCGGCGCTGCAGGCGGGAAGTGCGGCGGGCGGGCGACGTTGCAAGCGGGCAGCGGGCAGGCGGGCGACGCTGCGAGCGGGCAGCGAGGCGGAAGGGCGACGCTGCGAGCGGGCAGCGGGCGGGCGGGCGACGCTGCGAGCGGGCAGCGAGCGAGCGGGCGACGCTGCGAAGCGGGCAGCGGGCGGGCGGGCGACGCTGCAAGCGGGCGGGCGACGCTGCGAAGCGGGCAGCGGGCGGGCGGGCGACGCTGCGAGCGGGCAGCGAAGCGGGCGGGCCGCGAAGCGGGCGGGCCGCGAAGCGGGCAGCGAGCGGGCGGGCGGGCCGCGAAGCGGGCAGCGAGCGGGCGGGCGGGCTGCGAAGCGGGCAGCGGGGCGAGCGGGCTGCGAAGCGGGCAGCGGGGCGAGCGGGCGACGCTGCGAGCAGGCAGCGCGGCGGGCGGGCGGCGAGCGGGCGGCTCGGCGGGCGGGCGACGCTGCGAGGGGCGCGCGAGGGCGCTAACGAGGGGCGCTTCGAGGGCGCTAGCGAGGGCGCTAACGAGGGGCGCTTCGAGGGCGCTAGCGAGGGCGCGCGAGGGCGCTAACGAGGGGCGCGCGAGGGCGCTAACGAGGGCGCGCGAGGGCGCTAACGAGGGCGCGCGAGGGCGCTAACGAGGACGCACGAGGGCGCTACGAGGCTAGGGCACGGGGTAGCGTGGTAACCGCATGCGAGCGGTGGTGGGCCCTTAAAAAAAACGGTCGGTAGGTCCTTGGGACCTCCTGCTCTGAATACCATGTCAGAATAACTAGGCAAGAATGAATGAACTAGCAGAAGTTTGGGTACAAATATGAAACCCTAGTTGGGGTTGTACCCCATATTGGCTACCCCACTACAGCCTACCAACATATAACACAATACAATTTAACACCTCCTCCTCCTCCTCCTCCTCCTCCTCCTTCCCCCTTGATCTCTCTCATTCCTCGTTGTGACTGCAGCTCGAAGCAGCCATGGCAGTAAGTAACGGCGACTTGGCCACTCTTGAGAAAAAGCTTATTATCTGTCAGCAGACCAGGAAGCAGGCAGACGATGGTGAGTGGACGGACAAGGGGGTGAAGGAAGGGAATGAAAGGGATTGCCCTTTTTTTCAGGAATTTTAGTGAACGAATGTTAAGAATTATGATTGGTTTTCTCTTATTTTCTATCTCTTTCTTTCACTTTTGGGGGGCAGGTTGTATACTTATTCTCATCTTAGTGGCACTCATAGGTGTTTTTAATCCATCCCTGAGTATCTGCTTCAAAGCTCTCATTGTTGAGGTGGTTTGAGTACGATTCTCGTCTAGGAGCATCAAGTTTCGGTTACAGCAGGAAATGCTGAGAAACCGACCGTGCGTGAGCACAAGCTTTTCAAGTATTGTGTATCTCGCTTTCGTGCGGTTCGTGCGAGTCATCACTTTTAAACTCTCCAACCATTTTGGTTATTTGTCCACGCGTCTTTACTCCAACAGAGTTAACTCAAGTTGTGGAACAAGCCCTGCTCGAGCTGCACAGCCAGTCAACAGAAGTTGGGCTGCTGTGTGTTCGTTTTGCACATTCATATCACGTATGAGCTCAACTCACCCAACTATCCAACCATTCTGGCTATCCGTCCACCCCTCTTTACCTCAACAGAGTTTACTAAGGTTGTGGAGCAAGCCCTGCTTGAGCTGCGCAGCCAATCAACTTAGATTGGGCTGCTGCGTGAGACATTGGCTGCCCTGCGTGCAGTGAATATCGAGCTGGTCACACGGATGAAGGGGTTTGAGCTTATGGAACTAGGCTGAGTGAGCATGAGCAATTGGAGAGAAGGGTTAGAGAGTTTGAGAAGCTGGAGGAGCTTAGGTTCAAAGAGTATGAGAAACTCGAGATCAGGGTCAGGGATTATGAGAAACTGGAGAAGAGGGTTAGGGAGTATGAGAAGCTGGAGAAGAGTAGGGTCAAAGAGTATGAGAAACTGGACATTAGGGTCAGGGATTATGAGAAACTGGAGAAGAGGGTTAGGAAGTATGAGAAACTGGAGAAGAGGGTTAGGGAGTATGAGAAGCTGGAGGAGAGTAGGGTCAACGAGTATGAGAAACTAGACACTAGGGTCAAGGATTATGAGAAACTGGAGAAGAGGGTTAGGGAGTATGAGAAGCTGGAGGAGAGTAGGGTCAACGAGTATGAGAAACTAGACACTAGGGTCAAGGATTATGAGAAACTGGAGAAGAGGGTTAGGGAGTATGAGAAACTGGAGAGTAGGTTTCGGGAGTATGAGAAAATGGAGAGAAAGGTTCATGAGTGTGAGAAACTTGAGAGTAGGTGTCGACGACACCATGAGAAATTGGAGGCACCGAGGAAAGATTCGGACCATTGGGAAGCGAAAATGAGGATGTGGAAGGATAAAGCTGAGAAACTCGAGGCAGAGGCGAATGAATCAGCCAGCTTGAAAGGGAAAGTGAGAGAGTTGAAGGATAAAGTAGCGAAACTGGGTGCGCGAGGAAAGGAAGCAGATCAGCTGGAGGCAAGGGTGAAATCCCTTGAGGGGTCTGAAAAAGAAGCACGAGAGGCACAGGTTATTATGAGGAGACTTAAACGCGAGGTAGAGTATCTGGAGAAAAGGATACAAGAAGCTGGGCTTTCGGAGATTTTGATCAAGAATCTGAAGAAGACCTGGAAGAGGTAAGATGTGGGGATCAGTACGCGTGCATGTGCACGAGCTCATGTGTGTCAGAATGCAAATGCGTGAGCATGTACAGTGATGCGTGATTTTGTACATGCATGACCGTGCACATGTGTGAGCAGGCAGATGTGTGAGCATTTGCGTGTGTGGCCATGCAACACTGGAGCATCCACATATTGGAACATGTACATGGTTTAGGGAACCGTTTCTTGTCTTGCAAGAATACCGCTTTGTGCCTTTTCCATCTTTGCAGGTGACGCTGCAGCGCAACACGTTGAGCCAGCAGCTGAGGAACACTCAGGAGCACTGGGGGAGGCTGCAGCAACAAATGATGGAAGCCCGAGACATGACTATTCAGAAATAAAAAAATACTGCTATCCAACTCCCCTCACCTCACTTCATATTCTTCTCGCCAGCACTATGGTTTGTGATTCTATGCTGAGTTGCATCTGTCTGCAACAATGCAAGTTAGTGTGTTAACTGCATTCGATGTATTTTTCAGTGCTCCCCGGGTGCTGCATGGCTGCTGTTAAGGGAGAAGAGGGGGAGGGCAGGGGGGTTAGAGGAGGTATTAAAGTGCCTATGGCTGGACATTAATATCCATGTCTCGTTGTTTTTCTGCATACCCCGCAGGTGCTGCGCAGCTGCATGGCAGTGCTCAACCAAGTGCCAGCAGTGGGGGTACCTCAGCTGGTGAGTGCAATCAATGCTCACATTCAGCCAGAGGTGGAGCAGGAAGGGGAGGACTTGGTGGTAGTCGACTCAGACCCCAATATAAAGGAAAATATGAAACTTATTTTGTATTATTATTATTATTTGTTGGATGTAGATATATTAGCAAACATAGGTACATCCGCAGTCGTAATTGTAGGCATGGGAGGCGAGAGCCCTGCTATTGGGGCGGGACTCATCCCCCCTATACGCTCTACGGGGGCTGGTAGATCGTCCTTGGGTTGCGCCAGATGGACACGAAGATATCCGTCCACCTGGTTGGTCCCTCCTCTGCGCTGATCTCCTTTAGTGCCTTCCTCTCGTCGCTTGCCACCTGGCTCCACGCGTCATAGCCCTCATTCCTCCTTGTCCCCTCTCTTCGCCGCCCTAGTCCTCGCTGTCAGCATCACACGCGCATGCGTCATGAAACCGACCACCGCATTCCGAGCCACCTTCTTTCGTTGGAACGGGATATTCCTCCACGCGGCGTCGCATCTGGCCAGCCATAACTGTCTGAGCACCGTTGCAATTATTGTCTTTTCCGGGAAACCTGTTCTGGTGCCCCCTTGTTCAAACAGCAGGTCCTCCAGGGAGTGTGCCTGCCTGCCCGGGTTCATGAGCTCCAAAGTTCTCACCAGCGCGCCAATTACTGGTTGGATTACATCGCACCTGAAAAGGCAGTGGTCCAGTGTCTCATAGCCTCCGCAGTGGGGGCAGCTGATACTGTTCCTCATGACATCCAGCCTCCCTCCCACCTGTAGGTTCATGCTGTGTGCTCTGAACAGGACATCTCTCGCCTTCTGTGGCACCACCAGCGAGTCTCTTCTCGATATCGTCGCCTTCCGATCAATTTTCCTCCCCCACACAGCTTCCCACTCCCCCTGCCTTCTTGGCACCCCTTTATCCTCTGTCATCATCCGTCGTATCTACTTCAGCGGCTTCACTGCCCCATTTACGAACAGCTTGGACTGTGTGAGCAGCCTCGTCTTGGCCACCCCCACCGGTCCCATTACCCGCATCTCCTGCACCGCGACCGGCTGTACTCTGCACACCTCGAAACGGGCCTTGTAGGGCTTTTCCGTAGGCTCCAATTTTCCCCCTTCCCCCTGCCGTAGGTACGTGACTTCCAGTTTGCTCCCTTCCGCTCCCGTTATCTCCCAGTACGTGTTCTCCCCCGGCTGCCGCGTCGGCATGCTCACCACCGTTGTTTCCTCCCGGAGTGCTTGTGGCGTGGCAGGAGCCAGCGCAAGTACTTTCCAGTTCGCCGGAAGTGCCTCGTAAGCCTTGAGGGCCAGCGCTGCCGTGACCTCATCTCCCAGCTCCTCAGTCAGTTCCTCCAGACTTTTCGGCCGCCTGCTGTCATCCGACAGGCCTGTGAGGAGGTCCCGGACCCGCAGGTTAAGAATCGCATCCGACCCTTTTTGCAGCCCGAACGGGCTTTGCCCCCTATGCATCACCTTCCTGTTGAAACATAACCATTCCTCATCTACCTCCCATCGGCACGTAGGGTCTGGAAGCTCCGCGAAAGGTGAGTCCCAGAAAGCTTTCGCAGCTGCCTTCCATCGATCGCTCCCCCCCCGTCCACTTCTTCATTACCGCCGGGTGAGCGAACCAGGTCCTCGTTCCCTGCAGGAGGCCTGCCGCTTCCTCCGCCAGCCATTTACGAACTCCTTCCGGTTCCTCCAGCAGCTTCCCCACTCTACGGACTACCACTCCATCCAGCCACACCTTGAGGTCCGGCAGCCCCAGTCCTCCATCCTTCCTTGGTAAGCATAGTCGGAAAGCGCTCCACAGGATGAATCTTTTCTCGTCCGTTGCCTCCCCCCCCGGAGATGAAATTATGGCACAGCTTCCGTATTTTCTCCCAAATTCCGTCCGGCGGTGAGTAGACTTGGGCTTGGAACATCATGTTCGGCAGCACATAGCAGGCGACAACCGCTACTCTCGCCGACGTTGTCAGGTACTACTGCGCCTCCCATCTCCGGAAAATATGAAACTAGTAGTTGAGACCATCAGGACGCTGCTTGCTGCAGCTCCTCGGATGGCGAGCCTGCATCTGCCCAACTGACTGATTGCCTCAGACTCTGGCGAGCCTTTCTTGTGGCTTGGTGGTTGTCAACAATAATCACTAGATATTGTCATGGATAATTAGGGATATATTTTTATGTGTTACTTCCATGCTCTTTTCAATGCGATGAATGTGCGCGTTATATGATTATACTGTCGGTGCATGCAGGGATGTATGTCAGATCCATCTGCCTGCACTCTCACATCCATTTAGCATCATACATTTTTCTCTGGTTCTGAGGGGAATAGGCGTTGTGAACTTTCTTTGATGACAACCTACACGAGCAAAATCAGGAATGTTCACACAAGTGAAAGCGAGTGTGCTATACTGCAGCACAACTTTCCGAGCTCCCCCAGCCCCGAGAACATAACCACCGGCTAGCGCGACATGAACAAGCTCAGATCAGCAGCAAGTTCACGCTGACAAATTTCTCCACCAACCAAGTTCACACTTCGGATATCTGCGTTCCAATACTCTTCGTCGACACGAACAACTCCCTAGAAACTTTAGAAAGAACGCCGCTGCTTATCCGTCAGGGACCAGCTTCGGGAGTAGATCAGCGCGTCACCTGCCTGTCATGCGTTGCGCCTTGGGGACAGTTGCCTCTCGGCGCACCTTCCGCCATTCCCGCACATCCTTGCGCCACAGGCCCAAGGGCAGGCGGCTTTCCAGCCCTAGATTCTGGGTTAGAGGGTGATCATGTGAGAGCCGAAACTCCCTGCAGCCAAAACCAGGCGAAGAGCTCTGTAGCGAACCGCGGGTGCCGACATATCACTTACACGGCGAAACTTTGATTCGCTCTTTTTCAGATTAGCAGTCGCGCTTCCCCCGCCTAGCGTCTCGAGATTCCCGTTCCTTGATAGTTCACATTTTCCCTCCGCTTTCAGTCAATCTAGATAACGTCATGAGTTCGTCGTGCTTCTGTTACACCTCTTCGGAAAACCGTGAAATAGGCTCAAAGACCTTTCGAACCAATCTGTCACAGATTCTGTCAGTCTTATGCGTGCGTCACCTAAGCGCTTTCGTCTAGCAAGGTCGCGCCTTCGTCTTATTTCCGTCCAACCGATCCTATTCACCATAGGTACGTTGTTTTGAGAATAAGTCATGCATTCACATAACTCGCATAAGACAAAGCATCGTCTCATGGTTGTACGTTCAGATATGCTCAATACGGTTCCTATAGTGCTCACTGAAGCTCCTTTAACACTAATCCGCATACCTGTAAACGCACATCAGTACAAAATCATCGCGTTTTCCTCCTCCTCCTTCTCCTCCTCCTCCTCCTCCTCCTCCTCCTCCTCCTCCTCCTCCTCCTCCTCCTCCTCCTCCTCCTCCTCCTCCTCCTCCTCCTCCTCCTCCTCCTCCTCCTCCTCCTCCTCTTCCTCCTCTGTTCTCTCTCACTCCTCGTTGTGACTGCAGCTTGAAGCAACCATGGCAGCAAGTAACGCCGACTTGGCGATTCTTGAGGTGAAACTGAAGAACTGCCAGCAGAGCAGGAAGCAAGAAGACGATGGTGAGTGGACGGGCGAAGAATGGGGTGCAATTGCTCGTTATCATGAAAGGTGGTGAACAGAGGTTGAGGATTTTTTCTCTTTTTTATTTTTGGGGGCCAGGTGTGTAGTAATCTTTTCCACCTCATGGCACTTTTAAGGGTGATTCAAGATTAAGTTTTTGCTTCAACGCTCTTATTGTGCCAAAGTTGGTTTCTGCACGAAATGCTTAGGTTCAGCAGCTTCGATTTCAGCAGCAAACTGCGAGGACAAGCTTTGCAGGTGTCTTGATTGCGTCTTGTTATTTTAACCCAGGCATACCACGATTGGACTCAACATCACCAAACTATCCAACCATTCTGGTTGTCTGTCCACGCCTACCACAACAGAGTTAACTCAGGTTGTGGAACAAGCCCTGCTCCAGCTGCGCTGCCAGTCAACTGAAATTGGGCTGCTGCGCGAGACGTTGGCTGCCCTGCGTGCAGTGAATGTCGAATTGGTCACACGAATGAAGGGGTTTCAGCTCATGGAAGCTAGGCTGAGTGAGCATGAGCAACTGGAGAGAAGGGTTAGAGCGTGTGAGATGCTGGAGGAGATTAGGTCCAAAGAGTATGAGAAATTGGATATTAGGGTCAGGGATTATGAGAAACTGGAGATTAGGGTCAGGGATTATGAGAAACTGGAGATTAGGGTTAAGGAATATGAGGAAATGGAGAGGAGGTTTCAGGAGTATGAGAAACTTGAGAGTAGGGTCAGGGATTATGAGAAACTGGAGATTAGGGTTAGAGAGTATGAGAATATGGAGAGGAAGGTTCATGAGTATGAGAAACTTGAGAGTAGGAGTCGACGACAGCATGAGGAACTGGAGGCATGGAGGAAAGAATCGGACCACTGGGAAGCGAAAATGAGGATGTGGAAGGATAAAGCTGAGAAACTCGAGGCAGAGGCGAAAGAATCAGCCAGCTTCTGGAAAGCGAGAGTGAGAGAGTTGAAACGCGAGGTAGAGTATCTGGAGAAAAAGATTCAGGAAGCTGCGCCTTCGGAGATGCGCATCAAGAATCTGAAGAAAGACCTGGAGGAGGTACAGTGGGGGGATCAGTGCGAGCATGTGCACAAGCTCATACACACATGTGAGAGAACGCAGATGTGTGTGCACTTGCATGTGTGAGATTCACATACAGAGCATCCACATTTGGGGGCGTGCTTGCACCACGCCCCTGTTGCATGCATTTTTTTTTTCTCAAAAAGAATCCATTTTGTGATCTCGTTTTTTGTCTTGAACAAGCAGCCATTCATGAGGAAACTGTTTCGATGTTTAATTGGCAGATGACGCAGCAGCGGAACAGGTATAGCCAGCAGCTGAGGAACACCCAGGAGCACAGGGGGAAGCTGCAGCAACAAATGATGGAAGCCCGAGATATGTCTCTTCAGGCAAGTTATGAAATTCGCTATCCAACTCTCCTTCCTCCACTTCAGACTCTCCTCGCCACCATCATGGTTTGTGATACGTTTCTTGAGTTGCTCCTGTTTGCTCCTGTTTCTGTTTACTTTTCTCAATGTCTCCTGTTTGTTTTTCTCTTTTCTTTTCCTGTTCACTTTACTTTTTTGTGCCCCTTGGGTGCTGCATGGCTGGTGTTAAGGGAGGAGGGGGGGAGGGCAGGGGGGGTAGAAAGAGGTATTAAAGTGCCTATGGCTGGACATTGATATCCATGTCTCATTGTTTTCCTGCATGCCCCGCAGGTGCTGCGCGGCTGCATGGCAGAGCTCAACCAAGTGCCAGCAGTGGGGGTAACTCAGCTGGTGAGCGCAATCAACGCTCTCATTCAGCCAGTGGTGGCGCAGGAAGGGGAGGACTTGGTGGTAGTCGACTCAGACCCCAAGATACAGGAAATTATGAAACTACTAGTTGAGACCATCAGGACGCTTCTTGCTGCAGCTCCTCGGATGGCGAGTTTGCATCTGCCCGACTGACTGATTGCCTTTCTTGTGACTTCGTGGTAGTCAACGATAATCACTAGATTTTGTCGTGGATAACCAGGAATAGATTCTGATGTGTTTCTACCATGCTCTGCTCAATGCGTAAAATGTATTATTAAACTGTCTGGGGGCATGCAGGGATCCATCTGCCTGCACTATATCCATTTAGCACTACACATTTTAGCATGCATAAGGCATGGGTGAACATTGTTCATTGACAACCTAAACGAGGAAGTTTTGGAATGTACACATATCACAGAAGTGAAAGCGAGTGTGCTACTGCAGCACAGCTTTCCGAGCTCGCCCAGCCCCAAGAACGAAGGACGGTTACAAGTGCAACACCGAACCTGCACCAGATCGGGGTTTTGCATTCACGACGTCGTTAAGTGCTGGTTACTTATTTCGTCAACCGTCGCCAGTGTACAGTTGTCCCCTCGGAGTCGGGCGATCGATGTGCCCTTGTCACACATCGATCGTGCAATTTCGTCCACATCGGGCAATTTTGCCCCATGATTTTCCGAACGTGTCACTTGGGACATGCGGTGGGCCCGCGGGGCAAAAATTCAGTCGTGGCACACCGATGCGGCGATCGATTTGGCAGGTTCGGTGAACAACCCCGATCCTTCCTCGGTTTTTCAAATGCGACGCGTCCTAACAGACATGACAAGCAGATTTTCTGAGTTCACAGGCAAATTCCTCCAACCAAATTCACACACCTTGGATGTTTGCATACCAATACTCTGCGTCACCAGGAACAACTCCCTAGAAGGATTAGAAATAACGCCGCTACTGACAAGTCAGGGACCAGCCTTTGGGTGTAGTTCTTCGAGTCAGCTGCCTGTCATCCGTTGCGCCTTGGGAACAGTTGCCTCACGGCGCACCTTCCGCCTTTCCTGCGAAGCCTTGCGCCACGCAATGGGCGCAAGGGCTGGCGGCTTTTGGGCCCTAGATTCTGCGTTAGAGTGTGATCATGTGCGAGCCGAAACTCCCTGTAGCGGGTACCAGGCGAAGAGCTCTAGCGCGAACGCCGGGTGCCTACATTTCGCTTACAGGGCGAAACTTCGATTCGCTCTTTTCAGATTGGCTGTCCCGCTTCCCCCGCCTATCGTCTCGAGATTATTGTTCCTTGATTCTCCCATTTTCCCTCCGCTTTCAGTCAACCTAGGTGACGTCATCAGTTCGTCGTGCTTCTGTTACACCTCTCCGGAAAACCGTGAAATAGGCTCAAAGACCTTTCGAACCATATCTGTTACAGATTCTGTCAGTTTTATGCGTGCGTCACCTAAGCGCTTTCGTCTAGCAGGTCGCGCCTTCGTCTTATTCCCGTCCAACCGATCCTACGTAGTTTCGAACAAAAGATCGTCCCTTGATTGTTCCCAGTCCCTCTGCTTTCAGTAAAGCTAGATGTCATCGTGATTTCGTCGTGCGTCTGTTTCGATATTTCTGAACACCGAGAAAATGGGCTTCAATATCTTTGTAACCCGGTCTGTCACAGCTTCTTTCAATCGATTCTAGGCGCGCGTCACCTAAACGCTTCCGTCTAGAAAGGTCGTGCCTACGTCCCATTCCCGTCCAGCCGATCCCTTCAACATAGGTACGTCGCTTTGAAAATGTGTCATTGCATTCAAATAGCTCGCATAAAAACAAAGCAACTGTTTCATGGTCGTACCTTCATATATGGCCGACAATTAGCTGCATAGCTGTAAGCACACCATTACAAAAGTATGCTGCGAAACTGCGCTTGAATTCTCCTCCCCTTCCTCCTCCCCCTCTCTCTCACTCGCTCATTCTGCCTCACTCTCGATCAAACACTTTCCTTCTCGTGATTGTAGCTTGAAACAGCGATGGAAGGAAGCAGCAAAGGCTTGGTCGTTCTGGAGGAGATAGTGATGAAGCGTCAGCAGAGCAGGAAGCGGGAAGATGATGGTGAGTGTGGGAAATGATGGGTACAGGGGTGGTGTGAAAGTGATGCTCCTTTATTCTGTGAACAAATGTGACCAGATATCAAGTGATGAAGTGATTATTTATCAGTTAAGTAGGGATCAGGCAGATGAAGGTGAGCCAGCAGAAGAGAGGGGTATGGGAACACGTTGGATGGTTTGAGAGTGCGAGTATAAAGCAAAGTACATGGATGATGGACGGATAGAAGTGTCGAGATAAAGAAAGTAAACAACAAAATACTTTTCTTGGTGGCAACAGTCTTTTTCTCCTCAGTTCTTCATGCCGTCTTTTCTGCTTCTCTCGCTTTCCATCAGCTTCTGCCCTCCTCTCTTGTATGGTTTCCCCAAATGAGTACATTGGCAGTGGCGCCAAAAAACGGATATAGGTTTCCTATCATTTGTGCTTCTCCATCCTCACCCATTCCATTCAGATTTCAATCACTTGCTTGATGAGTTCCGGCTGCAACTAAGCAACCAGTCTTCTGAAATCAAACTGCTGCATGAAACAGTGCTTTCTTTGTAAGAGAAAGGGAAGTTGGAGGCACGGGTTGAAGGGTTTGTAATGATGGAATCTAAACTCAAGGAGCGTGAGAAGGAGGTTGAAATGTTGCAGGCGAGAGCAGCAGAGGCCGAGAAATCAAAAGCGAGGGTTATAGAGTGTGAGCGCTTACTGGCGGATAGGGCAAAAGAAACAGAAACGCTGACAGCCAAAGTGCAAGAGATTTCTCAGCAGCACAAGGCAGAAATGGACGGCCAGGATGAAAGGGCGAAATCGTGTCAGAAGGAGATTGAGAAACTTCATGCGAAGATAAAGGAGCTGGAGGAGGAGTTGGAGCGGAGGGGGCAGGAGGAGGGAGAGTCGGAGGAGCAGGAGGAAGACTGGGAGGCGGAGAGTAATGTGATAGACTTGACGGAATTGGAAGAGGTAAGACCGGAGGGCGGGGGTAACAGGATGGTGGCAGGCGCGCGTATGTATCAGCGCATGCATGTGTGTGTCTTTCTGGGTGTGCTCGTGTGCCCTCGCTCATGAGCATCTATGCACATCTTCTGCCGACTGTTTTGACACACAAACGCTAGCCGAGCAATCCCCACCCTCCCTTTCCGTTTCGCGGAGGCCAATTCCTGTTTTGCCGCCCTTTCTCTCCTCAAAACAAGCAAGACTAGTTTAGGTACTCTCTTTCATGCTGAGACGTTCTTGGCAGATGACGGAGCAGCGCAACGGGCTGCGGCAGCAGCTGAGGAACACTCAGGAGCACAAGGCGAGGCTGCAACAGGAATTGATGGAAGCCGGAGATAGCGCCATGAAGGTGAGCGGATAGTGACCCTTTCTCGTGTTCATGATCTCGCTTAGATGCCTCGTGCATGTTTTCCTGTTTTTGACAAAGTGTGTTTGCTTTGAACTATTGTCTTTTTTATTTTGATGCAAGTCTGCTTTGAACAATGTGTGTCTGCAAAGGCCAGTCTGCTTCGGAAAGCCATTTCCATCCCTTGTTGCATGCATGTACCCCACAGGCGCTACGTGACTGCATGGGAGCTCTTAGCAAAGTGCAAGCAGAGGGAGTACCGCAGCTGCTAAGCAACATAAAGAAACACATCCAGCCGGTGGTGGAGCAGGAGGATGAGGACTTGGTGGAAGTGAACCCAGAGCCCAAGCTAGGGGAGAGCATGAAGCTGCTGGTTAAGACAATCATTACGTTGCTTGCTGCAACTACCAAGGCCTGAGGCCTGCACAATGCCTTCTTGCCATGGGGATGTTTTCTGATTGATGCAGGGGAAACCGTGGTGAAAGGCAAGTTTTGTTTGAGGCAAGGAAACCCTTAATGGAGCTTACGTACGACGAGCAGGGCATGATGCTGCTAGCCAAGCCACTCAACAGGGCACTTTTAGCTGCACCTGCTAGGATGTGATGCTTGCATTGTGCCAGACCAGACCAGACCAGACCAGACCAGACCAGACCAGACCAGACCAGACCAGACCAGACCAGACCAGACCAGACCAGACCAGACCAGACCAGACCAGACCAGACCAGACCAGACCAGACCAGACCATGTCTTCCTTTGCCCCCTGTTGTGAAGCATGGTGTACGTGCTGGGCATCTAGTAATACCGGTAAAAGCACGCTGCCATGTAACCCTACTGCCAGGCTGTGACATGGAACAAGACCAGTCCTTGTTCTTGATGCCTCTTTTAGTATGATGCATGTAGGATGTGAGTATTCCTTCAGGTGAGTGCCAATGCATACTGGTACCGTGATTTGATAGGATGGTAATGCGTCTTTCGATTGGTTGTACCTGCAAGGTCTAAAAGCGTTCAGAGAGGTGAAAGCAAGGACACAACCCAGTGGTGGCAAAAAAAACCTGTACAACACAACTCATTTGGGAAAACATTTACCAATGAAAACTACGGCGTGGAGGTGAGGGGTATCGATCCCCTTACCTATCGCATGCGAAGCGATCGCTCTACCATGTGAGCTACACCCCCATGTCAACAACCCAAACTACAATAATCTAGACAAAAACGCCTGGAGGCGCCACCACAAAGATTTTTCCCAGAATCAGCTGAAGCACTTGCCTCAACAAAGAGCCCAGCCCCTCCCCACTCTAGCAATTTTTGCCTTGTCTTACAGCTCCTGCTCCTGACCTGGAATTTTTTTCCCTCTCCATGAGCTGTAGCAGGAACCCGTTCCTCTGGTCCATGTAACAGCTTCTGTTGAAGCACATCCAACACTATACCCCTCTACTACCCACCCTGACCCTGCCCCTGCCCCTGCATAGAGGCAAACCCCCACTTCACGATCGGCGCTGGCAAGCACCACCTGCTTCTGCTGACGCACCTCCAACACTCCACCCCTTCCCTCCCTCCACTACCGACCCTGCCCCTGCATAGAGGTAAATCCTCTCTTCACAATCTGCTGCAGAAACACGTTCCACGAGTCGATCGTTCCGGGCAAGCACCACCTGCTTCTGCTGACCACCTCCAACACTCCACCCCTTCCCTCCCTCCACTACCCACCCTGCCCCTGCACCTGCATAGAAGCAAACCCCCGCTTCATGATCTGCAGCAGAAACACGTTCCACGAGTCGATCGGCCCGGGCAAGCACCAGTGCAGGCAGTCCTGAGGGGGAGGGAATTTGGAATCCTTGTACTTAGCCAACTCTTCCGCTGCATTCAACCCTCTGTATGGCCCTGGGTGCCCGTCCACCCTCATGCCTGCACTCGGCATCACATCCATCAGGGTGAATCTTAACGGGTCTACACCCGCGCCTGCCTCTTTAGCAGCATCCATAACCTCGTTATAAGCTTGCAGCTGCTTCAAGTATAAGTTGAGCCCGAACGTGTTGTTGTAGGTGTAGTTGCCGCCTCTAGGTTCGGTAAGCCCAGCGCATGAACCTCCTGTGTTCCACTCGCCCTTCTCGTAGTGGTCCGGGGAGAAGGTTCGGTAAATGAACACTCGGTTCGGATTCTTCCCAAGCTCTTTCACCACGTCCCGAAACACGGTGCGAATTGCAAGTGCAAACGCGCCCTTGTTGTCGACCCTCGCCGGCTCATCTCTCTTCCACCACCCACCCTGCGACCCAATCACCTCCCCTTTCTCCATGTAGATCGAAGGCTTGACAAACCAATGCGCCGAACTGAACATGACAACATCAAACCTCCCGATCTCGCCGAACCACTTGGGGCTGGTTCGGTCGAGGTGCAGGCGAGGAATGGAATCGGGGCAGTCAGGCACGGTGTCGTTGCCTTCCTCTACGAGCCATGCAGAGTTGACTCTAGCGAGTGTGACTTTAGAGGAGCGGAAGACGAGGCGAAGCATAGACTTGCTGCCGTGAAACTCCGGCTGCTCCACCTGGTCGAGGTGGATCGCGGAAGGGAGGAACAGAGGGAAGAGAGTATGATGGGAGGGAAGATGGGAGAAGGGTGGCAAAGGAGCAGAAGACAAGGCGAAGCATAGACTTGCTGCCGTAGAATTCTGGGTGTTCCGCCTGGCAGAGGGATAATAGCGGAGGGGAAGAGTGGATAATGGGAGAGAAGGTGAACAACGAGATGGGGTGCTCCACCTGACAGCACAAGTGACAGCGGGTGGGGTGGGGTGGGGTGGGGTGGAGGAGGGAAGGAAGACGTGCAGGAGGAAGATGAGAGAGAGCCGAGGAAGATCAACGAGCAACCATTGACAGGGTGGCGAGAAAGGGGCGCTACCCATTACTGCCTGTCATCCCATGTGTAACGCATGCTGCCTGCAGGCTTACAAGAAGGGTTGAGGGGCATCCGCGGACAAGAACAGCGGATGCCCCTCAACCCTCCTCAGCGGGTAACCCCCAGCGGGGCGTTATACCATAACCTGGATAACCCTCCTCGTCCACGTCACCCGCATTACTCCACACCACCGCACACAACCCTCACGAACCTCCCAGCTTTCAATACTGCACCGCACGCAACGCTGTCCCTCACAAAGAGCACCCGCATGTCCCTCAGAACCGTCTTGCAAACCCCCGCATGCTACCAACCACCCCCTCACCTGACTCAGCAGGCACACAAGCGATTCAAAATGGTTCCGTGCAACGCTGTCCCCCACAAAGAGCACCCCTCTACCGCGCATAACCCTCATGAACTCCTCTGCATCGAATCGCGGCAGCGCACACGCCGCGCCCTTGGGCCGCCACTGCCAGCGCTCGTACTGGCTGTCCGGGCGGCCGTTGCCCTGGCAGTTCTGATGGCGAGTGATGTTGGGACACGTGGCGTTGGTGTACAGTGGAGGGCTGGTGTCTGGGACCCATGACCCACGGTAGAGGTCGCAGGCGAGAGGGACTGCGTTGGGGAGGAGGGAAGAGTGGAGGGGGGAGAGTGGGGGGGGAAGAGGGCAGGTGGAAGAAGGGCGAACACAGGGAAGGTGTGGCATGACGAGACACTTTGAAGCGAAGTTGAAACAGGTGGTTTTGATGCACACAGGAGGGCTCGGGTCAGAGAGGAGGGCTCGGGTCGGGTGAGGGACCTATGAGCCACAATAGAGGTCGCAGGTGAGAGGCATTGCGTTGGGGGGAAAGGGACAGAGGGAAGAGGGTCGAAAAGAGGAGGTGGGGTGAGGGAAGGAGTTTAAAAGTGGTGTGAGGACACGTGGCGCTGGTGTAGAGAGGACAGCTGGTGTCCGAGACCCATGAGCCTCGGTATAGGTCACAGATGAGAGGCACTACGTTAAGGGGGAGGGAAGAGGGGAGGGGTAGAGGGCAGGTGGAAGAGGGCAGGTGGAAGAGGGCAGGTGGAAGAGGGCAGGTGGAAGAGGGCAGGTGGAAGAGGGCAGGTGGAAGAGGGCAGGTGGAAGAGGGCAGGTGGAAGAGGGCAGGTGGAAGAGGGCAGGTGGAAGAGGGCAGGTGGAAGAGGGCAGGTGGAAGAGGGCAGGTGGAAGAGGGCAGGTGGAAGAGGGCAGGTGGAAGAGGGCAGGTGGAAGAGGGCAGGTGGAAGAGGGCAGGTGGAAGAGGGCAGGTGGAAGAGGGCAGGTGGAAGAGGGCAGGTGGAAGAGGGCAGGTGGAAGAGGGCAGGTGGAAGAGGGCAGGTGGAAGAGGGCAGGTGGAAGAGGGCAGGTGGAAGAGGGCAGGTGGAAGAGGGCAGGTGGAAGAGGGCAGGTGGAAGAGGGCAGGTGGAAGAGGGCAGGTGGAAGAGGGCAGGTGGAAGAGGGCAGGTGGAAGAGGGCAGGTGGAAGAGGGCAGGTGGAAGAGGGCAGGTGGAAGAGGGCAGGTGGAAGAGGGCAGGTGGAAGAGGGCAGGTGGAAGAGGGCAGGTGGAAGAGGGCAGGTGGAAGAGGGCAGGTGGAAGAGGGCAGGTGGAAGAGGGCAGGTGGAAGAGGGCAGGTGGAAGAGGGCAGGTGGAAGAGGGCAGGTGGAAGAGGGCAGGTGGAAGAGGGCAGGTGGAAGAGGGCAGGTGGAAGAGGGCAGGTGGAAGAGGGCAGGTGGAAGAGGGCAGGTGGAAGAGGGCAGGTGGAAGAGGGCAGGTGGAAGAGGGCAGGTGGAAGAGGGCAGGTGGAAGAGGGCAGGTGGAAGAGGGCAGGTGGAAGAGGGCAGGTGGAAGAGGGCAGGTGGAAGAGGGCAGGTGGAAGAGGGCAGGTGGAAGAGGGCAGGTGGAAGAGGGCAGGTGGAAGAGGGCAGGTGGAAGAGGGCAGGTGGAAGAGGGCAGGTGGAAGAGGGCAGGTGGAAGAGGGCAGGTGGAAGAGGGCAGGTGGAAGAGGGCAGGTGGAAGAGGGCAGGTGGAAGAGGGCAGGTGGAAGAGGGCAGGTGGAAGAGGGCAGGTGGAAGAGGGCAGGTGGAAGAGGGCAGGTGGAAGAGGGCAGGTGGAAGAGGGCAGGTGGAAGAGGGCAGGTGGAAGAGGGCAGGTGGAAGAGGGCAGGTGGAAGAGGGCAGGTGGAAGAGGGCAGGTGGAAGAGGGCAGGTGGAAGAGGGCAGGTGGAAGAGGGCAGGTGGAAGAGGGCAGGTGGAAGAGGGCAGGTGGAAGAGGGCAGGTGGAAGAGGGCAGGTGGAAGAGGGCAGGTGGAAGAGGGCAGGTGGAAGAGGGCAGGTGGAAGAGGGCAGGTGGAAGAGGGCAGGTGGAAGAGGGCAGGTGGAAGAGGGCAGGTGGAAGAGGGCAGGTGGAAGAGGGCAGGTGGAAGAGGGCAGGTGGAAGAGGGCAGGTGGAAGAGGGCAGGTGGAAGAGGGCAGGTGGAAGAGGGCAGGTGGAAGAGGGCAGGTGGAAGAGGGCAGGTGGAAGAGGGCAGGTGGAAGAGGGCAGGTGGAAGAGGGCAGGTGGAAGAGGGCAGGTGGAAGAGGGCAGGTGGAAGAGGGCAGGTGGAAGAGGGCAGGTGGAAGAGGGCAGGTGGAAGAGGGCAGGTGGAAGAGGGCAGGTGGAAGAGGGCAGGTGGAAGAGGGCAGGTGGAAGAGGGCAGGTGGAAGAGGGCAGGTGGAAGAGGGCAGGTGGAAGAGGGCAGGTGGAAGAGGGCAGGTGGAAGAGGGCAGGTGGAAGAGGGCAGGTGGAAGAGGGCAGGTGGAAGAGGGCAGGTGGAAGAGGGCAGGTGGAAGAGGGCAGGTGGAAGAGGGCAGGTGGAAGAGGGCAGGTGGAAGAGGGCAGGTGGAAGAGGGCAGGTGGAAGAGGGCAGGTGGAAGAGGGCAGGTGGAAGAGGGCAGGTGGAAGAGGGCAGGTGGAAGAGGGCAGGTGGAAGAGGGCAGGTGGAAGAGGGCAGGTGGAAGAGGGCAGGTGGAAGAGGGCAGGTGGAAGAGGGCAGGTGGAAGAGGGCAGGTGGAAGAGGGCAGGTGGAAGAGGGCAGGTGGAAGAGGGCAGGTGGAAGAGGGCAGGTGGAAGAGGGCAGGTGGAAGAGGGCAGGTGGAAGAGGGCAGGTGGAAGAGGGCAGGTGGAAGAGGGCAGGTGGAAGAGGGCAGGTGGAAGAGGGCAGGTGGAAGAGGGCAGGTGGAAGAGGGCAGGTGGAAGAGGGCAGGTGGAAGAGGGCAGGTGGAAGAGGGCAGGTGGAAGAGGGCAGGTGGAAGAGGGCAGGTGGAAGAGGGCAGGTGGAAGAGGGCAGGTGGAAGAGGGCAGGTGGAAGAGGGCAGGTGGAAGAGGGCAGGTGGAAGAGGGCAGGTGGAAGAGGGCAGGTGGAAGAGGGCAGGTGGAAGAGGGCAGGTGGAAGAGGGCAGGTGGAAGAGGGCAGGTGGAAGAGGGCAGGTGGAAGAGGGCAGGTGGAAGAGGGCAGGTGGAAGAGGGCAGGTGGAAGAGGGCAGGTGGAAGAGGGCAGGTGGAAGAGGGCAGGTGGAAGAGGGCAGGTGGAAGAGGGCAGGTGGAAGAGGGCAGGTGGAAGAGGGCAGGTGGAAGAGGGCAGGTGGAAGAGGGCAGGTGGAAGAGGGCAGGTGGAAGAGGGCAGGTGGAAGAGGGCAGGTGGAAGAGGGCAGGTGGAAGAGGGCAGGTGGAAGAGGGCAGGTGGAAGAGGGCAGGTGGAAGAGGGCAGGTGGAAGAGGGCAGGTGGAAGAGGGCAGGTGGAAGAGGGCAGGTGGAAGAGGGCAGGTGGAAGAGGGCAGGTGGAAGAGGGCAGGTGGAAGAGGGCAGGTGGAAGAGGGCAGGTGGAAGAGGGCAGGTGGAAGAGGGCAGGTGGAAGAGGGCAGGTGGAAGAGGGCAGGTGGAAGAGGGCAGGTGGAAGAGGGCAGGTGGAAGAGGGCAGGTGGAAGAGGGCAGGTGGAAGAGGGCAGGTGGAAGAGGGCAGGTGGAAGAGGGCAGGTGGAAGAGGGCAGGTGGAAGAGGGCAGGTGGAAGAGGGCAGGTGGAAGAGGGCAGGTGGAAGAGGGCAGGTGGAAGAGGGCAGGTGGAAGAGGGCAGGTGGAAGAGGGCAGGTGGAAGAGGGCAGGTGGAAGAGGGCAGGTGGAAGAGGGCAGGTGGAAGAGGGCAGGTGGAAGAGGGCAGGTGGAAGAGGGCAGGTGGAAGAGGGCAGGTGGAAGAGGGCAGGTGGAAGAGGGCAGGTGGAAGAGGGCAGGTGGAAGAGGGCAGGTGGAAGAGGGCAGGTGGAAGAGGGCAGGTGGAAGAGGGCAGGTGGAAGAGGGCAGGTGGAAGAGGGCAGGTGGAAGAGGGCAGGTGGAAGAGGGCAGGTGGAAGAGGGCAGGTGGAAGAGGGCAGGTGGAAGAGGGCAGGTGGAAGAGGGCAGGTGGAAGAGGGCAGGTGGAAGAGGGCAGGTGGAAGAGGGCAGGTGGAAGAGGGCAGGTGGAAGAGGGCAGGTGGAAGAGGGCAGGTGGAAGAGGGCAGGTGGAAGAGGGCAGGTGGAAGAGGGCAGGTGGAAGAGGGCAGGTGGAAGAGGGCAGGTGGAAGAGGGCAGGTGGAAGAGGGCAGGTGGAAGAGGGCAGGTGGAAGAGGGCAGGTGGAAGAGGGCAGGTGGAAGAGGGCAGGTGGAAGACAGGTGGAAGAAGGTCACAGGTGGAAGAAGGTGCGATGTGGCATGATGAGACACTTGAAAGCTGGGACAGACAGTGTTTGTTGGTGCGTGGAGGAGGGCGTGAGTCAGAGACCCACGATCTGAGGAACAGACGCATGAGAGAGTGAGTGCATGGGGGGGAGGGGAAGAGGGGGCACGAAGAGGAGGCAATGCATGGCAGGGCTAGGGGCGCGTTGACGCGACGCTGGGGCATCTCTTGAGTCAGGTCTTGGGACTGGACTGAAAAGCCATCATAATCAAACACGTGCAATCAGGTCTGTCTCTCTCACTGGTGACACATGAAGCTGCGACGGTAGGTTGGTTACGGTTGGTTGGTTACGAGGATGCCTCAAAGGCAAAGGCATGACGATGATATAGATCATGGGCGAGTGAGCACTTGGGTGACTTGTGAGTCCACTCAAAATTCCCCGCATGGTATGGGCGAGAGAGAGCACATGGAGCACTTGGGCGCACAGGGGGGCACTTGGGGGCACTTGGGCGCACAGGGGGGCACTTGGGGGCACTGGGGGGCAGTGGGGGGCACTAGGTGCCGTACCATCCAGTTGAATCTTCTCCTTGCGCCCTCTTCCCTTCTTCCTCGCACCACCTGCCATGCCCGCCCCTCCAACAGCCCTCCCATTCCCCCCGTTAGAATCACTGCCAGTGTCCCCACCACCGTCCCCATTGCGTGCCCCACCACTCTCGCTCCCGTTAATGTCACCCTCGGCGCCACCGCTGCTGCCACCAGAGTTGCCACCGTCGATCCCACTGTTGACCCCATTGCTGCCTGCGGCTCTCTTGTCCGTTGCACTTGTACCTACCGCGTCCCCTCCTCTCCCTCTTCCCACTCCTCCCGCGTCCCCTCCTCCTGTATCCACCTCTCGTCCGCCCCCCTCTCTTATGTTGCCTACAACTAGTTTTTCTGCCCCCCCACCTTCCCCGCTCGTTTTCCCTCCCCCCTTCTCTCCCCTCTCATCTCTCTCCTTCTCTCCATCGTCCTCTCGTCCCCCTTCTCCCCCCTCTTCGCCCCCGCTACTATCACTCAAACCTTCATTCATCATTTCCTCGCACCCAACCAACAAGTCCTCTCCTTCTTGCCCTCCCCCTTCCTCTCCCCCTTTTTCTCCCTCCTTCTCTCCCCTCTCATCTCTCTCCTTCCCTCCCCCGTCCTCTCGTCCCCCCTCTCCCTCATTCTCACCCCCGCTACTATCACTCAAACCTTCATTCATCATCTCTTCACACCCAACCAACAAATCCTCTCCTTCTTGCCCTCCTCCCTCCAAGCCTCCCTCCGAACCTCCCTCCGAGCCTTCGGCCGAGCCTCCCTCCAACTCCCCTCCTCTCCCCGCACCTATGTTGCTTCTCTCCTCCTTCCCTCCCCCCTCTCCACCCGTCGCCCCATTTCTCTCTACCCCACCACCCGAGCCACCGTCTTCCCCTCCTCTCTCGACCCCCCCAGCAGACTCGCTCGCCGTTCCTTGTCCCTCCCCTCTCTCCTTCACCCCCCCTCCGTCTACACTCCCGTCTATCCCCTCGCCCTCCGCCTCTTCCCGTCCGTCAACGCCCTCCGCCTGTCCGTCAACGGCCGTCAAACTTGCCGTCGACTCTCGCGCCTCCCCTTCTCGCGCCTCCCCGTCTCGCGCCTCCCCTTCTTGCGCCTCCCCCTCGCGCGCCTCCCCCTCTCGCGCCTCCCCTTCTCGCGCCTCCCCCTCGCGCGATGCCTCGCGAGTCGACTCGGATGCCCCCTTCCGCGCTTCTCCCGCGCCCATCTCGCTGCCACCAGGCCCCCACCGGGCCCTGTTCACGCCCGCAATCCCCGCCGCGTTCACAGATTCGTTCTCGCTTGCGATGACTCGTCCCCCCGCTCCCCTTGCGATGACTCTCACGCTCCACTGGTCGGCTTGGGAACCCGCATGAGAGCCTTTCCCCCAGCCCTCCGTTTGAGAGGCGCGCGCTTCCCCCCAACCCTCCGCGATCGGCGCGCGCGCGCGGAAGGAGGCTCCCCCCCATCCCTCCGCGATGGGCGCGCGCGCGCGGAAGGAGCCCCACACGACGACGCACGCGAGAAGCGGCAGCAGCAGGAGTGCGACGCCCAGCTGCGACTGTGCGACGGCGTGCGACGCCCAGCTGGAGAATCGCCCGGTGAGCTCCTCCTTCTTCGCCATGCCCCTCGCGAAAACGCGACTGGCGGAATAAAACGGGGTTTTTTAAAGCCCGAATGCCACTGAAGGATAAACCAAACAAGGCGTTCAGATTTCTCAGAATTATCTGGCGAGATTAGGACGGAGATCTCGAGGCATCTAAAACCTTTGAACCGGGAGGAAGTGAAGGAAGAAGAGTCGATACGATCGGCTCCGAAACGGGCAGTTAACGGAGTGGCAAAGGTACTCCGAGTACGGAGCTGAACCTATAGAACGCGTGATACGTTCCCGAAGTTGCTGACGGTCGCGGGGTGGAGCCAACGAGCGCGCGGCGAGCACGAGGCGAGCGCACGGTAATAGAGCAAAGAAACAGTTGCAGTTTCACAATTCCAGATTCCGTTCCTGCCACGCGCGACGGCGTGTTCCGCTCAGCCCGCTAGCAGCGCGCCGCCCGCTTCCACGGCACGCAAGGCGCCAGCTTCGCAGTCCTGCGCGATCGCTGTAATCTCCAGGCTGGTCCGCGTCTGCTGCCTTGCCCGCGAACGGCCGCGACTCGTGGAATGGTCTCAAGGTTGAAAAAAGTTGAGGGGAACAGAGGAACCAATTATGCGAAATGATGGAACCACTGCAGTGGGTCCCTCCCTACTCAGAAAGATTGGGGTATCCAGGCCGTATGTCCCCTGTACATTATTTGCGGTGCAATTCGCTTTGTCGCGGTGTAACTTAAATAAAGAAACCAGATTCCATCGCCCCAAACCGTCCTGAGACACGAAATATGACACTTGCACAACCGTCCTGATCTGCGCAGATTCCACCAGAGACCGAGGAGACACACAAACTGTCTGTCAGTTTCTGACACAACCTTGGCGGGAAACTGGTGATTCGCGGCGGAGGCTTGGATTTCTGACACTTAGATACCACTTGCAAGCCAAATTATCATACTTCTGTAAGGCCCGAAGGTTATATTAATGGTCGAATTAACAAGACTTTGCAAGGAAAAGGACTGGCGAGAAAACCAAGGCTGAGTCAGTCAGCGCTGGTGTCGCAACCAGCCCAGACGCGGCTAGTAGGACGAAACGTATCCTCCCACATTGCAATTAGGATAGTGAAGAAAGAATCAATGGATTTACGGTAGAATCCCAACCACTAGACCACTGGAATAAAATGGGTTTTTAAGAAGCGGGTGAGTGCTCCCGTAATCCCCCATGTTAGCAAGCCCGCAACCCTTCCTTATGATCAATCTGGCGTCCGCAATGCAAGTCTTCCGAGACCCCCTCCTCACATGGATGCCTTAGTACACGGCACAGCAACAACGATAGTGGCGCCAACATGTGCGCACATGGGGACTTGAACGAGAGGCCTTTTGCTCTTATATCATTTCAGAATCCCAGCCACTACACCAATGGGTTAAAAGGGCTTGTCAAGTAGCGGGTGAGCATGTGCACACATGCATGTCACCTAGCACAGTATGTGCAGGCCTGCACGGCAGACGGTTCCATGCACGCTGTACACATGATAGACATTACACAGATGCCAACTTGTAGAGCACGCGATGTCGTTTCCACATGTCGTCTTTCGCCAAAACCTCATGGGGCGAAATTCGTGCACATGCAAAATTTCGCCGACTTTTAATTTTGGTCGACCAAAAAGACGTCACACAGAGGACGACTTTAACAACGTAAATTCCGTTATCGGCCAGCGCCCTGTCAACGATCACTTATGTCAACCGGCGGAACTCAATGACGCCGCCAACCTTGCTGATACAACCAAAGGATCAGTGGATAGGATAGAACGTGTTAAGCCTGAGAGGAGACAGTGAAGTCTCTGTAGTGACCTTGTTGAGTAATAGTTGAAAGAGAACAAGATGATTAGGGAGCAGGAGTACAAGTGATTAAATAGCAAACTATCTAGCCATGTACTCTGAGGGGTACATTCCCTTATTAACTGTATTACATAGCTACAGTAACCACGACTATTGCTATTCTCGACAGTTACCGTGTTGCAGTCTGTTAACTGTCGCGCGGTTACTGGATCGTCAAGGGTCACGACCGTTGACTATCTTAGACGGTTGACCTTCGGGTGTCCCTCGAGATTCCGCGTGCTCTTATATGAGCTAATGCGGTACTAGTACAGTGGAGCAACTCCGGAAATGCCTTTATAACCTTTCGGTTATTCCAACACTCCCCTTCATTCCAGAAGGTGGGCCACGTGGGATTTCTTGGTGATCCCACAGAGGTTGGCGCAGTGCTGGTACTGCTGACGTGGCAGTTTCTTCGTCAGGAAGTCGGCTGCCATGTCACCGGTCGGGCAGTAAGTCAGCTTGACTCTCCCCTTGTCGATTTCGTCCTTCACGAAGAAGTAGCGAAGGCCGATGTGCTTGGTGCGGTTGACGAAGCCGGGCTTGTTCGCGATCTTTATCGCGCTCTGATTGTCGCAGAGTAACGTGAAATGCCCGTTCATCGTCACTTTCGCCTCTTGCAGGAGCTCCATCAGGTACAGACCTTCGCGAACAGCTGCGCTAGCTGCGATGAATTCTGCTTCAGCTGACGAAAGAGCGATGAGTTCCTGCTTCTGTGAGTTCCAAGAGATGAGTCCGGCCGGTTGGAGTTGGAAAATGAATCCTGTACGGGAGCGTCTGTTATCAACATCTCCAGCATGATCGGCATCCACGTAGCCATGAAGTTGCAGAGTAGCGGTGAGGTTGGCTTCGTAGGTGAGGCCGACGTCGGGAGTGGAGATGAAGTATTGCAGTGCTCGGCGTAGATCCAGTAGATTCTCCCCTTCAGGTCGCTTCAGATACTGTGCGAGCTGGCTAGCGACGTAGGAGAGATCGGGCCGGCACGTGACGGCGGCGAACAGGAGGCAGCCGAGCTGCTGCTGATAGAGACGATGGTCGTTAGCAGAAAGTGGCGTGGTGTTGGGCTCGTGGTTAGGAGGAGGAGTGCGGTAGGGGGTAGTGAGGTTGATGGGAGCGATGGCGAACCGCTTCGCGAGTGTTTCGGCGTATTTGGCGGCGGAGAGGTGAATGGAGGAGGCGGACTGGGTTACGTTGAGGCCGAGGAATTGGGTGACGTTGTGATTGACGGTGACTTCAAGTTTCGTTTTGATGTCGGCCTCGAATTGGTCGAGTAGCTCCGTGTCGTCCCCGGTGTAGAGGAGATCGTCGACGTAGGCGACGAGGAGGATGAACTTTCCGCGCGACTCCCGCCTGTACATTCCGAGATCGTGCGGCAGTTGAGTGAAGCCGAGCTCAAGGAGGACGGAATGCAGATACTGCTGCCACAGACGAGGAGCTTGCTTAATTCAGTAGAGAGATTTTCGGAGGAGGCACACGGCGCCGTCGCTTTCTTCGAATGCGTGGGGTTGTTCGACGAAGATGATGGCATCAACGGGAGCGTACAGGAAGGCGCTTCCGACGTCGATTTGCCGGAGCGGTCGCTGTTTGACGGCGGCGATGCAGATGAGGATGCGCACCGAAGTGTGACGGCCGACTGGAGCGTAGGTGAGGGTGAAGTCCACCAGGTGAGTTTGCTCGAATCCCCGCACCACCCAGCGCGCCTTGTACTTGTCGATCGAGCCATCGGCGAGAGTTTTGATGCGAAAAACCCATTTGCCGCTGAGAATTTTCCTCCCCTTTGCCGATGACCGTGGGACCAGCTTCCAGGTGCCGCGCTTCTTCAGCGACGCGATTTCGGCGGCCATGGCTGCTCTCCATTTGTCGCTGTCGGGGCCAGACAGGGCTTGGCGGACGGTGGTGGGTTCCTTGGGCGAGGTGTGGCGAACTGCAACGGCGAGGCCGAGAACCCGAAGACCGGTTTCGTTGGTCTTTTCGTAGAGAAGACGGTCGTAGTCGTGGGAGCTGGTAACTTCGACCACGTCGTCATCACTGTCGTTGCCGAGGCGGAGGGTGTCTTGCGACAGGTTGGGTTGTGGTAACTCGGCATCGGGTGATCGGCGCGTTGCGCTGTTGTAGTTGTGAGCTTCGCGTGTTATATCATCCGGATCGGGTTGGTGTACGGGCACGAATGTCGGAGTTCCGAGTTGGCTCGTAAGGGGGATGTTTGGAGCAGAGTCCATCTGGGTGACATCAGGTGCGTCTGCATCCTCGGCCAGGTCAGCTTCGTCGTGTGACGTGGCGAAGCTGCGGTGGCCCTCGAAGAGCCTCTCGAGCAGTTTGTCAGCTTCCTGGTGCTCCTTAAAAAGGGGCAGAGTCAGCTTCTCGTAGAAGATTAAGTCACGTGATTTTGTCACCTCGTGTGTCGCGTAGTCCAGTACGATCCACGCCTTGAATTCTTTTTCGATTCCGAGATGGATGCCCCATCGTGCCCGGTCTGCAAATTTTCCCGTCTGCGCAGTATAGGGTCTGTACTGTACCATGCACCCGAACACCCGAAGTAGGCGTGTATCTGCTTTTCTGCCCGTCCAAGCCCGGTAAGGAGAGTTGTTGTCCTTGAGGCTTCGCGAAGATAGCGGTACTGTTCGACAGGCAGGCCCCTCCTTGGAGGGCTAGGGTTAGGCTAGAGCTAAGAGGAGATTTCCGTGAAATTTCTCCTAGACCACCCCGCCCCCCACCAAATTGGAAGCAGCGCGTCCCCTCCTTGGAAGGAGGGGGTCGTTATGGCGATGTTTCAACCCCTCCTTCCACCATTGGGATCGTGGGCAGGGTCAAAAAATTTGCCCAGTGATCGCATGGGAACATGGGTAACCCAAGGGAATAAAAAAACCTGAGACTCCTCTGGTGCGTGGCTGGTGACTGGTTTGGTTGAGCAGGGGAGGGGACATTTTCAGGGCAGAGATGGGAGGGGCTAGGGCACGGGCTCTGGTTGGAAAACATTCGTAGAGTATGGGGTGGGTATTCCCTCCCGAACGAACCCCAGCCTAGCTCTTGGCCGAACTCCATCCTGGGGCTTGGAGGGCTGGGCTAGAGCTAGGCTAAACTCTACGCGTAGAGGAAGGGGTTGGGAGCTTTCGGGGGGGCTGAACTTGGAGGGTTAACGTCGCGTTCGACAGGCTAACCCTTAACACTTCGTGCTACCTGCGTTAAAGCCCAAAAACAGCAGATTGCGGGCTGACCGGTGAAAAAAACACCCAAGTTGAAACAGCCGCGATGGTTCCGCGGAAGGGTTTGCGTGCCTGTCGAGCAGGGCCAGCAAGTTGTGCAGCCGAACAGCGTGATTCATCGCAAATGGCCAATATCTGGTTGGGATGGCCGACTGCTTCATCAGAGCCCTCATCCGCGTGGCGAGGCTCCTGTTTGTCCGTTCTGCTACACCTTGCTGCTGGTGGGCGTAGGGCAGAGACACCAGGTGCTCGATCCCCTTCTGCTTGAAGAGCTCTTTGAACTCGTCCGAGAAGAACTCCAGGGCTCCGTCTGTCTGCCAGGCCTTTAGCTTTAGCCCAGACTGTCGCTCAGCCCGCTTCATCCACGCAATGAAGCACTCGAAGGCCAGTGACCTAGAGTCGGTGTTGATGGCCCAGACGTAACGCGTAGAGGCGTCAATGAAGGTTAGCGTGTACTGCTCCCCTTCGAGCCCTTCTTGGCTGAGTACCATGAAGTCGCTGTAGACCTTATCCAGCGGTTTGTAGCGCTCGTACCCTGGTGGTAAGTCTGGGAATGGTTGGTGGTTGAGGGATGCAGTCGGGCAGACGATGCACGGCGGATTGGGAGAGTCCGCGGTGAGGGAACCGTCTCGGGGGAGGAGAAGTGCTTCGTCATCGAAAACTCTGGCCTTGAGCGAGTTTTTGAGCGTGGCGTGAGAGGGATGTCCAAGCCGTTGGTGCCATGTTGCTGGGTCCGCACGGTAGCCGACTGTTTTCTGATAATATTTTTGCCGTGCTGCCTCGTCGTTTGCCTCCCCTTCAGGTCCTGTGTCAGCGGCGTTGTCCGTTTCGGCGGCGAGTGCGCGAATTGCTTTTCTCTCCAGAAGCGCGCGGGGAATACCGATGATGTCGTCGGTATCGCCAGCTTCGGCTTGGTCTCCGGTGACAAGTAGGCATCGATCGGGCCAGTCCCGAGCGGGGAGTCCCGACATGGGGATCCTGTAGTAACTGTATTCAGCACCAATGACTTCAATTTCTTGGGGTCCTTGTACCGGCGGCTCTGGCTCCTCGGTAGGTTCAGGTAATTCCGCTGGTCCCCCCATGAATTCGTAGGTCTCTTCTTCCTCTGACTCTTCTGGCATTGGTTCGGGTGTGTCAGGGGCGTACTGATCCGGAAGAGGAGGACCTCCCCAGCAGGTGCCGCGAGTTGCCCAGTACGGGTCGACGATGGCGACTTCCGCGGGAGGAAGGCCGGCTGCTACGGCGTGCCCTTGTTCCGCTTCGCCCGAAGTGCCCCAGCCTCCTCCGGCGCCCCACGTGTCTCCGGTTGTCCTTGCTTCTCCGACTGCTGTGTCTTTGACTTCTGCGCCAACTTCCCCAGATGGGGCAGGAGGAGTCCAGCCAGTGCCACCTTCCTCGGCTGGGGTAGGGGGAGTTCCCCGGCCAGTCGCAGCAATTTCTTTCGTTGCGACGGCACCCCATCCGCTTGTGGCCGCTTCCTCTGGAGTTAGGACTTCGCCCCAAGATCCAAGTGCAGGTCCGGAAGTATCCCAGCCTGTCCAGCGCGTTTCCGCCGGCGTGTTTTCCTCGGCAGGTTGTGTTGTGGGGCCTGACGTGCCACTGTCTTCCTCCATTGTGGCAGGTCCGGTCTCAGCAGGATTCGAGGTCGAGGCGGTCGGGATAGCGCGCAAGCGCAGAAGGCCGTCAGAGGCGGGTCGCTCGAGGTCCATCTCGTCGGGATGTGACCACGTTGGCGCCTCCGTGGGAGTCGTTTTTAGGAGCAGCGTGCGGTGGGAATCGCCGGTTGTGCCCTGAGCCGAGAACTGCAGCACGAAGACTCCGTCGTCGTCGATCGCCTTTCCGATGTAAGAGTCATTATAAAAGAGCTCGAAGGTCTTTTCGTTGCGGTTGCTGCGAATGTCGATTCCGCATCGCATGAGTTGAGCTGACGAGAGAAGGTTGTATTGGAGATCTGGCGCAACGAGGACGTCTCCGATGTGAATGGTAAATTTTGTGTCTCGCCTCGAGGTAGATCTCCCCAATCTCATGTGCCTTCATTTTTCCGTTGTTGGCCGCGGTGATTTCGCAGGGTCGTCGCATGCGCCGAGAGTTGCTGATGAACCTTGATGATCCCACCATGTGTTGCCCGCAGCAACTGTCGAGGTACCAGGTGTCCAGATCCTCGTGGCGCTGGCGGGCAAGGTTGGCGATCTTGGGCGTAATGATGCGATCGAAGTCGCCGGTGTACGGCGAGAGAGCGAAATATCTACTTGCGGGAATGCTCGGCGGCGATTCCGGAGTAGGAGGAGGAAGCTCGAAGTCAGGAGGGATGTCAGAGGGGCGAGTCCACCAGGTAGAGACCGTTGGGTCGTTATCTGAGCTGGGCGCAACGGGGGTGGGGTTGTCGGAAGGGAATGAAATTCGATCCCGATCCCAGTAGCGGAACCCTCTGCTGCGGCGAGCCATGCAGCTTATGACCGTCCCTTTCCCTTTGTCCTTTGCCGAAATGACCGCAGGGGACTGAGAAGTACTGGCGACCGAGGGAGGCGACACAGTGGAGGTTGCGGTGGCAAGCTTGGATTGAGCTGAGGGTTGCTGGTTGGAGGCGTTGCGCCGTTCATCAGCAGCCTGACGCTTGTAGCACTGGTCGATGGAGTGGCCAGACTTCTTGCAGTATTTGCAGAAAGCTCCCTTCTTTCCGCGTTGCTCCCCTTGGGATCCTCCTGTGTAGAAGGCTAATTTTTCCCGCTTGACGTTCTTCTCGTTGTACAGGTCGATCTCCTTTTGCTCTGAAAGAAGCGTGGCGCACAGAGCCGACTCCGATATGGTTGCTCGGGCGCGAAGGAGTGACTGGCACTGACGCCAGTCGGGGCCAAGGCCTGAAATGACCATTGAGATGAACATGTCGTCGGGGACAGAACCACCGCACTTCTTGACTTGATCGCGCAGATTGCGGCACCGATTAACATACGGTCCCGCTTTCTCCCCTTGCTTCATTTTAACCGAAGTTAGTTGACTGAGCAGGCGACTCATAGTGACTGGATCTGTTGCCATGTATGAGTTGCGCAGGTGTTCCCAGGATGCGTGCGCGGGAGCCCACTCCGTCTTGTACGGACGAATGCCGAGCTGCTCTTCAGGTGAGAGATTGCGAAGGAGAGCGGTGTACGCGAGAAGTGATTCGTGGTAGTACTGATGCTTCTCCTGGATGGTGCCTTCCGAGGGAAAAGGCAGACTTCCGTCGTAGTACATCCAGATCTGAGCGGTTGTCGCAAGAAGCTCGAATTCGAAACTCCACGTGTAAAAATCCTTCTTGTCGAAGGGAATTGAGGTCTTCAATTTTGAAGTCAGTACAAATTTGGTTTGCATTGAAGCGATGTCTGACTGCGACCGTTGTGGGTTGTCTTGTGCAGGAGCTGACCCTTGACGATTGTCAAAGGTGAAGGATCTCTCGGAGTTGACGCGGCGGTCTTCTCCAGGGAGAGGAAGTCCAGCAACGCCACGTGCATAGCTTGAGCCATCAATGCTCATAGCCTGATGGCTTTCAAGAGCGTTGACGCGTGCAACTAGCTGCTCAACGACAGCGGCGTTGACGGAGGTCACCGCTGATGGCGCGTTAGTCGTTGCTGGTGGTGGGCCCGGTGAGTCTGCAATAGCTTTCCCTTCAGGAGCCATAGTGTTGCAGACCTTAAAATGTGTCAATTGATTTTATGAAAGGATTGTTCTAGGAAGAACGAGGGCTTGACAGATCCTATAATCCACTCTAGCTCTCATACCATGCTGATACAACCAAAGGATCAGTGGATAGGATAGAACGTGTTAAGCCTGAGAGGAGACAGTGAAGTCTCTGTAGTGACCTTGTTGAGTAATAGTTGAAAGAGAACAAGATGATTAGGGAGCAGGAGTACAAGTGATTAAATAGCAAACTATCTAGCCATGTACTCTGAGGGGTACATTCCCTTATTAACTGTATTACATAGCTACAGTAACCACGACTATTGCTATTCTCGACAGTTACCGTGTTCGCGGTTACTGGATCGTCAAGGGTCACGACCGTTGACTATCTTAGACGGTTGACCTTCGGGTGTCCCTCGAGATTCCGCGTGCTCTTATATGAGCTAATGCGGTACTAGTACAGTGGAGCAACTTCGGGAATGCCTTTATAACCTTTCGGTTATTCCAACAAACCTCATTTCATCGGCCAGTGCCACGTCGGCTTTCGGTGTCGTCGCCTCGAAGATCCCGCCAACGTCGACGAGTTAATCTCGTCGACCAGGTGCTTCGTCGCACTATGATAAGAGTCCCTCAAAATTGGAGTTGACCGCACACGTTTGTGCACCAGACAACGAAGTCGACTTCGCCCAAGTGAGGGCGGGGCCTTTCTGGTGTGCGGGTTGGGAGGAGGTTCCTGCGCAAAGTCGTTCTACAATAGGAGGAGACTACATTGGAGGCTAAGCGTTGTTCGGGGGGATTGTATTGTTGCGTATGCTCATATGCACTTCTTGTGTTTGTAGGCAAGCTTGACAAGACTTTCACTAGGAAAAGTGTAATCAACACGCATAAAATGAAAGACAACATCGCCTCATAGAAGATGGATTCGATGGTGGTGATAATCTGGTTGTCATTCGCGCCGAGCACCTCCCAACCTTTGCTCAAGACAACAAGGGGAAACCCCCAGTATGCCTTCAGCGGCAGCTTACTGCCGCGCTGATTCTCCGAGACCATGAACTGCACCGTGCAACCCCACGTCGCGTACATCAGCGCGCGCGTCGTCTTTCTCGATGGCAGAGAAGCAGTTTGAGGCAGTTCCATACCCAAATGGCTTCTCGGAGGGCAAGATGCTACCAAAGGAGCTACACTCCCATGTGGAGGATCATCTTCCGCAGGACTTCGACGACCGTGCGCATCTCTCGCTCAGCGATCCCGTTCTGCTGTGGAGTATACGTGCACGTGGAGTCGTGGAGGATGCCATTGTGCTCGACGAAGTCAGTGAAGGTGCGACCCAGGAACTCCCACCTCGGTCTGATCGTAACATTTTTACCGACCTCGTGGTTTGTCGCTCCACCACATTCAGCTACTTCTCAAACACTCTTCTTCATGCACGGATACACCCACACAAACTGGTTATTGCGGCCCTTAAGGAGGAAGCAGAAGCTTACGTCCGTGGCACTTACATGAAAGGGCCTGCAGAGGTAGATGTGGATGACGTTTAGCACGTTCTCGGCTTCAAAACCTCTGTTAGGGAAGGTGTGGCACACCAGTTTGTCGCCGACGCAAGAGAGACAGGTCAAGGCGGCACCAGTCGATGGCTTGATTTCCAAGCCGGTGGCACCGCTGTGTGTTTGATCGTGTTGACGCTAGCATGTGCAAGCCTAGCATGCCAAATGTCCAATGCTGAACTCGTCCGGAGTGCAACTGAGCATTTCACATGTCCATTGTCGAACTTGATGAGGAAATCGCCCGCAGCGCAACTATCTCCGTCAACGGCTTCGACGAGCATGGTCGGAGGTCGGTGAAGAGAACCCGGCCGAGGTAGCGTGCATGCCGGAGTATGGCTAATGCAGCAGACATGAGAAGTGTCTCCTCGCCGTCGTCCTGCAGCTTCATGCTGCTGTCCTTCAGCTGATAGGTTGACAAGAGATTCGCCTGCACGCTGGTGACATACAACATGTCGGAGATGAGAATCTTCTTCCCGGCCTCCCCTTGTAAAGACGATGGTGCCATGAACTTGGACGTCATTGTTAGAATATTGTGCTGTGTAGGCTGTAGTGGGGTAGCCAATATAGGGTACAACCCCTTTAGGGTTAGTACTTGTACCAAACTGATTCATAGTTCATCCATTCCTGCTGCTAGATTCTGACATGGTATCAGAGCGGTCTCGGGTTCGAATCCCGGTGTATGCACATGTAGGTCGTTGTCGCTGTGCTCAGACCTGGGCCTCCCAGTGTGGGGGGATGTCAGTAGATCTGCACTGTGAGGTCCTCGATTGATCCTAGAGGGGTTACAGGCGCGTTCGCCTGGGGGGTTATGGGCGCACGGATCCGCTACACAAACAAGCCCTTTTATCCCAGTGGTCTAGTGGCTGGGATTCTGAAATGGTTTCACAGCAGGTCCTGTTCCAGGACTGTCTTCGTTAGGGCCCACCCGATCGTTCCTGCCCGTCGCGCTGCCCCACCCGTTGCACTGCCTTGCCCTGCCCTGCCCTGCGTCGCGCCGCCCCGCGCACGCCCTGCCTGCGTCGCGCCCCACCCGCGCGCGCCCTGCCCTGCATCGCACCGCCCCGTGCGCGCCCTGTCTGCGTCGCGCTGCCCGCGCGTGCCCTGCCCTGCTTCGCGCCGCCCCGCGCGCGCCCTGCCTGCGTCGCGCCCCACCCGCGTGCGCCCTGCCCTGCATCGCGTCGCCCTGCGCACGCCCTGCCAGCGTCGCGCAGCGCGCGTACGCCCTGCCTTGCCCGTTGCGTGGCCCACGCACGCCCTGCCCCACGTCGCGCTGCCCACTCCCGCCTTCCCCTGCGTCGCGCTGCCCCGCGCACGCCCTGCCCTGCCCGCGCGCCGCCCTACTGGCCGCGCGCTGCCTGTTTTCTGCCCGCGCGCAGCCCTGCCAGCCGCGCGCCGCCCCTGCCTGCCCGCGCACTGCCCTGTGCAGACCGGCGCGCCGCCTCAATTGCCGCGCGCCGCTTCTGCTCACCTGCGCGCCGCACTTTTGCAGCCCGCGCGCCGCCCTTGTCTGCCCGCGCGCCACCCTTTCCAGCCCGCGAGCTACCATTCTGCCCGCACGCCGCTCTACCCTGCCTGCGCACTGCCCTGCCCTGCCCTACGCGCCACCCTACTCTGCTAGCTATGGCCACTCTCAGTTTTCTGAAGTTCGATCCTGATGGTCGTCCCATCCAATTCGATGCATGGTTTGATGACCTACAACTGTACTTCCTGAGCGATTCTAAAGACAACGTTACGTTGTTTGACCACACGTCTAGAACCTCTCTCGCCCCTCCCGACACAGCTGACAGTGCGACTCGCTCATAGTGGCTTACCCGTGATGCTGCCGCTTGCCTAGCCGTTCGCAACCACCTGCCGTTAGCCGAACGCGCTCACTTTGGCTAGAACAAGACTGCTAAAGCCCTGGATGCTGTAGTCGCTCGTTACTCGCCTCCCTGACTCTATTCGCGCAGTCAGGGACCACTTTCTCGCCCTTGACCCCACAGACCTCACTGTCGACCTGCTCGAGAAGCACCTCCTTGCAGCTGAGACTAGCATAGTCGCTGTAGGTGCTACTCGTGGCACTCCTCGCACGCCCTTCTTTGAGGGGTGCTCCCCCTCCCCCCTTGCCTCCTCTATTGCTTCTGCTGCTGTTGTCGACTTCCTTGGTGCTGAGGAGGTCGGCGCTGCTTCTGCTCCTAGTGGGAAGCGCCGCAGCGGCAAGGGCAAGGGAGGCAAGAGTGGTGGAGGTGGCGGCAGGGGGGGTGGTGGTGGAGGCGGTGGAGGCGCTCGAGGTGGTAGAGGTGGCGGGGGGAGTGGTGGTGGGAGTGGGGGCGTCGGTGGCGGCGGTAGCGGCAGCGGTGGGGGTGGTGGTGGTGGTCGTGGCGGGAGTGGGAGTGGTGGCGGGGGTGGTGGAGGCGGTGGGAGTGGTGGCGGCGGCAGTGGTGGTGGTCGGGCTGTAGCAGTGCAACGGCACCAGCAGCGGCGTCCGCGTGAGACCCCCACACCCCAGCAGCTTCGAGAGAGGTTTGCTCAGCGTGGGGCGTCTGGTGTTAGTACTCGCGGCCCGTACGTCATTCGCACAGGTGACCGCGCTGGTCAGACGTGCAAGAAGTTTCACACCCAACACCGCTGCTTCTCGCGCCTAGACGACGCTTGGCGCGATGAGTTTGGCGATGAGGCAGAGCTTCCCCGCTGGGCAGAGCTGCTTAGGTCTGGTGTTGATATCTTTGCTCTTGACTATGATGCTATCCTTGCTGCCATGTATGCTTTGACTGTTAGTGCTGAGGGTGACTGTTACTTGTGTGTGCCGCCCGACCCAGGTATAGAGGCTGCTGCTCTAGGTGCTAGTGAGTCTGCTCTCTCTGGTACTGCGCCTGCTGAGGCCTTGCACACCTTCACGCTTGACTCAGGTGCTTCTCGCTGTTTCTTTCGCGACAGTACCACAGTCACACCACTCCCTAGACCCGTTGCAGTCTCACTGGCTGACCCCTCTGGGGGCCCGGTCCTTGCACGTTCCTCCACTATTCTCCCGTGTCCGGCAGTTTTGTCCGGCACGCTGTCAGGTCTCCACCTCCCCTCGTTCTCGACGAACTTGGTGAGTAACGCAGTCCTTCAGGATGCATGGGTTGATACCTTTACCCCTGGAGGCCAGCGTGTGGCGATCTGCACGTGCTCCCGGACTGGCCGCCGCCTGGCCACGTTCACCCGTCGGCCTGGGTCGAGTCTGTACACACTGACTGTTGCGCCTCCTCCGGTAGCTGCGTCTGGTCAGGTGTCCGCGTCAGGTCAGGTAGCCGCCTCTTGCTCGTGTCGCCTCCTGTCGCACCAGACTCTCCTTTGGCACCACCGCCTTGGTCACCCCTCCCTGCCACGCCTCCGTGGCATGCACTCCCGCCTCCTTGTCTCTGGTCTTCCCAGGTCTCTGCCTCCCCTCCCACCCTCGCCTGCCCCGCCCTGCATTCCTTGCGTCGAGGGGCGACAGCGCGCCGCTCCTCACTCCTCCTCGTTTCCCCCGACGACTGCTCCCCTACAGACTCTCCACATGGACGTGTGGGGCCCAGCTCGCGTCCAGGGACAGGGCCGCGAGCGGTACTTTCTGCTGGTTGTTGACGACTACTCGCGTTACACCACGGTCTTCCCCTTGCGCAGCAAGGGGGAGGTCCCTGATGTCTTGATCCCTTGGATCCGCGCTGTCCGTCTCCAGCTCCGCGAGCGGTTCCGCACGGACCTTCCTGTCCTGCGTCTGCACTCTGACAGAGGTGGTGAGTTCTCCTCTGACCTCTTGAGGGACTTTTGTCGTGGGAAGGGCATCCTCCAGTCGTTCACGCTTCCGGCCTCCCTGCAGCAGAATGGGATTGCTGAGCGCCGCATTGGCTTAGTCATGGAGGTGGCTCGTACCTCCATGATCCATGCGGCTGCTCCCCATTTTCTGTGGCCGTTTGCGGTCTGGTACGCTGCGCATCAGCTCAACCTCTGGCCCCGTCTCTCCTTGTCAGAGATCTCGCATACACTGCGTTGGATGGGGGAGGTTGGCGATGCGTCGGTGTTCCGGTTCTAGGGCTCGCTTGCCTTTGTCCGCTTTACCTCCGCGGACAAGCTCTCCTCCCGCGCCATTCCCTGTGTCTTCCTTGGCTTCCCTCCTGACGCGCCTGGCTGGCAGTTTTATCACTCCACCTCGTGCCGTATTCTGTCCTCTCAAGACGTCAGGATTGACGAGTCGGTTCCCTTCTACCGTCTCTTCCCCTACCGCACTGCCCCTCTCCCCCCCCCGCCGCTCTTCCTCGCTCTAGGTCTCCCTCAGGTAGACCCCCTCCCCCCTCAGGGTGCTGCTCGTTCAGGTGTGTCTCAGGTCGACCCACTTCCCTTTTCTGAGCTTGTCGAGGTCACCGATGACTCTGGTGCTGCTGGGGGTGGTGCTGCTCGGGGTACTGCGTCTGGGGGTGCTGAGCCTGAGCGTGCGGAGCCTGGGGGTGCTGAGCCTGAGCATGCGGAGCCTGGGGGTGCTGAGCCTGTGCGTGCGGAGCCTGGGAGTGCTGAGTCTGGGGGTGCTGAGCCTGTATGTGCGTGCGGAGCCTGAGGGTGCTGAGCCTGGGGGTGCAACGTATGGGAATGCTGAGCCTGAGGGTGCTGCGTCTAGGGGTGCTAAGCCTGAGGGTGCTGAGTCTAGGGGTGCTGCGTCTTCTGGTGGTCCTCCGGATGCCTCGCCGCAGCGGTCTAACCAGCGAGAGCCTCTCTCGCCACAGCAGCTACGCAAGTGGTTTGCTCGACGCACCCGCCTTCGGAGTCGCGTTGCTGGCGCTGGAGGCACTGGAGCTGGAGGCACTGGCGCTGGAGGCGCTGGAGCTGTAGGAGCTGGAGCTGGAGGTGCTGGAGCTGGAGGCGCTGGCACTGGAGGCGCTGGAGCTGGAGGCACTGGAGCTACTGGAGGCACTAGATCTGGAGGGGCTAGGGCTCGAGGCACTGGCGCTGGGGGTGCTGGAGCTGGAGGTGCTGGAGCTGGAGGCGCTGGAGCTGGAGGCGCTGGAGCTGGAGGCACTGGAGCTGGAGGCACTGGCGCTGGAGGCGCTGCCGCTGGAGGTGTTGGAGCTGGAAGTGCTGGAGCTGGAGGCCCTGTGCAGCAGCGACCGTTCTTCTTGCCGCCGCCGCAGCTGTCCGAGCTCCCGCCCGAGTCGGTGCTCCGTCAAGTTCTTAATCTTCCTTTGTCCACTGCCCTTCCTCACGACCCCGCCTCGTTACACTGAGCAGCCGGTCTCCCTTACAGAGCGTCGTGAGCCTGCGTCTTGTCCTGCCTACCCTATTCGCAATGTTCGCCTTGCTCGTCGTGTCCCTCGTCCGCGTCCTCCTCCTGTGCCAGGTACTCACACTATGGCACTTCGTCCTTGCTCTGTACCATAGTACGTCCCTCTGCCGTCTCCTCCTGCGTCCTCTCTTCCTGACGTTCCGGACCCTGAGTCTGACCGTGTTCGTGCTGCCAGCCCCACTGTCACGCGTCTCCTGGCTACAGTCGTCACTGACCCGTCGTTTGAGTCTACTGCTGCATCTGCCTTAGTTGCTGAGCTTGTGGACTTTGCTGCTGCGTGTCGTCTAGACTACGCCGCCAGTCTTGTTGCTGAGTCTGAGTTTGTCTGTCCTCCGTCCGTCGGGGGTGAGTGTGCTCTTGGCACAGACGTCCTTGAGGACAGGCAGGAGGACTTTGAGTGTCTTGCGGCTGCTGTACCTCATCTCGTGGCTTGGCTGCTTGCACATGAGGGAGACCTGGATGCACTGGACATCCCGACCCCACGCTCTTACGCAGAGGCGATTACGGGTCCCTACTCCTCTCAGTGGCAGACAGTCATGGACGCAGAGATGGCATCCTGGAAGTCCACAGGCACTTACATCGACGCAGTTCTCCCTACTGGGGCGAACATAGTCGATGGCATGTGGATTTTCAGAGTGAAGCGGCCGCCGGGTTCTCCGCCTATCTTCAAGGCTCGTTACGTTGCTCGAGGCTTCAGTCAGCGATAGGGAGTTGACTTCTTCCAGACCTTCTCCCCTACCCCGAAGATGACCACTCTTTGGGTGCTGCTGCACGTTGCCGCTCAGCGTGACTACGAGCTTCACTCTCTTGACTTCAGCACAGCGTTCTTACAGGGCAGCCTGCACGAGGAGATCTGGCTACGCCGCCCACCTGGCTTCACTGGGTCGTTTCCTGCTGGTACCCAGTGGAGCCTCCGGCGGCCAGTCTACGGTCTCCGCCATGCGCCTCGTGAGTGGCACGACACACTGAGGACGACACTTGCGGCTCTTGGGTTTGCTCCTTCCACTGCTGACCCGTCGCTGTTTCTGCGCACCGACACTTCGCTGCCGTCGTTCTACATCCTCGTGTACGTCGACGACTTGGTTTTTGCCACTGCTAACACTGAGGCACTGGCCCTTGTGAAGTCGGAGCTGCAAAAGAGACACACGTGCACAGACCTGGGTGAGCTGCACAGCTATCTTGGCTTGCAGATCACCCAGGACAGAGCACGGCGCACCATCACCTTGACTCAGTCACACATGGTGCAGCAGGTCCTTCAACGCTTCGGCTTCCAGTTCTCCTCACCACAGTCCACTCCTCTGCCTACCAGTCACTCGCTCTCAGCTCCACCTTCGGACGAGTCTGTAGAGCCGAGTGGCCCGTATCCAGAGCTTGTGGGCTGCCTCATGTACCTGATGACCTGCACACAACCTGGCCTTGCGTACCCTCTTAGCATCGTGGCTCGCTACGTTGCGCCTGGAAGACACCAGAGAGAGCACTAGGAGGCTGCTAAGGGGGTGCTGCGCTGCTTGTGCAGTACATCGGGCATGGGTTTCGTGCTTGGAGGACAGGGTCCAGTTGTCCTCACTGGACACTCAGACGCGTCTTGGGTTGATGACCTGGCTACGCAGCGGTCGTCACAGGGTTACACTTTCAGCCTTGGCTCCAGCTCTGTTTCTTGGCAGTCTACCCGCTTGTCTTCTGTTCTCAGCTCCAGTTGTGAGGCTGAGATCTACGCAGGAGCCATGGCTGCACAGGAGTTACGCTGGCTCACCTACCTGCTGACTGACTTGGGAGAGCGGCCTAGTTCTCCTCCAGTTCTGTATGTAGACAACAAGGCCGATATCGCCTTGTGTTAGTAGCACATACTGGAGCACAGAACGAAGCACATCACTCTGCGTTACTTCCTTGCTCAAGCGTTGCTGCAGCGTGGCCAGCTTCGTCTTGCTTACGTGGCCACCCGGGCCAACACAGCTGATATATTCACCAAGGCACTTCCGCCTGGTGATCATCAGCGTCTCTGTACTGCTTTAGGCCTCGTGCCTACGTTTGCTCACTTGCTCACTGCGTGACTTTGCTTGTACTGTGATCTATATATATATATATATACCTGCATGCTTACACTTGCTAGGTGGTGATCACTGTACTGTTTGCTTTGTTTTATATAACTCTGCATGTGAACTGGCCTTGTGGCCATTTGCTTGTGCTCGGGCAATGTGGTGACTTCGTGATCCACTCTCAGCTTGCTTTGCTTTTCTGTGACTGCTTGTACTCCCCCACCTTGCCTATGGGGGTGTGTCAAACAATATTGTGCTGCGTAAGCTGTAGTGGGGTAGCCCAGTTAGGGTTAGTACTTGTACCAAACTGATTCATAGTTCATCCATTCCTGCTACTAGATTCTGACAGACATATGCCACTGAATCCACACATATGGCTAATGTCGCCTCCCAGCTTCATGTCGACGAATGCTTTGCAAGTTCCCTATTAGGTAATGGGAGTAGCCATTGTCGATGAGCACTATTGTTCGGTTCGCTTGTACAGCGACAACAACGCCTGGAAATATTCGTCGGCTTCCGACACTAGGGAAATGGTCGGCTCCACCACACTGACCATCCAGCACAAGGTTGCACAGCTGCTCATATTGTCACTCGCATGTTGACCGCGGGAGGCATTGGCGTCCATCTCCTACAACTTCTTTTATGTCTGCTTCTTCTTGCATGACGAATTGGCGCGACGATGGCAGCTAGTGTCTTCCTTCCGCGACTAACTTACTGGTCCTCGTCTGACTCCTTGCGGCCAGGGAAATCATACGAGAGGTGCGCGGGGTCTGCACAGACGAAGCAGTAGCATTCGTCCTGATCATTTTTCGCCGACACTCGATCCTTGTCCTTGGTCAGCCTCGCGCCGTTGACGTCGCTCGCCGACTTCTCACCCCACCGCCGCCTCTGCGTGACTTCTCACTCCTCCCCCATTGATGACCCTGTTGCATCGAGGTGCTGTAGTTGGCCTGCAGAAGGAGCTGCTCCTTGGGTTGCTTAGAAGCTTGCCACTGAGTCTTTGTTGAGCTGCTCACGTACGCCAGGGAGCTTCACCATCCGGCGCAACAACTTGTAGTCATTGAGAATTCCCTTGATAACATGCGAGATGTACGACGACAATGAGTAGTCGGTGTTGGACATATGCAAGTCGGCTAAACTCTGTTGTGCGCGGTGGTAGTCTGCTGACGCTGACTCATGCTCGCCAATGCTAAGGTTGGTCAGCAGCTGCTCAATTTGGCCAATGTAGAGGTAGTCGGTCGCCTTGAACAACTTTACGATGACAAGGCTTGGAAGCCGACGTCTTCACGAAGTTGGCAAGGCTTCAACGACCACCTGAACCGTCGACCAGCAGCACGTCAACCATGAATGTCAGCAGGTGAGCAGCACGAATGCGCCCAGACGTCCTCGTCCGGCATCTAGACAGTACTGTCGGTGAACGTCTAGCTGCGGCTTGATCGACTCCGTCCACGTCGTCAGGTCATGTCAACCTTCGGGCACCTTGGGCAAGTCAATTTTGTTCGGCGGAAACTTGATATAGCCATACGTCGTATTCGACGCCCATGTTGACCCTGCTCCACTTTGCCGGGGAGAGCGACGTTGACTGTCGACGTCGCCTCGTTCACTGCCTGTGGAGCCAACCGCATGACTTGGATGATGTCGGCTCTGACAGTTCCTCGGACTACTTAGCGCACCACCCTTGTACCTCCCTCGCTGAGGTTGTCGTCGCCTTCGTCGTCTCAGCTCGGGGAAAGGCAGACCCTTCATCAGCTTTAGTGGGGGAGGTGGATGCTCGTGCGCCCACTGTGCACGATTTCCCAAAAGCATAAACTCTAAGTCCCCATTGCTGATACTGTATCTCCACGTTGGTGGCGCCCCCGTAGAGCAGCCTCTCGCGCCGACGGGAATCTCTTACTCATGCAGCGACTCCTTGGTCGTTCATGGTGGTATGGATGGCTGCTGGCCTAGGCTATGACTTAGCTAACGTGCAATGCTTGGGCGAACCTGAAGGTCTTTTGCAGGTCCGTTCCGCGCTCAACACACCATGGGTTGCCAGGGTGGCTTGCCAGCATTGCGTCGCCTACCAAGTACGGCGTGTGGAGAGCGAACGTCAGATCTAGGATGCCACGCACGCAGAATCTGGAACCGAGCTAGTCTTCCCAAGGTGGAAGTCGCAAAACGGTTCACCGGAATTCTTGGCATGGGACATGTGAGAGTACGACGGCTTATGCCAGCTATGCATGCCTGCCTTTACTTTATTATGCTACTTCTAGCTTACCGTTATGCCCCGGATATACCCCTATATGGGGGTGTAATAAAACTCAGGAAAATGGTGGGTGGGCTTATAATGTGGCTTTTTTTATAACCCCATGGGGGAAATAAATGACAGTTAGAGAAGTATGATTTTTAAACACAGAAATGTAGATCTCAGCCTTGCGGTTTCAATCGAAACTACCACAAAACAGTTTGCTTCGAAATTCACCGAGAATCTGCCACCCTGGCGAAAATTCCTACCATGACGTGCTGAAATGTTGCTAACACGTGCGCGCCTGTGGCAATTTCGCCAGGTGGGCCAGGGAAGACTTCGCCAGGCACGTCAGCGACGATTGCTCCTGACGCGTTAGTGGCGAATTCACTAGAAAAACACAGATTTGAGTAAAATTTCATAGGGTGCGGTTATACGAAGATGATCCAAATTTAGGGTGGGGTTATAATCGGCACCCGGCTATAAGCCCACTGGTACGATTATAACCGCATGGGTGTAACATAGGCCTGGGGGTATATCCGGGGTATGACGGTAGGTTTATTTTATGCATGCATGAATTGCTTGATTTCCTAGGCTAGGTGCTTTCCTATATTTTATTATAGTTATAGCACCGAGCTAGGTTGCGTACACCGAATTCTGGGCTATTCGGTTGCCACCGAATTGCCTTCTACCGAATTCGGGAAGGGTCTGTTCGGGACGCTTCGCGACCCCCAGAACCTTCGCGTAACACCTGGTTACTGCCCCTTGTGTCGAGCCTATATATAGCCTCGTGTTGTACCAAGGTGATCATTCAGTTCACATTCTCTTTTCTGAGCGCGATCCTAGATCCTCACAGGACCGACCCAAAATAATATCATAGCTTGAAACGGTGCAAACTCATGGGAGCGAGACGGGTTAGATCCAGCGGAGTTATTTCGTAAGATAGTGAGCACGCTATCTGGAGAAGCAGAGACGTACAGCCAAATGATGCGCCTGGAGATTCTGAAAGAGTTGGAGTGCGGAGAGATAGCGGACCCCACGGAGCAGTTCTTATAGGTGCTAAAGAAGGAAATTGTCGGCCAGACTAAGGTGAGGGTGGAAGAGTTCTTTGAGTTCAAGAGAAGTAGGGAGGAATCTTTGCTTGTCTGCTACAACCTACTGCGAGAACTGGCAAAAGACCAAGACGGACGGCTACTTGTCTGGAAGTCCATGAAGGGCCTGGAAGAAGAACTACGAGGAGCGGTGCAGAATGCGATCTATGTGGTGGGGGGAGGCATTACGCTCAGGCAAGCATGTGAGCTCACCAAACGGACCAAGCATGCACAGCGGCCGCTGGACATGGAGGAAGGAGAGACAAGGAACAAGACCCGGGTGGCGTTAACAGTGGCGGCGATGCACGGGGGCGAAGTGGGAGAGCCGAACCGACTGGAAAGCAGAAGGTTCCACGACTGCGGAGCCGCTGGGCACTTGAAAAGAGACTGCCCACGAACACCGACATGTGAGAAGTGCGGCAGGAGAGGGCATAAGGCGTAGGAATGCCATTCGCGCATGGGAAGAGAAGGGGCATAGAGCCAACAGTTCTTGGAAGCTGAGCTCAAGAAACTCCAAAGTCCACTGGAACGGCTACCTACGGCGTCAGAACGCACCAGGGCTATGCTGGCTATTGAAGAAATCGACGAGAAAAAGGCAGGCGAAGAAAATTTCGAGCGAGAGTTCAACCTGATGGCGTATCCCAGAGACCGCAGCGACCTGGACTTGAGGCTTTGGCCGGCAGCCAGCAGCAGCAGCGACATTTCGTCGAGAAAGGAGGGAAGTGCAGAGAGAGGGCCCTCCGCACAGCAAAATGAGAAGGCATCCGAACGAGAGGCTGGTTTGCCATTCGTCTGTCCGTTGTTCAAGGAGGAATTGAAGTGGGAGGCTTGGCAGTGGCGCAAGCGATTATAGACACATGCGCACAACATGTGCTGCTGGGCAAATGGCTGGCCAAGCAGTTGAAGGTCGAAGAGCCGGACAGGCTGGTGGAAAGAGGAATACTGCTTATGACGCTGGAAGGGGGGACCCCGAAGTGGATGCAGTGCACGAAGCAACCGATCGAGATTATCCTGCGGGTAGGGACAGAACAAGAATGTTGTATACGAGTCAGGTGCGGGGTCAGCGAATCGGAAGACTATGACATGCTCGTAGGAATGGAGCTGCTCTATAAAGTGGGGGCAACGATTTGCACGTGGTAAGAGAAGATGCTCTATCGGGTGCAATATTGGGATTCAGAGAGCTCGGTGGGTACCTTTCCGGTAAAATTCGTCAAGCAAGAGCCGAAGGAAGCCGGCGAAGGCAGATCTCACTAGGCAGCTGGGCGACTGCACGACGGGACCTGGGAGGAGTATGCAGAGGAGTACAATCGGAGAGTTATGAGGAGCGAAGCCGCGCAAGGAGTGCCAAAACTCAGGGAGAGGATCAACCGCACCTGGACCTTGGAAGGAGGGCTCTCGATCTTGGAGTTGTTTGAGGGCCAGCTGTCTGTCGGGCGTCTGCAGGCCCGCATCCTCTTCTCTGCTGCCCATATTTTCGGCAGGCCGCCAATGATGTAGCTCATGATTTGCTTCTACAATTCGGGCACTCCCATAGTTGTCAAGTCATCGTTGTAGCCTTTGGCACGGCCCACGTAGTCCACCACTGTCTCGGAAGGTTCCATGGCCAGCAGTATGAGTTTCGTCCTCACTGCTGTCATTTTTGCTTCGCTCTTCCCGAGGTACACTCTTTCCACGTACACCCACGCTTTCTCTGCTGCGTTGTACTCCTCAGAACACGGGTCGAGACGTGCTGCGATTGCATCCGAGACCGAGTGGCAGAGTTGAAATAGAGCTTGTTAGCTTCTTTTCTAAAACCTTTTTTTCTCTTGTGCGCTTACAGGTGCAGGCCAATCTTCCTCCGTCGCTACCTCTGGGCTGTAGAAATGCCACAAGTCTACCTCCCGGGTGCACCTTATGAACTTCAGCCGCCATTTTCCATAGTTCTCTCCATTGAAGCGTTGAGCTTCACTTAGGCCAATCGTCGGGTTGGCCACGATTTGCCCCTTGGCAAGGGCATCTGGTAGACTCTGCAGCTGGGCACCATCAGTGTTCATTGAGGATCCTGAACTAGTCTCTCCATCTCCTTTCCCCATCTTGTTTACTATTCGCACTTTCCAATTACTCAAATTATACCGCCTCCAACGATTTGATAATGAGGCTTGACACGACGATAACCAAGCTCCGATACCAGCGGTTAGTTTAGGTATGGCGTTCGGCTAGCATTGGAGACAGTAGATGCTTGGAGAGATTCTGGTTTTTGAAGACCGATTTCACTCAAAACAGAGAATTACAAAGAACTAATTGAAAACAAACAGATTTGAGCATTTCGAAATGTGATGTGCGCCTCGTGTAACGCGTCATCCGCGTTTCAGCCCGAGTCGCACGTATAACCGAATTCGGTAACCGTCACCGGAACTGAAACCCATTCGTCTCATCCGCACCAAACACGGTTCGGTTGTGGTTGGACATTCTAGGCTTCGGAAATGTTTTCCCGACATTTCCCGAACCCTAGTCTTCCATCATTTCGTTTCTTCCTGCTTTCTTCACGCCTTCCTTCCGTAGCTTCGTAGCATGTAGCACCACCGTTCTAGCTGTAGGTTCTCCATATTAGAAAGTAGTTTCCCACTGTTTCTAGTGTTGTTCTACCGTCCCTAGGCCAAGCGCGTAGGCTGGTAGACACTAGGGCAGCGGCATACCACCCCAACAATACCAACAACCGCAACCTCCAGAAGTACTTCTTCTGGTATAGCAACAGCTTCTTCTCCTCCCTATTCCACTCCAGGTTCATTCCGAGGAAGAGAGTGGTCTTTGGGATCTTCTTAACCTGAAATATGGCCGCAAGATGAGTGCACACCTCTTCCACCTTCTCCTCCTTGGCTACAGCCACTAGGATGTCATCCATGTAGAGGAGTAGGAACACCTTGTTCTCCCCTTCTCCCTTCCAGTAGAATGCACGGTCACATTGGCTCTTGATAAATCCCCCCTTTTTCCAGCTGCGCATCCATAGCTAGGTACCACTCCCGTGGGCTTTGTTCCAGCTCATAAAGTGCTTTTATGAGCTTGCACTTTCTGTCCGTGCCGTCCTCACACCTCGGTGGTTGATTGATGTTGATAGTCTCCTTCAAAATGCCATAGAGAAAGGCATTTTTTATGTCCAGCTGCACCATGAAGAAACCATGCGCCATCACCACATTTAGCATGGTCCTAGCCGTTGTTAACTTGCTCACGGGTGCGTAGATTTGGTCGTAATCCACTCCTTCCATTTGAGTGTACCCTTTAGCGACGAGTCTTGCCTTTAAGCGCTCGAGCTGCCCCATATCTCCTGTTTTGATCTTGAAAACCTTGCGCACTCCCACTGGTTTCCTCCCTTGCGCATGTTCACCAGCTCCCATGTTCCCCTTTCAGCCAAGGTATCAAGTTCATCCTGGATAGCTGCCCTCCATTGCTCCTTGTTTGGCCCGGACCGCGCCTCTTCAATGGTGAGAGGCTCGGTGGGCAGTTTGTAGCTTTCCACCTTCCCCTTTGACAGTAATGACGTTGTCGTGGTGGTAAGGAGGAGGTGGGTGTGGATGTCCTTGCAGCAGGTCAGAAGCATTTGGGCATACTTGGGATTGGGTTTCTTGGCCCGTTTCCCTTTGCCCATCTCTACATTCTGATTTTCAGCTTCACTTTTTTCTGCTGCTGCATTATCATCCGCTCCTTGTTGCACGGTATCTCCTTCAATCCCTCTTCCATTGACGATCGCACCATCCGCTAGTAGGTCTTCAATCTCTGCTGCCACCTTTTCATTGTCCCCCGTGTCAATGATGCGCAATGGGTCGGAGTAGTCAGTGCTAGCAGACTCGTCCACACTCTCCTCCACATATGAATTTTCAACTTCTTCCTCACTGACTTCATTGATTGGGGTGTCACCAACTTCTTCTCCTGATTTTCTTCTCCTTTCTCTTCCATGGAAGTTGAAGGTGAGGGCAGCTTCTGAACCTCCCACACCCAATCGAATCCCGGCGTAGTGTGGTCTTCATAGTCATCATTGTCACCGCTTCCATTGGCTGCCCCTATTCCCTCCTCATTCCCATCTGTCATCTCCTCGAGTGGAGTTGGTGATGCTCCCGCTTCCTTTAAAACAACTCCTTGTTTCCTTCCCTTCCACTCCAAGTAGGTGTCACGCTCGTAGAAGGTGACATCTCTGGTCGCTGTGACTTTCCCGGTCTCCACATCGCGTATCCCCCACTTGGTCCTTGGGAGAAGCTTGTGATCGGGTCTTGCCACCTCACGGTATTGCGTCATGCAGCCCCAAACACTTAAGAAATCCAGATTCGGCTTTCTCTTGTAGAACGACTCGTGAGGGGTAACGTCTGCGGCTAGTCCCTTTGTTGGTAACCGGTTTTTTAGCCAACACGCCATTCCTAGCGCATATCCCAAGTAGTGGAGGGGCAGGTTGCTATCCGCAAGCAAGCTCCTTACACTCTCCAGTAGTGATCGGTTCACCCGCTCCGCAATGCTATTGTGTTGGGGTGTGAGTTGCCTTCGAATGCTCTTTGACTTCAGGTACATGTTGAACTCGGCATTAACGAATTCTCCCCCGTTGTCTGTGCGCAACACTTTCAACATCTTGCCGCTTTGCCTTTCCGCTTCCGCTTGCTTGCTCGTGAAAACTTCCGACTTGTTCTTGATTTCAGCCACCCACGCGTGTCGTGTGCCAAGGTCGGTGAAGGTAACAAAATACTTGCTGCCATGTCGTGAAGCCACTCGCATCGGTCCACATATGTCGGCTGCCACAAAAGCCAATGTCTCATACGGCTCACGAGCTCCATGCTTGGGATGTGGTGCCTTTGTTGCCTTTGATTCCACGCATGTGCTGCATTTCATATTTTCCTCTCCACCCTCAGCTACCTTCACATCCACTGCCATGTTCTTCTTGACCAGTTCCTTGATTCGAATGTGACCAGCGTGCCCCATCCTCCTATGCAGCAGGTTGACGTCCACCGTGCTCACTGCTGCTGCCATAGGAAGCGCCTGCTGCTGCAACTCCTTGATTGACACCCTTTCCAGCTTGGTGCGGAGCTCCTCTCGTGCTACCTTTCCCACTTCCGGTTCAGCCAGGTACATGGCCTTTTCCCCACTCTGGTTTTCGTGTAGCTTCATCTCGTACAGGCCTTGCTTGCGTGATCCTTCCGCTAGCACCTTCCAATCCGAACCGAAGACCCATATGCTGCATTTATCACTAAAAGTCTTGCATCCGCTGCTGTCCAACTGCGGTTGGCTTATGAGGTTGAGTGTGAGCTTGTCCACCAGCAGCACGTTGTCCAGCTTCACCTCACCATAAACACTTTGCAGCACTAGGTCTCCTTCACGTTTCGCTGCAAGTTTCCCCTCGTCTCCCAACATAACGTACGGGATTGGTGATGCTCTGAATTTTTTTAGCCACTCCTTCCGGTTCGTCATATGTTGGGTACATCCGTTGTCCATGTACCACTCCTTCCCTTTGAGGCCTTTTGCAAGCAGTCATGCTCCGGATGCTCTTGCAACATTGGCCTTGTGGGCTCCCCCGAGGATGACGTCGTCGTCGCTGGTTTCTGCTTCGGTGGCGTTGATCTTCGCAGGTGTGTGTTTGTTTTGCTGCTGTTGCCCTCCCCAGAAGCTCTTGCTCGTCGGGTTGCTGTAGCAGTCAACTGCCTTGTGCCCAAACTTCCCACAATGGTTGCAATTTCCTGCAAATCCACTTCTCGGTCGTTGTCTTCCTCCGCTTGTTCCCTCGTTGGTAGGTTGCCTAACTGCTGCCGTCCCTCTGAAATTCTTGCTTCTTGGGTTGGAATAACAATCTGCAGCCTTGTGTCCTTTCTTCCCACAGTGGAAGCAAGCTCCAAATGCTTTTCCAACCCCGGTTGCGTTCAACATGGCAGGTTTTTCGTTGCTGAAGTTGTCCGGCAGTGCCTCCCTTCGCTCTTCCTTTGCACGTACAAGCGCCATGTCTTGAAGGGACTCCACTAGGTCCGTCATGTCCGTCGGGCGTCTGCAGGCCAGCATCCTCTTCTCTGCTGCCCATGTTTTCGGCAGGCTGCCAATGATGTAGCTCATCATTTTCTTCTCCGATTCGGGCACTCCCATAGTTGTCAAGTCGTCGTTGTAGCCTTTGGCACGTCCCACGTAGTCTCGGAAGGTTCCGTGGCCAGCAGTATGAGTTTCGTCCTCACTGCTGTCATTTTTGCTTCGTTTTTCTGAGGTACACTCTTTCCATGTACGCCCACGCTTTCTCTGGTGCATTGTACTCCTCAAAAAATAGGTCGAGTCGTGCTGCGATTGCATCCGAGACCTAGTGGCAGAGTTGAAAGAAATCTTGTTGGCTTCTTTTCTGAAATGTTTTTTTCTCTTGTGCGCTTGCAGGTGCAGGTCCATCTTCCTCCGTCGCTGCCTCTGGGTTGTAGAAGTGCCACAAGTCTACCTCCCGGGCGCGCCTCATGAACGTCAGCCGCCATTTTCCGTAGTTCTCTCCATTGAATCGTTGAGCTTCACTTAGGCCACTCGTAGGTTTGGCCACGATTTGCCCCTTGGCAAGGGCATCCAGTAGACTCTGCAGCTGCACACCGTCAGTATTCACTGAGGATCCTGAACTAGTCCCTCCATCTCCTTTCCCCATCTTGTTGACTATTCGCACTTTCCAATTACTATAAAAATTAGAACGCCTCCGACACTTCGATGATGAGGCTCGACACGACGATAATCAAGCTCTGATACCAGCTGTTAGTTTAGGTATAGCATCCGGCTAGCGCTGGAGATAGTAGATGCTTGGAGAGATTTTTGGTTTTACAAGACTGATTTCACTCAAAACAGACAAGTACAAATAACTGATTGAAAACAAACAGATTTAAGCATTTCAAAATGTGAACTGCGCCTCGTGTAATGCGTCATCCGCGTTTCAGCCCGAGTCGCACGCGTAACCGAATTCGATAACTGTCACCGGAACCGAAACCCATTTGTCTCATCCGCACCGAACACGGCTCAGTTGAGGTTGGACATTCTAGGCTTCGGAAATGTTTTCTCGACATTTCCCGAACCCTAGTTTTCCATCCTTCCGTTTCTTCCCGCTTTCTTCACGCCTTCCTTCCGTAGCTTCTTAGCATTTAGCCCCACCGTTCTAGCTGTAGGTTCTCCATATTAGGACGTAGTTTCCCACCGTTTCTAGTGTTGTTGTACCGTTCCAAGCCAAGCGCGTAGGCCGGTAGACACTAGGGCAGCGGCAAACCACCCCAACAGATATGCCAAGAGAAATGTAAGGAGCTGCTGGAGGTGGAGCTCATACAGAGGTCAGAAAGCGAATTCGCCGCCGCAAGAAAGGACCTGATGGGTGGGGACTGGCCTGAACAAGGTCACAGTCCCTGATGGCTATCCCATGTGGTATGCCAAAGAAATAGTTGTTTTCTCCACCCTAGATTTGAGGCCGGGCTTCAACCACATCCCCATCAGAGTTGAAGACATGAGAAAAACTGTGTTTCACGGCCCCGATGGGCTATATTAATGGACAAGCATGCCGTTCCGCATGAGGAACTCATCGGCGATTTTCCAAAGGATGATGGACTAGGCCTTGAGAGACGTGTCTGCTGCAGCTTGCCACATAGATGACGTCGTAGTGTTCAGTCTGGACGCGAAGAAACATGTGAAGGATGTGTGAGTCCGGGTTGAAGGTCAATTGGAGCAAAACGGTCGTTTTTCCGCTGGGAAAGAACAGGGATAGTCAGCCGCCGCCAGGTCTGTAGTATAAATGGGCGGACAAGGGAGAGTCGGAACGCTTGTTGGAGATTTGGATCACGCCGACCGGTGACCCGATGCCATCCTGGGAAAAGGCGCTGGACAAGGCAAGGGCGGAGTTATCAACATGGGAAGTACAACACCTAACAACAACGGCACGAGTCACCATAATCAACGGATACATCACACCAATCTATCTGTTCCAGGCGCAAGTCTACCCGCCGCTGGAGGAGATCTGGGTGAAGGTCGAAAGAATCTATCACAGCTTTGTCTCAGGCGGCCAGACGGCGGAGGGTAAAAGCTTCAAATTATGGAACTATGAGCTCATGTGCACTCCGAGGAAGGAGGGCGCTGGGGATGATCTGCCCCAAAAAGATGTTTGACAGCATTGCGGGGCAAAATATCAGGAGACTGGTGCTGCAGCAGGACTCGGTGAAGAGATGGCTGGCGTTGACGGCGGCTGCTTTGCCTCTGGACCTGGACACGCTGTTCGCCCACAAATCCCTGCTAAAGCATTGGGTGAAAGGAAGCAAGAGATGGAAAGAGATGTTTCAGTCCTTCTGGGAAACACCCCTCAGCACACCACTGGAACCAAGGACAAGATGGGAAGTGGAAAAGGAGCGACTAATTTTCAATCGACGAATACCTTTCAGAGGAGCCAGCCCCTTTGGGAACCAGAAGGGGTCAACCTGCCTGCTGGAGATGAGGATGGGCGACGTAGTCTGGGAGAGTCTCGGCGGCGGGCGCGTGCTCAAAAGCCTGGAACTGCTGGAGAGTGAGATGGGAAGCGAGGAAGCGGCAAGATGGGCACTAAAGGCCTTCGATGCGGCTCCGCGGGAATGGAAGGAACTTCTGCTGGCCACACCGACTTGTGAAGAGGTGGCAGCGGCAGTACCTATGTTACGGACGCAAGGAAGGGCGGCCACATCGCCCTCGTACTGGAAGGTGTGCGGTACCACGGGTACGAAGGTTAAGGGGAGATTGTGCCGAGTTGACGGCGCGAGGACGTACAGCGTATGCAAAGGAGCTAACCTAACGATTGATTTCGACCCGCAGAGCAGCCTGATAGTACCGCTGGCGGCACAGGGGGATAAGATGCTCGGGCCGATGGGAGAAGCTCGAACAAAATTGCAACAGACACGGCTGCGCAAGGATGGAGTGGTGGTGCCGCAGAAAGAGATCAGAAGGGCCCTGCAAAGCTCGGCTGGCACAGCAAAAGGGAAAAGGAGGTGGGAAGGACAAGCGGTGATTGAGTGGGATCAGGTCATTAGGCAGAGGGACTCCCTTGCCACACCTGCCAGAGCACGTGACGTCCTGCTGAGGCTGCATTGTAGAAATTTGCAAGTGGGCACGAGGTTGCAGTTTCTGCACCACAGCGTTGTTTGTCCGCACTGCAAGGGAGAAGAAACGCCAGAACACTGCCTGTTTGGCTGCCCGGCAATACAAAAGGTGATGAGTTTCCTGAAAGATGTACTGACAGCGATGAATCCGGAGAAGCGCTGGGAGAATTTGGAAGATCTGCTGTTCATGCAGAGGAGTTCGAAGTCGGGGTTTCCAGAAAGTTCCTTCATCGCTACCACACTTCACCAAGTCTGGCTGGCGAGGTGTGATGCGAATCTGCACAACATTCGGTTCCAGACAAAGAGAGTGATACGGCGAGTGGTGGTGAATTTTGTCGCACATGCACGGGTGTACTGCCTGGCGCGGGAAATTATAGCAAGGAAGCTGGGAGAACCAGCAATTGGTGACACATGGACGCATTTGGAGGCAGACGAGGCAAATGTTATGAAGAGGATCTGCAGCAAAGCTACGCCGCTGACGTGGAAGATAGATTTCAGCTCCCTCTGGAACGACCCGAGGCTGACGCATCAACCACCGTAGGCTGCGAAAGGGGAACCGGGGTAACGGTAACCATGGCCCTCCCCTACTTACACAGTTACGACTGACGATGCTTTTAAGGCATTATTGTAATGTTTTTAAAGCGCTTAAAAAAAAAATGTGATGGATGTGCAAGCCACTCTGGAAGCAATTAGCAAGGCCGGAATGACGTGTCACCCGAAGAAGTGCAGGTTCGGGCAAGAAGTCGGTACAATATCTGGGCTTTTAAGTGCAAGGAGAGCGTGTGGGAATACAGCAGGCGACGGTGGAAGTGCTGGACCGAGTCCCAGCACCCAAGGATCGAAATGGCCTAAAGGGCATACTGGGATTCTCGAACTACTACAACCGATTCGTGCTGAATTTCAGCAAGACGTTGCCAAGCACGGACGAGTCGTTCACCTTGTACACAGATTGGAGTAGCTCAAGCATGGGAGCTATCCCGTGTCAAGACTGAGAGGGAGAGGAGAAAGTGGTTGCATTTGCAAGTAGGTGTTGTAACCCTTCAGAGGCAAGCTACAGCTCATATGAAGGAGAAGGGCTGGCTGTAATATAGGCGGTAACACACTTTAAGGTGTACAGTATCTCCAGTGTAGGCCTTTCACTTTGGTAATCGACCATCAGCCGCTGACTTGGCTGATGACCATCCAGGCCCTAGGCCGAAACGCGAGGTGGGCCATGCGACTCCAGGAGTATTTATCTCAGATCAGGCACAGGCCAGGGAAAACAATGCAGCACGTGGACGGCCTGTCCATGAACCCACCACCAGTAGTCCCATGGCATGTCTGGTAGCCTTAGCGAGAGAGATTGACTAGGAGGCGGCAAAGAAGGAGGCAAAGAAGGGGCCAGCATACATCTGGGAAGACAAGGAGGTCTTGAAATGGGTACAAGGGAGGATAGGAGAGGGCGAGCCAGTGGGAGAGAGAGCAAGGGCCAAAGGGCAGCACTATCGGCGGTACCAGAATTAGCTGCAGATCAACTCCATGAGTGGGTGGAAAGTGGTGCCGAAAAAGGGAGAATGAGGAGATAATCAAGAAGGTCCACCGACAGATGGGGCACTTTGGCAACCTGAGGACATGCCAGCTTCTCGAGACAACGTGGTGGTGGGCAGGAATGAGGAAGGACATGAGGGAGTGGGTAGAGGCATGCGAATTATGTGACAGGAACAACACAACCCTGGAGAGAGGAAGGCAGGAACTCTAGTTGCTACCCATAAGAGGGCTAGGATTCAGGTGGTCGCTAGACTTGGAAGGAGAGCTACCGCTAGGCCGAAGGGGGAAGAGGTACATCTTGGTCAAAGTGAAAGCACTGCCGAGCAAGAACGCAGCCAGGATCGCAGAAGCATTTAAGGAGCAAGTACTCAACAGGTTTGACGCATATGGAGAAGTACTCGCAGATCAAGGTACAAAATTTCAAGGAAAGTTCGCGCAGCTTCTGAGGGAGGGGCATGTCACCGCCGGACGTCCAGGTACCATCCACAAGCGGACGGGCTGACAGAGCGGTTCGTGGAGACCATAAAAAGGGGCACGAGGGCATATGAAGAACAGTACAAGAGGGAGTGGGACGCCAGGTTGCCATGGGTTGCAGCAGGGTATCGGTTCAGCAAGCAAGCTGCGCTGCGTGACATGTCACCGTACTATCTGTTACTTGGGAGAGAGCCCATCCTGCCGGTGGGCGCGCCGAAGCTAGTGGCCAAAACCGTCACAGCCAGAGTAGAGGAAAACTGGGTGGCTGTAGCAGAGGCTAGAGCAAAATACCTTTGAGACTTGCTGCCAGCGGAACTAAAGAACCTGCATGTAGTGCAGCTGAGAGACGCACAGAGGGGAAAAGCAAGGAGGCAAGCGCCATACCGAAGTAGAGCCCGGAGCGGAGGAGTACCTCAAGCAGGACCAAGAAGGACATGCTGGATGTTGGCTTGACAACAGAGAGATGGAGAGTGAAGGAAGTGAAAGAGTCAGGAGTGAAAGAGTTGGAGAACGACAAAAGAAGGGAAAGGACAGATCACGTGAGCAACATGGCAAGGGTGAGGGTCAGGGCACAGAGACGACAAGAGGAAGCAGAAAAGCGGTGAAACAAGCCAAGACAATCACTGCCAAAGAAGTTCATTAGAACCAGCCAAGCCGTCAGGAACCAAGGAGGGGGCAAATAGATAAGTGCAGTGCGAAGAGGGAGGCAGCCAGGGAAGAAGGCAACATCAGAAGGGAGAACAGAGAAAAGCAGCAGGGGGGAAGGAGCGGAGGAAGGACCACAAGAAGGGAGGGCCAAGAAGTGCACAGAATCGATGACGCGTCCTGCATCGGAGCTGATCATCGAGCCCCAAAAAATTCTGAGCCATTAGATTCACCATCCCACGGGAGTTTGGAGGATTGAATTCCTCGTTCGTTGGAAGGACCGCACCCCTACGGAGGACAGTTGGGTGCCCCTGGCCAATATTGCAGGTCACCCTGCCCTACGAGTGTATCTGCGAAGCCAACGATTCCGCGACGTATACGCACTCGCGTAGCGTAGGGGCTTTTTGAGGAGGGGGGTAGGGTTAGGATTTTTTCAGCATTCCTTACCGCACATCTCAACATCGCGTACAGGACCAATCGTTTTTTCGCCCGTTACTGCTAACGGTATTTCGCCGCCTTCGCACGCCATATTTGCTAAACCATGCATCATTGGCCTGGACGAGTCGGCCTCCGCCTCGGGACTAGCCAACCTCGCTGCTAGCATCGCACTAGCTAGCTCGCACGCACCGCATAACCGTTTGTTGTTTTCCCTATATATTTTCGCTCATGCCTTTGCTCACATTTGCACTCGTTTGCCAACTTAGAGCAATTCTCGCTTCTTCGATACATTGCACGCATAACAATGCACAAAAACAAACACGAAATAATTTTAATTTGTACTACACATCGAAAATGCAACACATCAGCAGTACCGTCAGCCCCCGGATAGAAGCGCCCCTGGGGGTATAAAAAAACACTGTTTTTTAGGGGGTGGGCTTATAATCGAGGATTTTTATAAGCGCCGGCGTTTATATTGTCAAACATTGCATGTTTATATTGTCTAGGCTGTAGTGGGTTACACCTTAGGGGGTACACAAAGTTAGGGTTTCCTACTTGTACCAAAACTCTGTTCTAGTTCATCATTCCTGCTCAGTTATTTCTGACATGGTTTCAGAGCAGGTCCTTCGCTAGGACTGTTCTTAGGGCCCACCGACTTACCTACCTGCTTACCTTCGCTTGTTTCCGGCCCCGCTGGCCCCGTCGATCTAGCAAGATCTAGCGGCCCTGCGGCCCCGTCGAAATTTTTTTTTTAGCGGCCTCTCACGGCCCCCGTCGCGTCGCCCCTTAGCGCCCCGATCGGCCCCGTCACGCCGCCCGCGAACCGCACAGCGCGCCGCGCTCACAGCCCGCGAACCGCCCGCGCACAGCCCGCGACCAGCCCGCGCAGCCCGCGCACAGCCCGCGAACTGCCCGCGAGCAGCCCGCGACCTGCCCGCGAACCCCCGCGAGCCGCCCGCGACCCGCTTACGCAGCCCGCGAGCAGCCCGCGCAGCCCGCGCAGCCCGCGCTGAGCCTGCGCGGCTCGTGCGCTGACCGCCGCCGGCCCGCACGCTGCCCGCACTGCTCCCGGCCCGCCGCTGCTGAGCCCGCAGCCGCCCGCGCACCGCCGCTGCTGAGCCCGCCACCGCCCGCGCACCGCCGCTGCTGAGCTCGCCGCCGCCCGCGCACCGCCGCTGCTGCGCCCGCTGCCGCCCGCGTATCACCGCTGCTGAGCCCGCCCCTGCTGCGCCGGCTCTCGCTGCCGCCTGCTGCGCCTGTGCACCACTGCAGATCCTACTACTACACTTCCTGCTACTGCTGCTTGTGCGCCACTACAGTCTGTAGGCCCCACCGGCCCTGCTGACCCTGCGCACGCCTGTTCAGTGACTTTACTGCTTCTACTACTGCCGCTGTCGCTATGGCTAGTCCTCCTGTTCTAGCTTTCGACGCCGAGGGCCGTCCGGTCAAATTCGAAACCTGGCTAGATGATCTGCACCTTTTCCTACAGCTCACTGCCAAGGAAGATATTACACTGTACGACCACGCTCTCGGCCATGCGACCGCCCCACTCGCTACTGCCCCCCCAACTGAGCGCTCACAGTGGCAGACCCGTGACGCGCACGCTCGCTTTGCTATTCGCAACTCCCTGCCGCTAGATGAGCGCGAGCACTTCGGCCAGTGCAAGACTGCTAAGGACCTCTACACAGCTGTAGTGGCCCGCTACTCCTCACCCGCTTCTGCCACGCTAGGCCGCCTCACTCTCCCCTACCTGTTCCCCGACCTAGCCTCTTTTCACACTGTCGCAGACCTCATCACCCACCTTAAGACTAGTGAGGCTCGCTTTCGCGCTGCCATGCCTGATGAGTTCCTCGCTAGCAACCCCCCCCCGCTCTGGATCACTCTCTACCACGTTGTCACCCGCCTCCCTGACTCTCTGCGCCCTGTCAGGGACCAGTTCCTCTCTCGCTCCCCCACTGAGCTCACCATAGCCCTCCTCGAGAAGGAACTGCTTGCAGCCGAGGCTAGTATCGTCGCTGTAGGCACCTCTCGTGGCGACCCCCGCGGCCCCTTCTTCGAGGGGTGCTCCCCTTCCCCCCTCCTCCCCTCTGTCGCCTCTGCTGCTGCTGTCGACCTCCTTGGTGCTGAGAAGGTCGGGGCTGCGTCTGCTTCAGGCGGACGACGCAGGGGCAGGAGTGGCAGGAGTGGGGGTGGTGGCGGAGGAGGCGGGGGTGGAGGTGGTGGCGGTGGAGGTGCGACTGGAGAGGCTAGTGGCGGCGGTGGTGGAGGTGACAGCGGTGTTGGGAGTGGTGACAGGGGCGGAGGTGGCAGCGGAGGCGGAGGTGGTCGTGGCAGCGGCAGGGGTGGAGGTGGCCGGGGCGGAGGCGGAGGGGTTGGTGGTCGTGGAGGCCCGGCGGGCGGTCAGAGTCAGCAGCCTGCCCCGACCCTTCAGGCCGCCCGTGAGTGGTATGCGCGGCGCAGCGTCACCTGCCAGTACGTTATTCGTACAGGTGACCGCACTGGCCAGACGTGTGGGGGGCCGCACCAGACGGAGCGCTGCTTCGCCCGCCTCAACGATGCGTGGCGCACTCAGTTTCCTGGTGGGGGTGAGCTGCCGCGCTGGGCTGATCTGCTCAGGAAGGGTGTTGATATTTGGGCACTTGACTTTGATGCTATTCTCACTGCCATGTATGCGATGTCTATTAGTGGAGAGGGTGCTCAGTACTTGCGTGTTCCGCCCGACCCGGGCATTCAGGCCAGCCCCGCTGCTGCTCTAGGTGCTAGTGTGTCTGCTTCCACAGGTACTACTGCAGCTGCTGCTCTAGGTGCTTGTGCGTCTGTGCCCCCTGGTACTGAGTCGACTGCAGCACTGCACACCTTCACACTGGACTCAGGTGCTTCTCGCTCTTTCTTTCGTGACCGCACTGTCCTTGAGCCTCTAGCTCGGCCAGTTGCTGTCTCTCTTGCTGACCCCTCTGGGGGTCCGGTCCTTGCGACCTCCTCCACCACCCTTCCGTGTCCAGCGGTTCCGTCCGGCACGCTCTCAGGTCTCTACCTCCCCTCGTTCTCCACGAACTTGGTGGCAGGTAGTGCGCTCCAGGACTCGGGTGTTCACCAGTTCACCCCTGCCTACGAGCGTGTGACTCACTGCACGTGTGCTCGGACGGGCCGCCACCTAGCTACTTTCACTCGAGAGCCGGGGTCTGACCTGTACACACTGACCACTGAGTCCCCTCAGGTAGCTGCGTCTGCGTCTACGTCTGCGTCTGCGTCAGGTCAGCTGTCCGCCCCCTGCTCGTGTCGCTCTCTGGCGAACGACACCGTCCTCTGGCACCACCGCCTTGGTCACCCGTCTGTGCAGCGCCTGCGGGCCATGCACAAACGGGACCTTGTTGCTGGTCTTCCCAGGGTGCTCCCTCCCCTTCCTGACTCCCCTGCTCCTGACTGCATTCCCTGTGTCGAGGGGCGGCAGCGCGCCGCTCCTCACTCCTCCTCCTTTCCCCCGACGACCGCTCCCCTGCAGACGCTCCACATGGACGTGTGGGGCCCGGCCCGCGTCCGTGGTCAGGGTCAGGAGAGGTACTTCCTGATAGTTGTTGACGACTACTCGCGCTACACCACGGTCTTCCCCTTGCGCACCAAGGGTGACGTCCCTGGTGTTTTGATCCCCTGGATCAGCCGAGCCCGTCTCCAGCTAGGCGAGCGCTTTCACTCGGACTTTCCTGTCCTGCGCTTGCACTCTGACAGGGGTGGTGAGTTCGCCTCCGACCTCTTGGCAGCCTACTGTGCTGAGCACGGCATTGAGCAGTCGTACACGCTTCCGGCCTCTCCACAGCAGAATGGGGTTGCTGAGCGCCGCATTGGCTTAGTCATGGAGGTCGCTCGTACCTCCCTGACCCATGCGGCTGCTCCCCACTTTCTGTGGCCGTTTGCGGTCCGGTACGCAGCGCATCAGCTCAACCTCTGGCCCCGTGTCTCCTTGCCGGAGACTTCCCCGACTCTACGGTGGACGGGAGAGGTTGGCGATGCGTCGCGTTTCCGGGTCTGGGGATCTCGAGCTTTTGTCCGCGACATGTCCGCGGACAAGCTCTCGCGTCGCACTGTTCCCTGTGTCTTTCTTGGCTTTGTTCCCGACGCGCCTGGATGGCAGTTTTACCACGTCACCTCGCGCCGGGTTCTGGCCTCTCAGGACGTCACTTTTGACGAGTCCGTCCCCTTCTACCGCCTCTTCCCCTACCGCACTGCCCCGCTCCCCCCCCCGCCTCTCTTCCTCGCTCCAGGTGCTGAGGTACCAGACCCCCTCCCCCCTCAGGGTGCCGCTCCCTCAGGTGTGTCCCAGGTAGACCCGGGTGAGCCTGTCGAGGTAGCTGTTGACTCGCGTCCTGCGTCTGGGGGTGCTGAGCCTGGGAGTGCTGCGTTTGAGGGTGCGGAGCCTGGGGGTGCTGAGCCTGGAGGTGCGGAGCCTGGGGGTGCTGAGCCTGGAGGTGCGGAGCCTGGAGGTGCGGAGCCTGGAGGTACTGAGCCTGGAGGTGTGGAGACTGGGGGTGCTGAGCCTGGAGGTGCGGAGCCTGGAGGTGCGGAGCCTGGAGGTGCTGAGTCTGGACGTGCTGAGTCTGGGGGTGCTGAGTCTGGGGGTGCTGAGCCTGAGCGTGCTCCACCTGGAGGAGCCCCCTCCTCCCAGCAGCTGCAGGAGAGGTACCTCGAGTACTGCCGCCTCCGGAGAGGTGCTTCTGGAGCTCGTCCCGGTACTTCCCCTCCTACCCAGGAGCTCCCCCCCATTCAGGTGATCCGCGAGTGGTACACGCGGCGCTGCAGTCTTCGTAGTGGTGCTCCTGGTACTGCGGACCCGAGCGGTGGTACTGTTGCTGGTGCTGAGGACCCGGACGCTGGAGCTGCTGCTGGTGCTGAGGACCTGACCAGTGGCCCTGCTGCTGGTGCTGAGGACCCGGGCGTTGGAGCTGCTGCTGGTGCTGAGGACCCGACCGGTGGTGCTGCTGCTGGTGCTGAGGACCTGACCAGTGGCCCTGCTGCTGGTGCTGAGGACCCGGGCGTTGGAGCTGCTGCTGGTGCTGAGGACCCGGGCGTTGGGGCTGCCACTGGTGTCCCTGCTGCTTCTGGAGACGCTGCGCGGCCGCGACCGTACTTCGTACCGCTCCTTCAGCAGGTTCTTGGTCAGGCTCCTCCTCCTTGTCCTCCTCCCTCCGTCGAGTGTCCTCTGCCTGTCCAGCAGCAGTCACAGTTACCGCCTGTCTCGCCTCTCCCTGCTCCCTCCCCTTACGCTGGTCCCACAGGAGGTCTTACAGAGCGTCGTGAGCCTGAGTCTCGTCCTGCGTCGCCTGTTCGTACTGCTCGCACTGGTCGTCGTGTCCCACGTGAGCGTCCTCCTCCTGTCCCTGGCACTCACTACATGACTCTGCGTCCCTCCACTGCTCCGCAGCGTGTCCCGCTGCCGTCTCCTCCTGCGTCCTCTCTTCCTACTCTTCCTGACCCGGAGTCTGACTCCCGTCGTGCTGCCAGTCCCACTGTTACGCGTCTCCTCGCTACAGTTGTCACTGACCCGACCTTTGAGTCCTCTGCTGCGTCTGCCCTGGTCGCTGAGTTGGTTGACTTTGCTGCTCGCTGTCGCCTAGACTACGCTGCCAGCCTTGTCGCTAGGTCTGAGTCTGCGTCTGCCTGTCCTCCGTCCGTCGGGGGTGAGTGTGCCCTCGGCACGGACGTCCTTGAGGACAGACAGGAGGAGTTCCACTGCCTTGCTGCTGCTTTGCCCCGTCTCGTGTCCTTGCTAGTTGCCCCTGAGGGAGACCCGGATGCACCAGACATCCCGACCCCACGCTCTTACGCTGAGGCGATGGCGGGTCCCTACTCCTCTCAGTGGCAGACAGCCATGGACGCAGAGATGGCCTCCTGGAAGTCCACAGGCACCTATGTAGACGAGGTTCCCCCTCCTGGGGCGAACATCGTCAGTGGCATGTGGATTTTCAGGGTGAAGCGGCCTCCGGGTTCTCCACCTGTCTTCAAGGCGCGCTACGTGGCTCGAGGCTTCAGTCAGCGAGAGGGAGTAGACTTCTTTCAGACCTTCTCCCCCACCCCGAAGATGACTACTCTTCGGGTGCTGCTGCACATAGCCGCTCACCGCGACTACGAGCTTCACTCTCTTGACTTCAGCACTGCTTTCTTGCAGGGCAGCCTGCACGAGGAGATCTGGCTGCGCCGCCCCCCTGGCTTCACTGGGTCATTTCCTCCTGGCACCCAGTGGAGGCTTCAGCGGCCGGTCTACGGTCTCCGCCAGGCGCCACGTGAGTGGCACGACACACTGAGGACGACACTTGCGGCTCTTGGGTTCACTCCCTCTACTGCTGACCCGTCGCTGTTTCTACGCACCGACACCTCGCTGCCGCCGTTCTACATCCTCGTGTACGTCGACGACTTGGTCTTTGCCACTGCTGACACCGCGGCACTCGCTCACGTGAAGTCGGAGCTGCAGAGGAGACACACGTGCACAGACCTGGGTGAGCTGACGAGCTATCTTGGCTTGCGGATCACCCGGGACAGAGCACGGCGCACCATCACCCTGACTCAGTCACACATGGTGCAGCAGGTTCTCCAGCGCTTCCGCTTCACGTACTCCTCGCCTCAGTCCACTCCTCTGCCTACCGGTCACTCGCTCTCAGCTCTGCCTTCGGATGAGTCCGTAGAGCCGAGTGGCCCGTATCCAGAGCTTGTGGGCTGCCTCATGTACCTGATGACCTGCACTCGACCTGACCTTGCATACCCTCTTAGCATCCTAGCACGCTATGTCGCTCCTGGCCGTCACCGGAAGGAGCACATGGATGCTGCTAAGAGGGTGTTGCGCTACTTGTGCAGTACGTCGGGCATGGGGCTAGTGCTTGGAGGGCGAGACCGGGTTGTTCTCACAGGGCACTCAGACGCTTCTTGGGCAGACGACCAGGCTACTCAGCGGTCGTCCCAGGGTTACACCTTCAGCCTTGGCTCTGGCTCAGTTTCTTGGCGTTCTACTCGCTCTTCTTCTGTTCTCAGCTCCAGTTGTGAGGCTGAGATCTACGCCACAGCCATGGCTGCTCAGGAGCTACGCTGGCTGACCTACCTGCTGACCGACCTCGGAGAGCGGCCTCGTTCTCCTCCAGTGCTGTACGTCGACAACAAGGCTGCCATTGCCTTGTGTGAGGAGCACAGACTGGAGCACAGAACGAAGCACATCGCTCTGCGGTACTTCCTTGCTCGAGAGCTGCAGCAGCGTGGTCAGCTTTGTCTGCGTTACGTGGCCACGGAGGCCAACACTGCTGATGTGTTCACCAAGGCGCTTCAGCCTTGTGACCATCAGCGCTTTTGCACTCTGCTAGGCCTTGTACCTACTGGGCCTCACTTGCTTACCTCTTGACCTTACTTGTACTGTGATCACTATATATATATGCCTTCTTGCTTACTTTTGCTAGGTTGTGATCACTGTATCTCTTGCTTTGTTATAAACCTGCATGTGAACTGGTCTTGTGACCGCTTGCTTGTGCTCGGAATTTGTGTGGAATCCTTGAGATCCACCCTGAGCTTGCTTTGCTTTGCTTTGACTGGTCTTGTGACCCTGTGGTTGTTTCCCACTGCGCCTATGGGGGTGTGTCAAACATTGCATGTTTATATTGTCTAGGCTGTAGTGGGTTACACCTTAGGGGGTACACAAAGTTAGGGTTTCCTACTTGTACCAAAACTCTGTTCTAGTTCATCATTCCTGCTCAGTTATTTCTGACATATATAATGGCAAAAATGAAATTAAGTTTATTTTACACCAAACTGTAGATCTCGTTCTGCCCATTTTCATCGAGTCGAAACTATATGGGGTCACGAATCCGAATCTCGCGCAGCTTGGCAGGGATTGATTCCCTGCCAACACATGCTGACTAAGTGACAGCACATGCTGACTAGACGCGCAGCAAGTGAGATTTTGAGTGGGAAACTGGAATTGTGCTTCGTTTCCCTGCTAAGGCGAAGTTCGTTTCTGTAATTCGACAGTCTTTCAAGAAAAAAAATCGACATGCGCTTATAATAAATCATGAATTTTTAGGGGGTGCGCTTATAATCGAGGACCGGATATAAGCGCCCTCATCCTTTTATAAGCGCCGGCGCTTATCCGAGGCCTGCGCTTCTATCCGGGGGCTTACGGTACCGTATTGGCCGAGAGAAGAAATATACTAAAACATAACTTACCACGTACGAAGGTTCCTACCTATGTAGGATGACCAAGATGTTATTTCCTTCAGCTGTGTAGTTATTTTGGTCACACCTACGATATCTGTTTTTTCGGTTGCGTAGCAACCCTATATATTTAGTTTCACATTTTGGGGATACCATTTCAAAATGATATTTTATGCACTATTTGAAGCACTAATTTCAAGCAGATGCCTCAAAACCAATCATTCCAATCATTCCTGAACGACATCTCAAAATGTGAAAGCAAATATACGCGTACAATGTCGAAACCATGAAAGCATCCGACCATCCCAGCATCGTCAATTAATACGGCGGATGGTATAATCGGAAAACCAAATCTGGCATCGACATGTACGACGAACTCAATTTTACAAATGGTTGTGCGCAGCACGTGTACGACAAATTATATAAGCGGCTTTGAACATTCGATACCGTATTGAAGTGGATTCCAATATAAATCAATGGAGCAACTGAGATTGATGGGGTCGTTTAAACAGCGAAGACATGCTGCCCCAACGACGATGACAACCTCAGATTGCATACACGATCCATATCAACACCACACCTCGAAATAAACAACACAACACATTAACAAAACAAACACGTAGAACGATGGTAGCACATAATCATTGTGCATGCTTCAAAGCTAATGTTAAAATGCATCATTGCTGCAGCAAAGGTTGATGGGGTCGTTGAAACAGCGAAAACACGCTGCCCCAACGACGATGACAACCTCCGCTGCATACATGAGGCAAGTTAACACAAGTCCGAAACAAACACAACTCACAGACGCTAGGAACGACGTATACAATATGACGGATCTGTATAGGGTATACGCACATACAAACACTCACATACATACACACAACTCACAGATACTCACGTACATCACACATACACACACTTACACACAGACACACACATAATGAGCACGCAAACATCAAAGCATCGCAGGCGAGCTAAGCTATATAAACAGCATTGCTAGTCTGCCCCCTCTTCCCCCATCTTCCCTTCCTCACGTTGCTCCCACCCTCCCCTTAAAACCCCCTTTCTTCCCCTTCCCCCCCTCCCCTCCCTCCCCCCTCTACCACATCTATCTTCTCGCTCTCGCCTTCCCCTTCTCTCTTGCACCCTCCTTTTATCTCAAACGTATATTGCAGATCACACGCGCTGCAAAAGAAAGAAAAAATAGGGGATGCCAATGACACGCCCTGCACAAGAAAACAAAACAAAAGCAAAAACAGATTATGCAGCTCACATGTTTTGCACAAGAAACGAATGAAGAATTAAAAAGCGTGTTCTTAAAGAGTGCAATTATTAGCACGTGACCAGTGAAAAAAATGATTCTGGTTACTGGCGCTGCCTCCCCTGCACACGCTCTCTCCCTCGCTCACTCTCGCCCTCGCCAACGCCAAAAGGCGCCAGCGCCAGCGCCAAAAGGCGCCAGCACCAATGCCAAAAGGCGCCAGCACCAGCGCCAAAAGGCGCCAGCACCAGCGCCGGCGCCAAAAGGCGCTAGCGCCAGTGCCAAAAGGGGCTAGCACCAGCGCCAAAAGGCGCCAGCGCCAGCGCCAAAAGGCTCCAGCGCCAGCGCCAAAAGGCGCCAGCACAAGCGCCAAAAGGCGCCAGCACAAGCGCTTGAAGGCGCCAGCACCAGCGCCAAAAGGGGCCAGCACCAGCGCCAAAAGGCGCCAGCGCCAGCACCAGCCCCAAAAGGGGCCAGCACAAGCGCCAAAAGGCGCCAGCACAAGCACCAAAAGGCGCCAGCACCAGCGCCAAAAGGGGCCAGCACCAGTGCCAGCGCCAAAAGGCGCCAGCACCAGCGCCAAAAGACGCCAGCATCAACGCTAAAAGGCGCCACCGCGAACGGCGCCAGCGCCAACGGCGTCCGCGCCTTACACGCCAAGGACGCCTAAGGCGCGGGGCCAGCAGCTTACGTGCCATCGGCCTAGGCTTGAGCGCTAAGGCGTGAGCGCCCTAGGGCGAGTGCTTTATGCTATATTGCCTATTGCACGAGGGATAAGGGCAAGCGCTCTAGGCGCGCGCGGCTTAGACACTAAGATAACGTAGTACCTGGAAAGGTGGCTGGAGTTCTTGATTAGCTTAGGAGAGTTGGAAAGAGGGTGAGAAAGCCTCGAGAGCATTTGGGGGGAGCGGTTGGTTGGGTTGGGAGGAGAACAAAACCCTAGCCAACTGGGTGGGACTGTTCATCCCAAACCCAAGTCAGCAAAATATCCTCTTCAGTGTAAGTTGGTACCTAAGTAATATGAGTTCCAGTATGTTGCTAGTGGTTTGATTGTTGATAGTTGAATAATAGAAATGTGTGTCATTCTTATCTTGTCATCATTTTGTTATTCACGATTGGTCATTTTCAGTGTACCCTTTGTTTGCAACTTCTATTTTACCCACACAAAAAATCATACCGTATTCTCCCGGATAAAACACCCTAGGGTGTTATGACAAATAGAGGAAAAAAATGGGGGGGGGGTCTTCTCATCGGAAAAAGCTATATACTACTCGGATCTATTCATATGACATTTTTTAATATAAGAGTTTTGAGAGAAAGACAGCTTGAGTGTTTTCAAAGTTGGTTTACCATCACACTCAGAGGTGAGAACACAAGTCTCGGCAAGTGGCACCTTGACAACCTTGAAGATGGCATATGGCACCTCTCTGGCCACTTGACAGCGAAAGATTCGCCAGCGTGGCGACAACGAAATTGTGGGAGGGGGGGAATCTCGGCAGATATCATTCTCGTGTAATTTCGTAGAGGGAGGGATTTTTGGGTCCTCCCGTATTTGCACCTACTCGTTATCGGCTATAATAATAAGAAATCTACATGAAAAGGGGGATGTTATAGAAAATCACCCCAAAAGGGGGGTATGGTATAATACAAACGAGGTCGATTATAACACCCACCCTGCACAAGCTACCCATGGGTGTACAATTCCGGGGGGGGTGTTTTATCCGGGAGAATACAGTAACGGTCTATTGTTCATTGGAATGCAATTATTTGTTGGAAACAAGTAATCTAACGCTTCTTGTGTGTCGTAACATCAGACTGTAAACGAGTCGAACCACAGCGCAGCAATGGCGAGTCAACCGAGGAGGTTGACAGAAAAGTAACAGCCGGAGGTTACACAAAGGTCAAAGGTCAGCGACCTTTGACTTGACAAATACAGCGCGACAGCAAGGACAAACATTAGACTTGATATTGAGAAGTTGCCCGAGTCGTCACTGTATCAAACCGCAACAGCAACAGTAAAACGGTTATTGCATCCTTTCATATTCCTTGTAATCTTATAAAAAGCTTGTATTACCTTGTTTAATCAATCTATCTTGCCCTCACATACTAGCGCAAGGTGGTTCAAACTCCGTTATTAAACGCTTCCGCAATACGACATCCTTATCAAGAGTCTTAGCCTTGAAAGATCCAAAGGGGCTTTCTCAGCCCAACATGGTATGAGAGCAGGAAGACAAGACTCAACGCCTCTCATTTAACTCCTTGCAACGACAAAAGACATGGCAACGCAGAAGGAGCATCGCTCATCTACTGGATCCCCTAGTGCTACTCCTAACCCACCTCCAGCCTCTGGACTACAGACAGAGGGAGGCACCACGACAAGACCAGCTGCAAAATCCACTGAAACACCCGCAAATAAAGCGACCGGCTTCGACCCGAGCACGATGGAGAAGTTTTTCTCCTTTATGTCGTTCTACGATCAACAGCAGCAAGCTGCACCTGCACAGTCAAACAACAGCAATAACAATGGCGTAACCCCTATGAGTCTCGACGGTTCATCATTCGCACGCGAAAATCAACAGCAGCCTACCATTGCACCGTATGAGCCACAGCGCGGCTCCATCAGCTTCATGTCGAACGGTCTTCAACCTGGACAAGAACAAAAACCAGCGGATGCACTTCAGATGCAGTCACAGTTCGCACATGTACTAAAACTGCAGACATCAACGTCTCAAGATAACTAGGCAAGAATGGATGAACTAGCAGAAGTTTGGGTACAAATATGAAACCCTAGTTGGGGTTGTACCCCATATTGGCTACCCCACTACAGCCTACAAGCATAATACAGTTTAACACACCCCCATAGGCAAAGTGGGGGAGAACAAAGGGTCACAAGACCAGTCCAGCAAAGCAAAGCAAAGCCCAGGGTGGATCACAACGTCACCACACTCCGAGCACAAGTAAAGGCCACAAGGCCAGTTCACATGCAGTGCTAGATATAGTACAAGACAAGCAACACAATGATCAAAACCTAGCAAGCAAGCAACAAGATATATATAAAGTACAGTACAAAGAATGTCAAGCAGTGAGCAAGTGAGGAAACGTGGACACAAGGCCTAAAGAAGTACAGTGCCGCTGATGATCACTAGGCGGGAGCGCCTTGGTGAAGATATCAGCAGTGTTGGCCTTCGAGTCCACGTACACAAGCCGAAGCTGACCGCGCTGCTGAAGCTCTCGAGCAAGAAAGTAGCGAAGAGCAATGTGCTTCGTCCTGTGCTCCAGTCTGTGCTCCTGACACAAGGCAAGAGCCGCCTTGTTGTCACCGTACAGAACTGGAGGAGAACTAGGCCGCTCTCCCAAGTCAGTCAGCAGGTAGGTGAGCCAGCGTAACTCCTGTGCAGCCATGGCTGTGGCGTAGATCTCAGCCTCACAACTAGAGCCGAGAACAGAGGAAGAGCGGGTGGACCGCCACGAGACAGAACCAGAGCCAAGGCTGAAGGTGTAACCCTGTGACGACCGCTGCATAGCCAGGTCGTCCACCCAAGAAGCGTCCGAGTGACCAGTGAGGACAACTCTGTCGCGTCCTCCAAGCACCAGCCCCATGCCTGATGTACTGCACAAGTAACGCAGCACCCTCTTAGCAGCCTCCCAGTGCTCTCGCCTGTGTCTCCCAGGCGCAACGTAACGAGCAAGGATGCTAAGAGGGTACGCGAGGTCAGGTCGCGTGCAAGTCATCAGGTACATGAGGCAGCCTACAAGCTCTGGGTACGGGCCACTCGGCTCTACGGACTCGTCCGAAGGTGGAGCTGAGAGCGAGTGGCTGGTAGCCAGAGGTGTGGCCTGTGGTGAGGAGAACTGGAAGCCGAAGCGCTGAAGGACCTGCTGCACCATGTGTGACTGAGTCAGGGTGATGGTGCGGCGAGCTCTGTCCCGGGTGATCTGCAAGCCAAGGTAGCTACGCAGTTCACCCAGGTCAGTGCAGGTGTGTCTCTTCTGCAGCTCCGACTTCACACGAGCGAGTGCCTCAGTGTCAGCAGTAGCAAAGACCAAGTCGTTGACGTACACGAGAATGTAGAACGGCGGCAGCGACGTGTCTGTGCGCAGAAACAGCGACGGGTCAGCAGTAGACGGCGCGAACCCAAGAGCCGCAAGTGTAGTCCTCAGTGTGTCGTGCCACTCACGTGGTGCCTGGCGGAGACCGTAGACTGGTCGGCGGAGGCTCCACTGGGTACCAGGGGGAAACGACCCAGTAAAGCCAGGTGGGCGGCGCAGCCAGATCTCCTCGTGCAGGCTGCCCTGCAGGAACGCTGTGCTGAAGTCAAGAGAGTGAAGCTCGTAGTCACGCTGAGCAGCAACGTGCAGCAGAACCCGAAGAGTGGTCATCTTCGGGGTGGGGGAGAAGGTCTGGAAGAAGTCGACCCCCTGACGCTGACTGAAGCCTCTAGCAACGTAACGAGCCTTGAAGACAGGCGGAGAACCTGGCGGCCGCTTCACCCTGAAAATCCACATGCCATCGACAATGTTCGCCCCAGGAGGGGGAACCTCGTCGACGTAGGTGCCTGTGGACTTCCAGGATGCCATCTCTGCGTCCATGGCTGTCTGCCACTGAGAGGAGTAGGGACCCGAGATTGCCTCTGCGTAAGTGCGCGGAGTGGGGATGTCTAGTGCATCCGGGTCTCCCTCAGGGGCAAGTAACCAGGCCACGAGATGAGGTACAGCAGCCGCAAGAGAGTCAAAGTCCTCCTGCCTGTCCTCAAGGACGTCCGTGCCAAGAGCACACTCACCCCCGACGGACGGAGGACAGACAGACGCAGACTCTGACTCAGCAACAAGGCTAGCAGCGTAGTCTAGACGACAGGCAGCAGCAAAGTCAACCAACTCAGCGACCAGAGCAGACGCAGCCGAGGACTCAAAGGTAGGGTCAGTGACAATAGTAGCTAGGAGACGCGTGACTGTAGGGTGCTCAGCGCGATACCGGTCAGACTCAGGGTCCGGAACGGCAGGCAAAGAGGACGCAGGAGGAGACGGTAGAGGGACACGCCGAGGAGCAGTAGAGGGACGCAGAGTCATGTAGTGAGTGCCTGGGACAGGAGGAGGACGCTCACGATGGACACGACTACCAGTGCGAGCAGGACGAACAGGCGACGCAGGACGAGACTCAGGCTCACGACGCTCTGTAAGACCTCCTGTGGGACCAGCGTAAGGAGAGGGAGCAGGGAGAGGCGAGGCAGGCGGTAACTGTGACTGCGGCTGGACAGGCGGAGGACACTCTACGGAGGGAGGAGGACAAGGAGGAGGAGCCTGCCCAAGAACCTGCTGAAGGAGCGGTACGAAGTACGGTCACGGCCGCGCAGCGTCTCCAGAAGCAGAAGAGACTCCAGCGGCCGGGTCCTCAGGACCAGCAGGAGCTCCAACGTCCGGGTCCCCAGCACCAGCAGCAGCTCCAACCGGAGCACCCCCAGACGCAGTAACCCGAGGCAGCTCCAACTCCGCTAGCACCGCCAGCGCCAGAGTCCCCAGCTCCAGCAGCTCCAGTCGCAGTGCTCCCAGAACAACCAGTCCCGGCAGCTCCAGTACCCCCAGTACGAGCACCCCCAGGACGAGCAGCCCCAGCACCCCCAACTCCAGCCGAGCCACTAGGACGGCGAAAGCGCCGGACGTACCAGTCACGAAGCTGCTGCGGTGTGAGAGACTGCTCAGCACCCCGAACCGGAGCACCCCCAGACGCAGTAACCCGAGGCTCCGTAGGCTCAGTAGCAGCACCCCCAGGCTCAGTACCCGCAGGCTCAGTACCCGCAGGCTCAGCACCCCCAGTCGCAGCACCCCCAGGCTCAGCACCCCCAGGCGGCAAACTCTCAGGCACAGTACCCTCAGCTCCAGCACCCGCAGTCCCAGCACTCCCAGGCCCCGCACCCGCAGGCTCAGCACCCCCAGGCTCAGCACCCCCAGGCTCCGTACTCTCAGGCACCGTACCCTCAGCTCCAGCACCCTCAGTCCCAGCACCCGCAGCCCCAGCACCCCCAGGCCCAGCACCCCCAGGCTCAGCACCCCCAGGCTCAGCACTCCCAGCAGCACCACCCGCAGCAGCACCTGAGTCACCTGTGACCTCGACAGGCTCAGCGACGGGAGGAGGGTCTACCTGAGAGACACCTGAAGGAGCAGGACCCTGAGGGGGAAGGGGGTCTACCGGAGGGGGACCAGGAGCAAGGAAAAGCGGCGGGGGAGGGAGGGGGGCAGTGCGGTAGGGGAAGAGACGGTAAAAAGGGACCGACTCGTCAAAGGTGACATCCTGAGAGGCGAAGACCCGGCGCGAGGTGGGGTGGTAAAACTGCCAGCCAGGCGCGTCAGGGACAAAGCCAAGGAAGACACAGGGAAGCGTGCGGGAGGAGAGCTTGTCCGCGGACGTATCGCGGACAAGGGCACGAGCACCCCACACCCGGAAGCGCGACGCATCGCCAACCTCCCCCGTCCAACGCAGTGTGGGCGAGGTCTCCGGCAAGGAGACACGGGGCCAGAGGTTGAGCTGATGCGCGGCGTACCGGACAGCAAACGGCCACAGAAAATGGGGAGCCGCCGCGTGGACCAAGGAGGTACGAGCGACCTCCATGACCAGGCCAATGCGGCGCTCAGCAACCCCATTCTGCTGCGGGGAGTCCGGAAGCGTGAAGGTCTGCTCGATGCCCTCCGCCTGACAGAAGGTCCTCAAGAGATCGGAGGAAAACTCACCACCTCTGTCAGAGTGCAGAAGCAGGACAGGAAGATCCGTCCGGAAACGGCGGCGGAGCTGGAGACGAACCGTGCGGATCCAAGGGATCAGAACAGCAGGGACCTCACCCTTGGTGCGCAAGGGGAAGACCGTGGTGTAACGCGAGTAGTCGTCGACAACCAGCAAAAAGTACCGCTCACCGCCCTGACCACGAACGCGGGCTGGGCCCCACACGTCCAGGTGGAGGGTCTGCAGAGGAGCCTCTGTCGGGGGGAACGAGGAGGAGTGAGGAGCGGCGCGCTGCCGCCCCTCGACGCAAGGAAGGCAAGGCGGCGCAGGCGAGGCAGGGAGGGGAGGGAGGGACCTGGGAAGACCAGACACAAGGTGGCGACGGTGCATGCCACGAAGGCGTGGCAAGGAGGGGTGACCCAGGCGGTGGTGCCAGAGAAGAGTCTGGTGCGACAGGGAACGACACTCACAGGCGTGGGCTACCAGACCTGACGCAGACACCTGACCGACAGCAGCGACCTGAGGAGACGCAGTGGTCAGTGTGTAGAGACTCGACCCCGGCCGACGGGTAAACGTAGCCAGGTGACGGCCGGTCCTGGAGCACGTGCAGATCGCCACACGCTGTCCTCCAGGGGTAAAGGTGTCAACCCACTGATCCTGGAGGACAGCGTTGCTCACCAGGTTCGTCGAGAACGAGGGGAGGTGGAAACCCGACAACGAGCCAGACGGAACCGCCGGACAAGGGAGGACAGTGGTGGACTGGGCAAGGACTGGGCCCCCAGAGGGGTCAGCCAAGGAGACTGGGACCGGTGCAGGAAGCGGTGTGAGCTCAGTACTGTCACGAAAGAAGCAACGGGAAGCACCTGAGTCAAGGGTGAAGGTGTGACAGGCCTCAGCCGGTGCGGTACCTGAGAGAGCAGTCTCTGTGGGTGCTGTACCTGAGAGAGCAGACTCGAAACCAGCCGGGACAGTACTGGAGGGAGCAAGTACAGGGGGCACCATACCAGAGAGAGCAGACTCACTAGTACCCAGGGCAGCGGGCTCTATACCTGGGTCAGGCGGCACACACAAGTAACAGTCTCCCTCGGCACTAACAGTCAATGCATACATGGCAGCAATAATAGCATCATAGTCAAGAGCAAAGACATCAACACCAGCCCTCATGAGCTCAGCCCAGCGGGGGCGCTCAACATCCGCACCCATCTCCTCACGCCAAGCGTCGTCAAGGCGGGAGAAGCAGCGGTACGGGGTGTGGAACCTCCCACACGTCTGTCCCTTGCGGTCACCTGTGCGAATGACATAAGAACAGCGGCCACTGCCCCCCGACGTCCCACGCTGAGCAAGCCACTCACGAAGCTGCTGGGTCGTCTGGGGACGCTGCTGCTGCTGGGAGCTCTGGCCCGAGCCAGTGCCTCCACTCCGACCTCCGCCGCCACCACTACCACCGCTCCGACCGCCACCGCCACCACCGCCACCACCGCCACCGCCGCCACCGCCGCCGCCGCCACTACTGCCACTGCTTCCTCCGCCGCCCCCGCCTCCACCACCGACCCCACTCCCACCAGCGCTCCCGCCACCGCTCCCTCCAGCACCGCCTCCCCCCCCACCTCCCCCACCTCCTCCCCCCCCAGCGCCACCACCACCACCCTTGCCCCCCTTGCCCTTGCCGGTGCGGCGCCTCCCACCAGGAGCAGAAGCAGCGCCAACAGACTCAGCACCAAGGAAGTCAACAGCAGCAGCAGCAGCGTAGGAGGGAGCGAGGGGAGAGGGAGAACACCCCTCAAAGATGGGGGTGCGAGGAGCGCCACGAGCAGCACCGACAGCTACAATGCTCTTTTCGGCCGCGAGCAGCTGCTCCTCTAGGAGGGCGACTGTGAGCTCAGTGGGACAGCGAGCAAGGAAGTGGTCTCGAACTGAGCGGAGGGTGTCAGGGAGACGGGTGACTATGAAGTGGAGTGTCCAGTACAGTGGAGGGGGGTTCTTAGCGCAGAACTCGGTGGGAAGGGCGGCACGCAGGCGAGCATCACTAGTGCGAAGGTGGGTGATAAGATCGGCGACTGTAGTAAAGGTGGACAGATCGGGGAACAGGTACGGCAGCATGAGGCGGCTAAGCTCGGCTGTGGCAGGCGAGGAGTAGCGAGCAACGACAGCATCGTACAGGGCCTTAGCGGATTTGCAGTCGCCAAAATGCTCGAGCTCAGCTAGCGGCAGGTGACTGCGAATGGCTAGGCGAGCAGCTGCGTCACGAGTCTGCCAGTGGGAACGAACACTAAGCTCGGCTGTGGCAGCAGGAGCAGCGGCAGCACCAGACGCGTAGTCATAGAGGGAGATGTGGTCCGTGCTATTGCTCATAAGATACAACTGCAGGTCGTCGAGCCAGGAAGTGAACTGCACGGGACGGCCCTCAGCATCGAAGGAAAGAACGCGAATAGAGGCCATAGCTCAGGCGTGAGGGCACAGCAGAGCAGCGGCAGCAGCAGAGGGGACGCGCTAGAGCGAAGCTAGCAGCCACAGCAGGAGCAAGCGGCGGTGCACAGGCAGGGAGCAGCAGGTGAGAAGCGCGGCGGGCGGGCTGCGAAGCGGGCAGCGGGGCGGGCGGGCGACGCAGCAAGCGGGCAGTGAGGCAGCGGGCGGCGCTGCGAAGCAGGTAGCGGGCGGGCGGGCGGCGCTGCGAGCGGGCAGCGAAGCGGGCGGGCCGCGAAGCGGGCAGCGAGCGGGCGGGCGGGCTGCGAAGCGGGCAGCGGGGCGAGCGGGCTGCGAAGCGGGCGGGCCGCGAAGCGGGCAGCGAGCGGGCGGGCGGGCTGCGAAGTGGGCGGGCCGCGAAGCGGGCAGCGAGCGAGCGGGCTGCGAAGCGGGCGGGCCGCGAAGCGGGCAGCGAGCGGGCGGGCGGGCTGCGAAGCGGGCAGCGGGGCGAGCGGGCTGCGAAGCGGGCGGGCCGCGAAGCGGGCAGCGAGCGGGCGGGCGGGCTGCGAAGTGGGCGGGCCGCGAAGCGGGCAGCGAGCGAGCGGGCTGCGAAGCGGGCGGGCCGCGAAGCGGGCAGCGAGCGGGCGGGCGGGCTGCGAAGCGGGCGGGCCGCGAAGCGGGCAGCGAGCGGGCGGGCGGGCTGCGAAGCGGGCAGCGGGACGAGCGGGCTGCGAGCGGGCGGCTCGGCGGGCGGGCGACACTGCGAGGGGCGCGCGAGGGCGCTAGTGAGGGGCGCGCGAGGGCGCTAGCAAGGGGCGCGCGAGGGCGCTAACGAGGGGCGCGCGAGGGCGCTAACGAGGGTGCGCGCGAGGGCGCTAACGAGGGGCGCGCGAGGGCGCTAACGAGGGCGCACGAGGGCGCTACGAGGCTAGGGCACGGGGTAGCGTGGTAACCGCATGCGAGCGGTGGTGGGCCCTTAAAAAAAAAAACGGTCGGTAGGTCCTAGGGACCTCCTGCTCTGAATACCATCTCAAGATAACTAGGCAAGAATGGATGAACTAGCAGAAGTTTGGGTACAAATATGAAACCCTAGTTGGGGTTGTACCCCATATTGGCTACCCCACTACAGCCTACAAGCATAATACAGTTTAACACAACGAACTTCTATACCTGGTCCTTTGAATTCGAGTTAATGATGGAAGGCGCGCAAATCCTCGGCTTCTTCGACGGGTTCTTGCCATATCCAGTACACGGAACACAATACAACAAACAGCAGTACACATATCAGTCGGTGATGGCTTACACAATTCTTCTACGGAATTTGACGGCGAACGAGCAGCAGAACATCCGGTCTTATCGAGGATACGGCAACTCCGCCGAGCTCGCGTACAACCACTTGAAGAACCTGTATCAAGCAAACGACAGCGTTAATCAGAGTCGTCTAATGGCACAACTGACAACAGTTCAAATGCAACCCGGCGAAAAGGCAATGGCGTATATCAGTAGATGTCGCGGTCTACGCGACATGCTTCATCGATGCGGCGACGCGTTATCCGAAGAAGCCTTTGTAACCGTCGTTCTTGCAGGCCTTGGACCCAAGTGGCGCTCCACGCGAGCTATTCTCCGGTCACGGACAAATATCCGAAGCAGCACTCTGCGCAGAACTTCACGCTGAACAGCAAGACATGGACCTGCACGAGGAGCGGCACAAGAGAAAAACGTCAGTACCCGAATTTGCATTCCACACTCAACGGCGCTACAACAACAATAATCGGCAGAACAAGCATCAAGCACAACGACTCGTACCTCCGTTCTGCCATCTCTGCAAAACGTCTGGACACCTTTGCACACACTGCCCAAATCAGTAACAGTCAACACCACCGCAATGTCAACTTCGACCCTCGAGCAGTCAGGTGGCCTCCACACAGACACATCCTACCAACCAAGTACAGTCTTCAACAACACCCACAGCACAACCTGCACAAGGCGCAAGAAACATCGTAAGCTGCATGGCAAATTTGACAGACTCCTGCATCACCGAATCACCACCGCACTACTCGCCGGAAGAACAACTCGACGAAAGCACTCCTCGCCGCGAGTCACTGGAGCCGAACCCGACGTACGCAGCCATCGCCCAGAGCGAGCCGTCCGGGAAAGACACCTGGTTCTTGGACAGCTGCTGCGGACAGCACATGTGCTCCTCGGGTCGCTTCGTTCAACGAGAGCATCAACTTCAGCGCGAAGTCGTCATCACCGTCGCCAACAACCAGAACCTGCGCACACGACGACAAGGCATAGTTCAACTTCAGTCAAGAGAAACCAATGTCATATTGCAAATGTCAAAGGTCTCAATCGCAGAGGGACTCGGTTACAACTTACTCAGTGTCAGTCACTTGATGGTGAAGGGAATTCATCTCGAAGGGCGGCCTCTACATCGGCAAGGCGGTCTTGAAGAACAACGTCTTCGTTCTTGATTTCGTTCCAGACCGAGGCTGTCAGAATATTATGCTCTAGCCTGTAGTGGGGTGCTCTATAGCGAGTACAACCCTTCTAGGGTTTGCTATTTGTACCCCCATTCTTGCTAGTTCACCCTCTCTCTTTTGCCTATTTCTCTTGAAATGCTATCAGAGCAGGTCGATCCCTTTGGATCGATCCTGTGGGTGGGCTCACCACCTCGTTGCTTCCGCTGCAACTTCCGCTGCTACTCTATGTGCCGCACGCCCCGTGGCGTGCGGCAGTTTATTCTTCCCGCCGTGCGCCCCGAGGCGCGCGGCGGTTTTCTGCCCGCCGTGCGCCCCGTGGCGCGCGGCGGTTCTCTGCCCGCTGTGCGCCCCGAGGCGCGCGGCGGGCTTCTGCCCCGTCACTCGACGCGTCGCCCCCGGGAGGCGTTGCGACGGGCGACGGGGACCCGCGCGTCGCCCCCCGTCGCCCGTCGTGGCCTGCGCGCGGCCCGTACAGCCGGCGTGCGGCCCGTACGGGCTGCGCCAGGCCCGCGCGCGGCCCGTACGGGAAGCGCCAGGCCCGCGCGCGGCTCGGGCCGCCTGCGCGCGGTTCGGGCGGCTATACCAGGCCCGTGGGCGGCCCGTTCCTCGCTGCTCCTGCCCTCTCCACTGTCCCCCGTGCTTCTACCGGCGCCCCACCCCTCCTACAGCCCGTTCTCCTGAATTAGGGTTTGGGGGTGAAGAGTGTGGGGGTGGCGGCTATGGGGGTGTCGGTTGTGAGTTCCTCCCCCTGCTCCTCCTCCTCCCTCGTCTCCCTCTGCTACAGCTGCCGCTGAGGGGGGTGGTGTGTGGGAGCCTAGGGTTTGGGGTTTAAGGGGGGTACCGTCGGAGTGGAGCTAGGGTTTGAAGCAGGGGGTGTGTGTCGAGGGGTGTGGGACAGTTGGAGGAGGTTGAGCGGAGGCCGCCGTCGTGTCGTCCGCAGCACCTGTATTCCGGGGGTCGATTAGCCACCGGTAGCTCAGAGAGCCGGTTGCGCCGTCGCCTGTGGGTCCGTTGCTCCTGCCGCGCATATTAGCCGCGGAGCCTGTTACTCCTGTACTCCGGGGCACTCATTCCCGGTAGCCACGTTGTCGCACCAGAGCCGTCTGTTGCCCGTGTGTCTGCAGCTTCAGTCGTCGCCTCCTATCTACTCTCCTCTCGCCAGCCCTCCTCCTCCTCACTTGCCCCCCTGTGACTGCCTCTAGCTTTGCTCATAATTTGAACCTTAAACTATTGCTTCTTGAACTTGTGCTCAGAATGTGTGGTGACATTGTGATCCACCCTGAGCTTGTACTGCTTTGTTTGCTCTGCTGATTACACCCCACTTTGGCTATGGGGGTGTGTCAGAATATTATGCTCTAGCCTGTAGTGGGGTGCTCTATAGCGAGTACAACCCTTCTAGGGTTTGCTATTTGTACCCCCATTCTTGCTAGTTCACCCTCTCTCTTTTGCCTATTTCTCTTGACAGAGGCACCGTCGACAGCGACGCCATCGTCAACTTCACTTCTTGGACACACCCGCCAGATCTCGACCCCGACTTCAGTCCTGGAGGCTTCTGGTATTCGCATACTATACCTGAAGCAGAGCGAACAAGAGCATTAGCAACGATCCAACAACCGGCAGCAGCAGAAACAACACCGACAGTAGCAGAGACAACACCGACAGTAGCATAGACAACACCGGCAGTAGCAGAAACAACACAGACACCAACCGCTGGCCCTTCAACAGCACCAGCCTTCATCGATGACACGTCACCAACTCCTGCGCAATAGCTAACTCTCACTACACGAGAAGTCCACAGAAGCGCCAACTTCACCGCCGTTTTTTTTTCCAACTCCAACCTGTACAAGCGTTCACCCGAACATCGCGCTAGCGAAGACATCTGGCATGCAAAGATCGGACACCCGAGCAACACAACGTTAAACAATACGATACAGAGCTGGAGTGCTTGACAAAGAATCACTACTTCTACATGACGGTACAGAACTTCAACGAGTCCATGGAACGTGTTTTACCTGCCCTGAAGTCGACTTACCGCATCAGCCGTTCGTCTCTCACCACAACCCGAGCGCTCCAGCATACGCACCACTGGAAAAGGTGTATAGCGACATACTGTACAATCGCGAACCCGGACAAGGAGCGTATAACTACGTCATCACGTTCATCGACGCCGCAACACAATACGTCTGGCACCTCAACCTCCCAATCAGGGACATGGCCTTTGAAGCTTTCATCGCCTGGCTTCCAGCAGCAGAACGAGAATCAGGAGCGAAACTGAAAAGCTTCCATTCAGACGGGGGAGGGGAATATCAGTCACAAAGATTCAAGCAATACCTGGCAGAACGAAGCATCAAGCGGCTCATCTCCCTTCCCTACGCCCACCAACAGCAAGGCGTAGCAGAAAGAATGAACAGGACCCTCCAGAACACCATGCGCAAGCTGCTACTGCTTGGCATGCAGCTACCCAACCACCAGTGGCTCGAAGCAATGGACCATGCTGTGATGCTGCACAACTTGCTCTCGTCATCATCGCTCCCGAACAACGCATCACCGCATCTGCTGTGGACAGGAAAACTGGGCAGCACAAAAATGTTGCGAGTGTTCGGCTGCATGGTACAGTACCGACCCCCAACTGCACGAGCCGGCCGATTCTCTCAACGCGCACAGTGGGGAGTACACCTGGGCATCGAAAAACACTACAACGCATGGAAGATTTTTTACGTCCACTCGAAGGAAACAGTAGCAGCACGTGATGTGATTTTCTACGAACGACTCACCCTCCCATCGTACCTTGCCAACCTGGAAGAAGAACGAGACCCCACAGGAGGATTCCATGGTGACCGAGCCTTCGCTTCGACAGCAGGCGAAGCTGACTGGGATGAGCAGAACGTGGATGGAGCATCGGAGGAAGCCGGACTTCTACCTTACTGCTCAGTGGACATCCCGATGGACGACGACAACCCTCGCGAAAGCATCAACGCCGAAGTCTACTATGATCTCGCCGACAACGGTTACGTTACACCTCCAAGGGTCAACACCGACGAAGCAGATAGCGTAGGACCCAATTTCACACCTGACCCAGAAGCGGGAGACGAAGCTGTCTATACCGAGGACGCAAATCTTCCCCGCTACACACAGAGCGGGCTGCAGATACTTGGACTTGTCACCGCGGTCCACGGAGCAGCGCCACCTAAGGAGCCTGCCACAGTTCAGCAGGCTCAAAGGGGGGAGCACAGGAAAAAATGGCGCGAAGCCATGGACAGAGAATTAAAAGCGCTGGAAGAACGCAACACCTGGAGTGGCACGCAACAAGACAATACTCACCGAGAAGTGGGTTTTTCGCCTGAAAACAAAGGCAGATGGAACCATCGACAAATTTAAGGCGCGCTGGGTCGTACGCGGCTTCGACCAGGAGCACGGACGTGACTTCACCGAAACATTCGCGCCAGTCGGCCGACACACCTCACTGCGGATTCTCCTCGCGATAGCTGCCATGAAGCGGAAAAGGCTCCGTCAAATCGACGTCGCCAACGCTTTTCTCTACGCCCCTGTCGACGCTGAAATTTTCGTCGAGCAACCGCATGGCTCCAACGCAGACCCTAATCAAGTCTGTCAGCTGTTGAAGTCCCTGTACAGCATCAAGCAAGCTCCAAGGCTGTGGCAGCAGTACCTACACGCCCAACTAATTCGCATCGGATTCCGCCAACTACTGCACGACCAAGGCATGTACCGACTCACGAAAGGCATCGACTACATCCTGCTCATCGTCTACGTGGACGATCTACTCTACATCTGCTCGACCGACAAAATTACGACTTGGTTCGAAGGGGAGCTACAGTGGGATCTCACGCTCACCGTTTCGTCTACCGTCACACAGTATCTGGGACTCAATATACAAGAAGAAGAGAATGCCATCCATCTCAGCGCCGCGAAATACGCCGACACCATCGCCAAACGCTTCGGACTAACTCCAGCCCCCATCACCACGCCCTATCGCTACACCGACGGAAATCGCAAGGAAACCTCCGCTCTACTCAAACCCGCCAGCGTACGCGACTATCAACGAAAGCTGGGATGTTTACTTTTCGCAGCCGTCACCTGCCGACCTGACCTATCGTACTCAGCGAGCCCACTCGCCACTTACCTCAAGAAACCTGAAGCAAATCACATGACCGAGCTCGACCGCGCACTTCACTACCTCGTCAGCACCCCGACAATCGGCCTAACCTATCACAAAAACGGAACTATAACGCCCAAGCTAATCGGCTACGTGGATGCTGACCACGCCGGCGACTCCGACAACAGGCGCTCACGCACCGGCTACATCTACCGACTCGAGCCTATCGGACCTATCTCGTGGCAGTCGAGCAAACAGGAACTAATCGCCCTCTCATCAGCCGAAGCTGAATATATTGCACTCTGCTCAGCCACCAAGGAAGGACTGTACCTTCGCGAACTACTGGAAGAAGCGAAGCTGGCTCAGTTACCCAGCTTCTCCCTGTTCTGCGACAACCAATCAACAATTCGCATAGCGAACAAGAATGAATTCGCGAACCGAACGAAGCATATCGCCCTGCGATATTTCTTCGTAAAAGACGAGATCGAGAAGGGGAGACTCGAGCTATCCTACTGCCCCACGTCCGAGATGGCAGCCGACTATTTGACCAAGAAGCTTGGAAAGCAGAAGTTCGAGTACTGCATGCTGCTGACTAGATAAGGCCACGTCACCAGGAACGACACTCCAGAAGCGAAGGGGAGTGTTGGAAACAAGTAATCTAATGCTTCTTGTGTGTTGTAACATCAGGCTGTAAACGAGTCGAACCACAGCGCAGCAATGGCGAGTCAACCGAGGAGGTTGACAAAAAAGTAACAACCGGAGGTTACGCGAAGGTCAAAGGTCAGCGACCTTTGACTCGACAAATACAGCGCGACAGCAAGGACAAACATTAGACTCGATATTGAGCAGTTGCCCGAGTCGTCACTGTATCAAACCGCAACAGCAACAGTAAAACGGTTATTGCATCCTTTCATATTCCTTGTAATCTTATAAAAAGCTTGTATTACCTTGTTTAATCAATCTTTCTTGCCCTCACATACTAGCGCAAGGTGGTTCAAACTCTGTTACCTTAAACGCTTCCGCAATACAACATCCTTATCAAGAGTCTTAGCCTTGAAAGATCCAAAGGGGCTTTCTCAACCCAACATTATTTGCTTAGTTTATGTTACGATTTTTTTTCTGGCAAAGTATTGACGTACGATGGCTAAATAATGTCCATCTACCACTGATCAAAGTATTTCATTTCACTATTGTTATGCTATTTTTTTCATCGGTGAGTTACTAGTGAAATAATCTTCATATACTCATAGACATGAGGGACCTTGTAAGCTATTTTCTTACACTCTACACAACCCTTCTGACGTTCAAATGTCTAGTCTTGTTTTTTGCACTCTCTTATAGCTTGTAACAGGATGCGCGGTATTGAAAATCGAACGACGTCAGCGTGGTTACCAGGCGCACCAGCTCTGCGCGACGCGCTCTCCACCTTGGCCAGGCGACATGCGCCTCGGCGACAATTATTGGAATGGGTTCGATGGATCAAATGCCCTACATCAGCAAATGCCCTCCCCTAGTTCACCCACCTTTCCCCTGCAACGTCTAAGGCCAAAACGTCGAGCTACAGCAGTCTTCTATATCCTCCCCAGCACCTACCCACAACGTTCCCCGAGGCGCATGTACACAGTGATAGCACGAGGCGACCTACCCGCCAACCAGGTATAAAAACCCGCTCGCCATTTCCATTATCGCAGCGTACCCTACCAGCACCAGCGTGCTCGCATATCCACGCGCCACTTCTCACGCCAGAATTGTGGATTTTCTAAGTCAAGAAAAATTAGGAACATCGTACTACTCAAAATCAACGTCTCGCACGATCTCCCTGCTTAGCTCGCATTAGGCTAAATCTGCTTGCCGCGAATCACGGTCAACGGCACGATGTCTACCGCCCATCGCCTCCTCCTCGCCCTGTTGCTCCTCGCTGCCACGTGTCAATGCCTCTCTGTCCGACGTAAGTGCGAGATGCATCAGCTTGACGCATAGGTGAGCGTACTGAACCGCGATGTGCACATGAATCACGGAAGAGTATCATACGGTATTACCTTGTTCGCTCCGTGTTCCTTTCCCCGCCCACAGATGTCGAGCCTAGAACTGTGCCAAGCGGCAGTGGTGGCAGCGGTGGTGGCGGCGCCAGTGGCGGCGGCGCTCGCGGCGGACTCTATATCGTGCGCCTTCGCTCTGCGCTCCCCCTCGCCGCGTATCGCGGAGCCGTCGCCAGCTTCTCCGGCTGGGCGGACGACAACGATGACGACGAGAGTAACGACAGCGCTGCCCGCCCGGCGGGTCTGATGGCGACGGCGGAGGCGGTGGATGAAGAGGTGACGGCGACGGGTGGCAGAGTCCCGCGCCGCGCGCGGCTCAGCAAGAGCAACCCGCAGGTTAAGGCGTATGCGCAGATGCTCGAGTCGCAGCAGACGCAGATCGCGTCGGAAGTGGGCGTGGCGTCGGACAAAATGGCTTACAGGTGAGCAACATATCACGCGATAGCCCGTGATATATGCGACTGAGACTCGGATTCAACCTTTTACTGAATCGTGGCGACGGAAAAGATGGCGTACAGGTGAGTAGTAACAAACGCGTTGGAAACAGCCAGTTATACGCGAGCACGATCCTTGTTGCAACTTCTGATTTGCTTCTGAAAGGCGCCGTTGCTAACCGCCGCCGCTCCCACTGCCACATAACGCGCCTTTCTCCCTCTCTCGTCAACTAGCTCTTCGTCCACACATCCGCCTCCTCCACCCCATCCCCCCCTTCCCCACTCTTCTCCCCACATTCCGTCTTCCTCGCGCAGCTAAAGTACTCCTCCAAACGGCTTCGCAACGAGAAGTGGTCGACACCACCGAGTTGAACGAGTCGTTCCGAACAACGTGCACCCTATCCCTATCCCCACCTCTGCCCCTGTTCCCCCGCGCTCCCTTGCGCCCCATACTATTCCCCCGCGCAGCTACAAGTATTCGTCCAACGGTTTCTCGGCGGAGCTCACGGCGGAGCAGCTGCGGCGGCTGAAGCGCCACCCCGCCGTGGCGTCCGTGCGGCCGAGCGCGCGCAAGCGCCTCTTCACCACCGAGTCGCCCACCTTCCTCGGCATGAACAGCGCCGGTTCGCTCTGGCCCGCGAATGGCGGGCAGGCAAAAGCGGGAGACGGCACGGTGATCGCAATCATCGACACGGGCATCTGGCCCGAGCACCCGTCGTTTAGCGACGCGGGATTCTCCTCGTCGCGGCCCGCCGGGTGGTCGGGGAAATGCGACACGACGGAGGACTTCAAGTGCAACAACAAGCTCATCGGAGCGCGCGCGTTCTATAAGGCGTATGAAAGCGCCAACGGGCTGGATCTATCCGGGGATTGGCTGTCTCCGCGCGACGCCGACGGCCACGGCACGTGGTGTGCGGGGTGAGACGGCTCGCTAGTAGCATTCACTGACTGCGTGTCACAAGTGTCCGCCCTTCCTTGTGTTCCACACCCTTCCTTGTGCTCCACACCCTTCCTTGTGCTCCACACCCTTCCTTGTGCTCCACACCCTTCCTTGTGCTCCACACCCTTCCTTGTGCTCCACACCCTTCCTTGTGCTCCACACCCTTCCTTGTGCTCCGAGTCTCCCTTTCTCTTCGCAACCGTTAACCACGTGTATCCACCCCTCATGCATCCCCAATGCACGCATCCCCCTCCCATGCGTTCCCCCTCCACGCCACCCCGCCCTCCACGCATCCCCCCCCTCCCTGCCCTTCGCAGGGCGGCAGCGGGCAACCAGGGCGTGCCCATGGCGGGCGGCAAGGCGAGCGGCATGGCGCCAGCAGCGCGCCTCGTGGCTTACAAGGTCTTTTGGTCGAACGGCGAGGACATTTGGGCGGAGGAGGCGGACATCATGGCAGCTGTTAATCAGGGCGTGGCGGACGGTGTGGATGTGATCTCGCTCTCCCTGGGCTTTGTGAACCCCGAAGACACCTACTTTGACGACATCGCCTTCCTCAACGCCAACCTGGTGTGCCTCTCCTGCACCACTCGCTCTTAACTGCACCACTCGCTCTTAATTGCACCACTCGCTCTTAACTGCACCACTCGCTCTTAACTGCACCACTCGCTCTTACCTGCACCACTCGCTCTTACCTGCACCACTCGCTCTTAACTGCACCACTCGCTCTTAACTGCACCACTCGCTCTTACCTGCACCACTCGCTCTTTACTGCACCACTCGCTCTTACCTGCACCACTCGCTCTTTACTGCACCACTCGCTCTTAACTGCACCACTCGCTCTTACCTGCACCACTCGCTCTTAACTGCACCACTCGCTCTTACCTGCACCACTCGCTCTTACCTGCACCACTCGCTCTTACCTGCACCACTCGCTCTTACCTGCACCACTCGCTCTTACCTGCACCACTCGCTCTTACCTGCACCACTCGCTCTTACCTGCACCACTCGCTCTTACCTGCACCACTCGCTCTTACCCGCACCACTCTTCTAAGAAGTCGCTCTCTCGCTTCCTCCTTGCTTCCTCTTTTCTCTCCTCTCTCCTCGGCTCTCCTGCACTCTCCTCGCATGCCCTGCACTCTCCTCGCATGCCCTACTCCGACTCCATCGCATTCCTCAACGCCAACTCTGCTTCACATGACACTCGCCGTGCTATTCTCTTGCCTGATTGCCCGATTTCTTAAATCGCTCAGCATACCAGCATCACATTGCTCTGCTCATCCTCCTATCCTCTCCTTCTCTCCTCTCCTCTCCTCTCCTCTCCTCCCCTCTTCCCCCTGGCCCAGGCGGGGGTGGTCGTGACCTTTGCTGCGGGCAACGACGGCCCTCCACAGGGTTACCGCACGCTTGACAACTATGCACCCTTTTACCTCACAGTGGGGGCCAGGTGAGTTTTGCCACTAAATGGAACCCAGGTGAGTCTTCTGTCGCGTAGTGGAACCCAGGTGGACTCACAGAGCCATCTGCCTCGCTCCCTGTACCTCCGCCATCGCACATTCCTCTCGTTGTTTTAAGATGCAAGTCTGAGAGCACAGAGGTCGGGGCGCTTGCATTGCTTTCTTACCAACCTTCCCCCAATATCCCCCCAACCTCCCCGCTTCTCCCTGCCCCACCCTCACACTCCTCCCCCTCCCCCCAGCTCCATTGCCCGAGGCGGCCTCACTCTCGCCAGCTCAGTAGGTGCATCCAGGTCAGCAGCATCCACCAATCTGACGTCAGCCTCCGCCACGTCATCTGCCACGTCCTCCGCCAAGCCCTCAGCCGGCGATTCCGCCCCCAACGTGGCCGAATTCTCCTCCGCCGGCCCCCTCGTCTTCCCAGACGTCGGCACCGGCAACGGCCTGGCCACCGACTCGATCTTAAAACCCGACATTGTCGGCCCGGGCGTGGATCTCTACGCTGCAGCCCCGGGCAGCAGCGTGGGTGACAAGGGCGGGTCCGCGCAGATGTCCGGAACGTCCATGGCGACGCCGCACCTGGCGGGGATCGCTGCGCTGGTGATGCAGAAGTACCCTTCTTGGAGCCCTGCGCAGGTCATGTCTGCCATCATGACCACCGCCACCACCAAGGATGTTAATGGTGCTGCCATCTCTACCGCCTATGGGAAAGCTGCTACTCCGTGGGATATGGGCGCGGGGCATGTGTTCCCTCCCAAGGTTCTGGACCCCGGGCTGACGTATGACGCTCGGAAGAGCACGTATTTGAATTTCCTGGCTGGGCTGGACATGCAGAGGACCCAGTCAGAGTACCCGAATGAAAAGCTCACCTCTGTGCCGCCCAGAGAGCTCAACCGGCCGACCATCGCACTTGCCAGTCTCAAAGGCAAGACAACAGTCACACGCACCGTCACCTGTGTGGCTGACTCCGCCTCCACTTACTCTGCCAAGATCCAGAAGCCTAAGGGGGTGGAGGTGACTGTGAAGCCCAGCAGCTTCACCATCTCGCCTGGTCAGAAGGTCAGCTACGTGGTGACCTTCAAGGTGACTAAGGCCTCGAAGAATTTTCAATATGGGAGCCTCACTTGGGTGGATGAGAAGGGTCACTCTGTGCGGTCGGCCATTGCCGTCAAGCCTGTCAGAAAGTGAGTGAGAAGCAGCATAGTTGAGGTGAATAATTATGGGAATAATGATGGACCAACAAGTTATTGGTGGCCCATTGTGGCATATAAGCTTGCTAAATAATATTAAGGGTGTGCACTGGATGTCTAAAAAATTGTCTTGTATGTTAGCGGAAGTTAATTAAATAAATATTACACAATGTTCTCTCTCTCTCTCTCTCTCTCTCTCTCTCTCTCTCTCTCTCTCTCTCTCTCTCTCTCTCTCTCTCTCTCTCTCTCTCTCTCTCTCTCTCTCTCTCTCTCTCTCTCTCTCTCTCTCAATCACTCTCACCCTCACTCACATCACACACACACCAATGCATCAAGAGCAAAGACATTCAGCTAGCACCATTTGAATGGCTGGTATTGAGGGGGCGCTCCTAGTTTTTGTACAGTGAATGTGCAGCTTGTTTGGCTCATTTTCCCGACCAACACACTGCACCATTCCTCACACGTGACCAGAACCACACTATCGGAGAAGAATTGTCTCCTCATCAATGTTCATACACAGTGAAAGGAAATTTCCTTTTCCTTAGTACGCGCCCCTGCTTACCGCGTACATGACAATTCCTGCCAACAGTGTCAAACTGTAATGGTGCTTGTTGTGTGTAGGCTGTAGTGGGGTAGCCCAAGGGGTACAACCCAAATTAGGGTTAGTACTTGTACCCACATTTCTGTTCAATGCATCATTCCTGCTGCTAGTTTCTAACATGGTTTCAGAGCAGGTCCCGCTCCAGAACCGTTCTCGTTAGGGCCCACCGATCGTTTTGCCTGGAGCGCTGCCCCACCCGTCGCGCTGCCTTGCCCTGCCTTGCGTGCGTCGTGCTGCCCACGCTCACCCTGCTGCTGCGTCTCGCCCCACCCCGCACGCCTCTGCCCCGCGTTGGGCTGCCCGCGCGCGCCCTGCCCTGCATCGCGCTGCCCCGCGCACGCGCTGCTCTGCCCATCGCGCGGCCCGCGCACGCCCTGCCCTGCGTCGCGCCGCCCGCGTCTGCTTGCTGTGCCCGTCGCGCGGCCCGCGCACGCCCTGCCTGCGTCCCTCGTCCCGCGTACGCCCTGCCCGGTCCGTCGCGCAGCTCCCGCACGCCCCGCCCTACGCCGCGCTGCCCGCACCTGCCGTCTCCTGCGTCGCGCCGCCCCGCGCACGCCCTGCCCTGCCCGCGCGCCGCCATTCTGATCGCGCGCGACCTGCTTTTTCTGCCTGCCGCTGCCCTGTCAGCCGCGCGCTGCCCTTGCCTGCCCCCGCGCTGCCTTGTGCAGACCCACGCGCCGCCTTTGCCTGCCGCGTGCCGCCCCTGCCTGCCGCGCGCCGCTCCTGCTTGCCTGCGCGCCGCCTTTGCCTGCCCGCGCGCTGCCCTCTGCAGCCCGCGCACTTCTGTCTCTGCCCGTGTGCCGCACTGCCCTGCCCGCGCACTGCCCTGCCCTGCCCTACGTGCCACACTGCTCTGTTAAGCTATGGCGTCTCTCAAGGTTCTCGAGTTCGATCCTGAGGGCCGTCCTATCCAGTTCGAGACGTGGCTTCATGACCTATAGCTGTACCTACTGAGCGATTCTAAAGAAAATGTTTTGCTGTTTGACTACACGTTCGGAGCCTCTCTTGCCCCCCCCCGACACAGCTAATAGTGCGACTCGCTCACAGTGGCTCACCCGTGACGCTGCCGCTCGCCTAGCCATTCGCAACCACCTGCCGTTAGCCGAACATGCTCACTTTGGCCAGCCTAAGACCGCTAAAGCCCTGTATGACGCTGTAGTCGCTCACTACTCTTCCCCTGCCACTGCAGCTCTCGGCTGCCTTTACTGCCCTACCTGTTTCCCGAGCTGTCCTCCTTTGCCACAGTAGCGGACCTCATTACCTACCTTTGCACTAGCGACGCTCGCTACCGCGCTGCCCTCCCAGCCGAGTTCGTCCCCAAGAACGAGCCCCCGATTTACATCACTCTCTACTTTATAGTCACTCGCCTCCCTGGCTCTCTTCGCGTAGCCAAGGACCACTTTCTCGCCCTTGACCCCACCGAGCCCACTATCGACGTGCTCGAGAAGCACCTCCTTGCAGCTGAGACTAGTGCAGTCGCTGTAGGTGCTACTCGTGGCACTCCTCGCACGCCCTTCTTTGAGGGGTGCTCCCCCTCCCCCCTTGCCCCCTCTGTTGCTTCTGCTGCTGCTGTCGACTTCCTTCTGCTGTGCTGAGGAGGTCGGTGCTGCTTCTGCTCTTAGTGTGAAGCGCCGCAGCGGCAAGGGCAAGGGAGGCAAGAGTGGTGGGGGTGGCGGAGGGGGGGGGGGGGGGGGGGTGGTGGAGGCGGTGGTGGCGATGGAGGTGACGGCGGTGGCGGTGGGAGTAGTGGCGGGAGTGGGGGAGTCGGTGGCAGCAGTGGCGGCAGCGGTGGGGGTGGCGGTGGTGGTGGTCGTGGCGGCAGTGGAGGTGGTGGCGGTGGTGGTGGCGGCAGTGATGGTGGTTGGGCTGGAGTAGTTCAGCGGCAGCATCAACAGCGTCCGCGTGAGACCTTCACGCCCCAGCAGCTTCGTGAGTGGTTTGCTCAGCGTGGGGCGTCTGGGGGTAGTGCTCGCTGCCCGTACGTCATTCGCACAGGTGACCACGCTGGTCAGACGTGCGGGAAGTTTCATCGCTGCTTCTCCCGCCTAGACGACGCTTGGCGCACTGAGTTTGGCGATGAGGCTGAGATGCCCCTCTGGGCAGAGCTGCTTAGGTCTGGTGTTGATATCTTTGCTCTTGACTATGACGCTATCCTTGCTGGCATGTATGCTTTGACTGTTAGTGCTGAGGGTGACTGTTACTTGTGTGTGCCGCCTGACCCAGGTATAGAGGCTGCTGCTCTAGGTGCTAGTGAGTTTGCTCTCTCTGGTACTGCGCCTGCTGAGGCCTTGCACACCTTCACGCTTGACTCATTTGCTTTTCGCTGTTTCTTTCATGACAATACCAAAGTCACACCACTCACTAGGCCCGTTGCAGTTTCCCTGGATGACCCCTCTGGGGGCCCGGTTCTTGCACGTTCCTCCACTGTTCTCCCATGTCCGGCGGTTCCGCCCGGCTCGCTGTCAGGTCTCTACCTCCCCTCGTTCTTGACGAAACTGGTGAGTAACGCAGTCCTTCAGGATGCATGGGTTGATACCTTTACCCCTGGAGGCCAGCGTGTGGCGATCTGTACGTGCTCCCGGACTGGCCGTCACCTGGCCACGTTCACCCGTCGGCCTGGGTCGAGTCTATATACACTGACTATTGCGCCTCCTCAGGTTGGTGCGTCTGCTCAGGTGTCCGCGTCAGGTCAGGTAGCAGCCCCCTGTGAGTGTCGCCGCCTGTCGCACCAGACTCTCCTGTGGCACCACCGCCTTGGTCACCCCTCCCTGCCACGCCTTCGTGGCATGCACTCCCGCCTCCTTGTCTCTGGTCTTCCCAGGTCTCTGCCTTCCCTCCCACCATTGCCGGCCCCGCCCTGCGTTCCCTGCGTCGAGGGGCGGCAGCGCGCCGCTCCTCACTCCTCCTCGTTTCCCCCGACGACAGCTCCCCTGCAGACTCTCCACTTGGACGTGTGGGGCCCAGCCCGCGTCACTGGACTGGGCCGCGAGCGGTACTTTCTGCTGGTTGTTGACGACTACTCGCGTTACACCACGGTCTTCCCCTTGCGCAGCAAGGGTGAGGTCCCTGCTGTCTTGATCCCCTGGATCCGCGCTGTTCGTCTCCAGCTCCGCGAGCTTTTCCGCACGGACCTTCTAGTCCTGCGTGTGCACTCTGACAGAGGTGGTGAGTTCTCCTCAGACCTCTTGCGGGACTTTTGTCAGGGGGAGGGCATCCTCCAATCGTTCACGCTTCCGGCCTCTCCACATCATAATGGGATTGCAGAGTGCCGCACTGGTTTAGTCATGGAGGTGTCTCGTACCTCCATGATCCACGCGGCTGCTCCCCATTTTCTGTGGCCGTTTGTGGTCTGGTGCGCTGCGCATCAGCTCAACCTCTGGCCCCATGTCTCCTTGCCGGAGACCTCGCCCACACTGCGTTGGACGGGGGAGGTTGGCGATGCGTCGCGGTTCCGGGTCTGGGGCTCTCGTGCCTTTGTCCGCGATACCTCCGCGGACAAGCTCTCGTCCCGCTCTATTCCCTGACGCACCTGGCTGGCAGTTTTACCACCCCACCTCGCGTTGGGTTCTGCCCTCTCAGGACATCACGTTTGACGAGTCGGTTCCTTTCTACCGTCTCTTCCCCTACCGGACTGCCCCTCTCCCACCCCCGCCGCTCTTCCTCGCTCCAGGTCCCCCTGCTCCTTCAAGTGTGTCTTAGGTATACCCACTTCCCCTAGGTGAGCCTGTCGAGGTCACTGGTGTCTCAGGTGCTGCTGGGGGTGGTGCTGCTCGGGGTGCTGCGTCTGGGGGTGCTGAGCCTGAGGGTGCGGAGCTTGGGGGTGCTGAGCCTGAGGGTGCGGAGCCTAGGGGTGCTGAGCCTGGGGGTGCTGCGCCTGGGGGTGCTGAGCCTGAGCGTGCGGAGCCTAGGGGTGCTGAGCCTGGGGGTGCTGCTTCTGGGGGTGCTGAGCCTGGGGGTACGGAGCCTGAGCGTGCACAGCCTGGGAGTGCTGAGCCTGGGGGTGCTGAGCCTGAGCGTGCGGAGCCTAGGGGTGCTGCACCTGGATGTGCTGCGGGTGAGGGTGCTGAGCCTGGGGGTGCTGCGTCTGCTGGTGGTCCTCTGGGTGCCTCGCCGCACCGATCTAGCCAGCGAGAGCCTCTCTCGCCACAGCAGCTGCGCGATTGGTCTGCTCGGCGCACCTGCCTTAGGAGTCGCACTGCTGGAGGTGGAGGCACTTGAGCTGGAGGCACTAGCGCTGGAGGCGCTGGAGCTGGAGGTGCTGGAGCTGGAGGCGCTGGCACTGGAGACATTGGCGGTGGAGACGCTGGAGCTGCAGGAGCGGGAGCTGGAGGTGCTGGCGCTGGAGGTGCTGGAGCTGGAGGCGCTGGAGCTAGACTGAGGCCCTGCCACTTGGGGTGCTGGAGCTGGAGACATTGGCGCTGGAGGCGCAGGGGCTGGAGGCATTGGCGTTGGAGGCGCTGGCGCTGGAGGTGCTGGAGCTGGAGGTGCTGGAGCTGGAGGCCCTGTGCAGCAGCGACCGTTTTTCTTGCCGCCGCCGCAGCTGTTCGAGCTACCACCCGACTCGGTGCTCCGTCAGGTTCTTAGTCTTCCTTCGTCCACTGCCCTTCCTCCGGACACACCGCCGCCACCTCGTTACACTGAGTAGTCGGTCTCCCTTACAGAGCGTCATGAGCCTGCGTCTCGTCCTGCCTCCCCTGTTCGCACTGTTCGCCGTGCTCGTCGTGTCCCTCGTCCGCGTCCTCCTCCTGTGCCAGGTACTCACACTATGGCACTTCGTCCTTCCTCTGTTCCACAGCGCATCCCTTTGCCGTCTCCTCCTACGTCCTCTCTTCTTGAAGTTTCGGACCCTGAGTTTGACTGTGTTCGTGCTGCCAGTCCTAGTGTCACGCGTCTCCTGGCTACAGTCGTCATTGACCTCTCGTTTGAGTCTACTACTGTGTCTGCTTTAGTTGCTAAGCTTGTAGACTTTGCATATGCGTGTCGTTTGGGACTACGCCACCAGTCTTGTTGCTGAGTCTGAGTCTGTCTGTCCTCCGTCCGTCGGGGATGAGTGTGCTCTTGGCACGGACGTCCTTGAGGATAGGCAGGAGGACTTTGAGTGTCTTGCGGCTGCTGTACCCCATCTCGTGGCCATGCTGCTTGCACCTGAGGGAGACCTGGATGCACTGGACATCCCGACCCCGCGCTCTTACGCAGAGGCGATCTCGGGTCCCTACTCCTCTCAGTGGCAGACAACCATGGACTCCTGGAAGTCTACAGGCACTTACGTCGACGCAGTTCCCCCTCCTGGGGCGAACATAGTCGATGGCATGTGGGTTTTCAGGGTGAAGCGGCCGCCGGGTTCTCCGCCTGTCTTCAAGGCTCGTTATGTTGCTCGAGGCTTCAGTCAGCAACAGCGAGTTGACTTCTTCCAGACCTTCTCCCCTACCCCGAAGATGACCACTCTTCGAGTGCTGCTGCACGTTGCCGCTCAGCGTGACTACGAGCTTCACTCTCTGGACTTCAGCACAGCGTTCTTACAGGGCAGTCTGCACGAGGAGATCTGGCTGCGCCGCCCACCTGGCTTCACTGGGTCGTTTCCTCCTGGTACCCAGTGGAGTCTACGGTCTCCGTCAGGCGCCTCGTGAGTGGCACGACACACTGAGGACGACACTGGCGGCTCTTGGGTTTGCTCCTTCCACTGCTGACCCGTCGCTGTTTCTGCGCACCGACACTTCGTTGCCGCCGTTCTACATCCTCGTGTACGTTGACGACTTGGTCTTTGCCACTGCTGACACTGAGGCTCTCGCCCTTGTGAAGTCGGAGCTGCAGAAGAGACACACGTGCACAGATCTGGGTGAGCTGCGCAGCTACCTTGGCTTGCAGATCACCCGGGACAGAGCACGGCGCACCATCACACTGACTCAGTCACACATGGTGCAGCAGGTCCTTCAGCGCTTCGGCTTCACTTGGTCCTCGCCACAGTCCACTCCTCTGCCTACTGGTCACTCGCTCTCAGCTCCACCTTCGGACGAGTCCGTAGAGCCGAGTGGGCTGCCTCATGTACCGGATGACCTGCACTCGACCTGACCTTGCGTACCCTCTTAGCATCCTGGCTCGCTACGTTGCGCCTGGGAGACACCAGCGAGAGCACTGGGAGGCTGCTAAGAGGGTGCTACGCTACTTGTGCAGTACATCGGGCATGGGGCTTGTGCTTGGAGGACAGGGTCCAGTTGTCCTCACTGGACACTCAGACGCCTCTTGGGTTGACGACCTGGCTACGCAGCGGTTGTCACAGGGTTACACCTTCAGCCTTGGCTCTGGCTCTGTTTCTTGGCGGTCTACCCGCTTGTCTTCTGTTCTCAGCTCTATTTCTGAGGCTGAGATCTATGCAGGAGCCATGGCTGCACAGGAGTTACGCTGGCTCACCTACCTGCTGACCGACTTGGGAGAGCGGCCTCGTTCTCCTCCAGTTCTGTACGTAGACAACAAGGCCGCTATTTAACTTGTGTCAGGAGCACAGACTAGAGCACAGAACAAAGCATATCGCTCTGCGTTACTTCCTTGCTCGAGAGTTGCAGCAGCATGGTCAGCTTCGTCTTGCTTACGTGGCCACTCGGGCCAACACTGCTGATATATTCACCAAGGCACTTCTGCCTGGTGAGCGTCAGCGTCTCTGTATTGGTTTAGGCCTCGTACCTACGTTTGCGCACTTGCTCACTACGTGACTTGGCTTGTACTGTTATCTAAAAATATACCCGCATGCTTACACTTGCTAGGTGGTGATCACGATACTGTTTGCTTTGTTTTTTATAACTCTGCATGTGAACTGGCCTTGTGGCCATTTGCTTGTGCTCAGAATGTGTGGTGACTTCGTGATCCACCCTGAGCTTGCTTTGCTTTTCTTGACTGGTCTTGTGACCACTGGTTCTCCCCCACTTCGCCTATGGGGGTGTGTCAAACTATAATGATGCTTGTTGTATGTAGGGTATAGTGGGGTAGCCCATATGGGGTACAACCCAAATTAGGGTTAGTACTTGTACCCACATTTCTGTTCAATGCATCATTCCTGCTGCCAGTTTGTAACAAACTGTACCCAATAGTATACCGTTACCACTCGCAACACTCACCTCGACCACTGATCCTGCCACTGTTCACATCGGTTGGTAACTCGCGCTCCAGTCGTCCGCCTCGGCAATTCCTAACCTCGGCGCCAGACCCGTCGCGCACCCCACAATTTGCTCGTAACCGTTACCCTGCTAGTTCGCTATTTAACACTCGCTCATTCCTTCGCTCAATTTACTGTTTTGCTTTGATTGTGCAATCTTCGTTCACTCACTCAATTGCAATCGTAACACTTGCTATACAAAGCCACGACCCTTTTCGGACCGCGCCCACACCTTCGCTTCCCGAATTTTCTCAATGTTTGTGGGGGGGTAGACGTCCCTCAGCGACCAAGCACCGCTGCTCGTGTCCTATCTCGTAAGCACACATAGCCACGACAAAGGCTCTCGATGAGCTAGCCCGACACCCCCGCCATGGACGAATCCAGCCACATTCAGCTTGCGACGTTGACACAGGAGCGCCTCGACGAATAAATGCACCAACTTGAGGAGTCCACGCTCGAATACACGATATTCATGGCGAAGCATGATTTCGCACGACAACAGTGAATGACAAACGCACCAGCACCAGCACCAGTGAATGCACTTGCACAACACGAAGAACCCATCGTCCTTTCATCAGTATCACCATCGCAATACAACAGTGTGGGACAACGCTTTGGCGCAATCAGTGATGGCGCCGCCCAATCCATGCCTTGGGACGAGCCAAGGAGATACGGGGCACAAGCACACCGCGCGGAGCCCGTCGTCACGTCAGCATTGCGGCACCTGTCAACAACGATGACATTGGTGAGCCAATGCTACTCAAGCCGTAGTGCCCGTCCTGTTTCGATCCTAGCCAGGGTGGAGGTCCAACGGTTCAATCGTGGGTGTTCGCGATGAACGTTTTTTATTCACAAACCACGTCACGTCAGATGCAGCGAAGATTTGGTATGCCATCTCTTTGCTGCGTGGGCCCGCCATGGACTGGTGGCAAGTAAAGGTGACTTCACCAAGCGACTACGAGCTACTTCCGCAAGGGGAAAGTCCCTCGGGGCCTGCCGTCACTTGGAGCACTTCATTCCGAAAGGTCGCCAAATACAGCACGTGGTACGTGTGGTGCACAGGGTTACGAGAGCACTTCGAGCCGTTCGCGGCTTCAATCTCAGCGCGTCACAAGCTGCGCACTTGGCGACAGCTTGGGTCAGTTCAAGACTACAGTAGAGGTTTTCTTTGTTAAACTGTATTATGCTTGTAGGCTGTAGTGGGGTAGCCAATATGGGGTACAACCCCAACTAGGGTTTCATATTTGTACCCAAACTTCTGCTAGTTCATTCATTCTTGCCTAGTTACTTTGAGATGGTATCAAAGCAGGAGGTCCCTAGGACCTACCGACCGTTTTTTTTAAGGGCCCACCACCGCTCGCATGCGGTTACCACGCTACCCCGTGCCCTAGCCTCGTAGCGCCCTCGTGCGCCCTCGTTAGCGCCCTCGCGCGCCCCTCGTTAGCGCCCTCGCGCGCCCCTCGTTAGCGCCCTTGCGCACCCTCGTTAGCGCCCTCACGCGCCCCTCGTTAGCGCCCTCGCGCGCCCCTTGCTAGCGCCCTCGCGCGCCCCTCGCTAGCGCCCTCGCGCGCCCCTCGCAGAGTCGCCCGCCCGCCGCGCTGCCTGCTCGCAGCGTCGCCCGCTCGCCCCGCTGCCCGCTTCGCAGCCCGCTCGCCCCGCTGCCCGCTTCGCGGCCCGCCCGCCCGCTCGCTGCTCGCTTCGCGGCCCGCCCGCTTCGCAGCCCGCTCGCCCCGCTGCCCGCTTCGCGGCCCGCCCACCCGCTCGCTACCCGCTTCGCGGCCCGCCCGCTTCGCTGCCCGCTCGCAGCGCCGCCCGCCCGCCCGCTACCTGCTTCGCAGCGTCGCCCGCCCGCCGCGCTGCCCGCTCGCAGCGTCGCCCTCCCGCCTCGCTGCCCGCTTGCAGCGTCGCCCGCCCGCCCGCTGCCCGCTTGCAGCGTCGCCCGCCCGCCCGCTGCCCGCTTCGCAGCCGCCCGCCGCGCTGCCCGCTCGCCGCGTCGCCCGCCCGTCCCGCTGCCCGCTTCGCAGCCCGCCCGCCACAATTCCCGCCTGCAGCGCCGCCCGCCTCGCCTGCTGCTCCCTGACTGTGCACCGCCGCTTGCTCCTGCTGTGGCTGCTAGCTTCGCTCTAGCGCGTCCCCTCTGCTGCTGCCGCTGCTCTGCTGTGCCCTCACGCCTGAGCTATGGCCTCTATTCGCGTTCTTTCCTTCGATGCTGAGGGCCGTCCCGTGCAGTTCACTTCCTGGCTCGATGACCTGCAGTTGTATCTTATGAGCAATAGCACGGACCACATCTCCCTCTATGACTACGCGTCTGGTGCTGCCGCTGCTCCTGCTGCCACAGCCGAGCTTAGTGTACGTTCACAGTGGCAGACTCGTGACGCTGCAGCTCGCCTGGCTATTCGCAGTCACCTGCCGTTAGCTGAGCTAGAGCACTTTGGCGACTGCAAAACCGCTAAGGCCCTATATGACGCTGTCGTTGCTCGCTACTCCTCACCTGCCACAGCCGAGCTTAGCCGTCTCATGCTGCCTTACCTGTTCCCTGACCTGTCCACCTTTGCTACAGTCGCCGATCTTATCACCCACCTTCGCACTAGTGATGCTCGCCTGCGTGCCGCCCTTCCCACCGAGTTCTGCGCTAAGAACCCCCCTCCCCTGTACTGGACACTCCACTTCATAGTCACCCGTCTCCCTGACACCCTCAGCTCAGTGCGCGACTATTTCCTTGCTCGCTGTCCCACTGAGCTCACTGTCGCCCTCCTAGAGGAGAAGCTGCTAGCAGCCGAGAAGAGCATTGTGGCTGTTGGTGCTGCTCGCGGCGCTCCTCGCACCCCCATCTTTGAGGGGTGCTCTCCCTCTCCCCTCGCTCCCTCCTATGCTACTGCTGCTGCTGTTGACTTCCTTGGTGCTGAGTCTGCTGGCGCTGCTTCTGCTCCTGGTGGGAGGCGCCGCACCGGCAAGGGCAAGGGGGGCAAGGGTGGCGGGGGTGGCGCTGGGGGGGGAGGGGGTGGGGGAGGTGGGGGGGGAGGCGGTGCTGGAGGGAGCGGTGGCGGGAGTGCTGGTGGGAGTGGGGCCGGCGGCGGAGGCGGGGGCGGCGGCGGGAGCAGTGGCGGTGGTGGCAGCGGCGGCGGTGGCGGCGGTGGCGGTGGCGGTAGTGGCGGTGGCGGTGGCGGTGGTGGCGGTCGGAGCGGAGGTAGTGGCGGCGGTGGAGGTCGGAGTGGAGGCACCGGCTCGGGCCAGAGCTCCCAGCAGCAGCAGCGTCCCCAGTCGACCCAGCAGCTTCGTGAGTGGCTTGCTCAGCGTGGGACGTCGGGGGGCAGTGGCCGCTGTTCCTATGTCATTCGCACAGGTGATCGCAAGGGGCAGACGTGTGGAAAGTTCCACACTCAGTACCGCTGCTTCTTCCGCCTTGACGACGCTTGGCGTGAGGAGATGGGCGAGGATGTTGAGCGCCCTCGCTGGGCTGAGCTGATGAGGGCTGGTGTTGATATCTTTGCTCTTGACTATGATGCTATTATTGCTGCCATGTATGCATTGACTGTTAGTGCCGAGGGAGACTGTTACTTGTGTGTGCCGCCTGACCCAGGTATAGAGCCCGCTGCCCTGGGTACTAGTGAGTCTGCTCTCTCTGGTATGGTGCCCCCTGTACTTGCTCCCTCCAGTACTGTCCCGGCTGGTTTCGAGTCTGCTCTCTCAGGTACAGCACCCACAGAGACTGCTCTCTCAGGTACCGCACCGGCTGAGGCCTGTCACACCTTCACCCTTGACTCAGGTGCTTCCCACTGTTTCTTTCGTGACAGTACTGAGCTCACACCGCTTCCTGCACCGGTCCCAGTCTCCTTGGCTGACCCCTCTGGGGGCCCAGTCCTTGCCCAGTCCACCACTGTGCTCCCTTGTCCGGCGGTTCCGTCTGGCTCGTTGACGGGTTTCCACCTCCCCTCGTTCTCGACGAACCTGGTGAGCAACGCTGTCATCCAGGATCAGTGGGTTGACACCTTTACCCCTGGAGGACAGCGTGTGGCGATCTGCACGTGCTCCAGGACCGGCCGTCACCTGGCTACGTTTACCCGTCGGCCGGGGTCGAGTCTCTACACACTGACCACTGCGTCTCCTCAGGTCGCTGCTGTCGGTCAGGTGTCTGCGTCAGGTCTGGTAGCCCACGCCTGTGAGTGTCGTTCCCTGTCGCACCAGACTCTTCTCTGGCACCACCGCCTGGGTCACCCCTCCTTGCCACGCCTTCGTGGCATGCACCGTCGCCACCTTGTGTCTGGTCTTCCCAGGTCCCTCCCTCCCCTCCCTGCCTCGCCTGCGCCGCCTTGCCTTCCTTGTGTCGAGGGGCGGCAGCGCGCCGCTCCTCACTCCTCCTCGTTCCCCCCGACAGAGGCTCCTCTGCAGACCCTCCACCTGGACGTGTGGGGCCCAGCCCGCGTTCGTGGTCAGGGCGGTGAGCGGTATTTTTTGCTGGTTGTCGACGACTACTCGCGTTACACCACGGTCTTCCCCTTGCGCACCAAGGGTGAGGTCCCTGCTGTTCTGATCCCTTGGATCCGCACAGTTCGTCTCCAGCTCCGCCGCCGTTTCCGGACGGATCTTCCTGTCCTGCGTCTGCACTCTGACAGAGGTGGTGAGTTCTCCTCCGATCTCTTGAGGACCTTCTGTCAGGCGGAGGGCATTGAGCAGACCTTCACGCTTCCGGACTCCCCACAGCAGAATGGGGTTGCTGAGCGCCGCATTGGCCTGGTCATGGAGGTCGCTCGTACCTCCTTGGTCCACGCGGCGGCTCCCCATTTTCTGTGGCCGTTTGCTGTCCGGTACGCCGCGCATCAGCTCAACCTCTGGCCCCGTGTCTCCTTGCCGGAGACCTCGCCCACACTGCGTTGGACGGGGGAGGTTGGCGATGCGTCGCGCTTCCGGGTGTGGGGTGCTCGTGCCCTTGTCCGCGATACGTCCGCGGACAAGCTCTCCTCCCGCACGCTTCCCTGTGTCTTCCTTGGCTTTGTCCCTGACGCGCCTGGCTGGCAGTTTTACCACCCCACCTCGCGCCGGGTCTTCGCCTCTCAGGATGTCACCTTTGACGAGTCGGTCCCTTTTTACCGTCTCTTCCCCTACCGCACTGCCCCCCTCCCTCCCCCACCGCTTTTCCTTGCTCCTGGCCCCCCTCCGGTAGACCCCCTTCCCCCTCAGGGTCCTGCTCCTTCAGGTGTCTCTCAGGTAGACCCTCCTCCCGTCGCTGAGCCTGTCGAGGTCACAGGTGACTCAGGTGCTGCTGCAGGTGGTACTGCTGGGAGTGCTGAGCCTGGGGGTGCTGAGCCTGCGGGTGCTGGGCCTGGGAGTGCTGGGACTGCGGGTGCTGGAGCTGAGGGTACTGTGCCTGAGAGTTTGCCGCCTGGGGGTGCTGAGCCTGGGGGTGCTGCGACTGAGGGTGCTGAGCCTGCGTGTGCGGAGTCTGGGGGTGCTGAGTCTGGGGGTGCTGAGCCTGCGGGTACTGAGCCTGGGGGTGCTGCTGCTGAGCCTACGGAGCCTCGGGTTGCTGCGTCTGGGGGTGCTCCGGTTCGGGGTGCTGAGCAGTCTCTCACACCGCAGCAGCTTCGTGACTGGTACGTCCGGCGCTTCCGCCGTCCTCGTGGCTCGGCTGGAGTTTGGGGTGCTGGAGCTGCTCGTCCTGGGGGTACTGGAGCTGCCGGGACTGGTTGTTCTGGGAGCACTACGACTGGAGCTGCTGGAGCTGGGGACTCTGGCGCTGGCGGTGCTAGCGGAGTTGGAGCTGCCGCCTCTGGGGGTACTCTTCCTAGCGGTGCTGCGGACCCTGGGGGTGGCGCTGCTGCTGGTGCTGCGGACCCACCTGGTGGAGCTGCTGCTGGAGCTGAGGACCCGAGCGGTGGCGCTGCTGCTGGTGCTGGGGACCCGGACGTTGGAGCTCCTGCTGGTACTGAGGACCCGGCCGCTGGAGTCTCTTCTGCTTCTGGAGACGCTGCGCGGCCGCGACCGTACTTCGTACCGCTCCTTCAGCAGGTTCTTGGGCAGGCTCCTCCTCCTTGTCCTCCTCCCTCCGTCGAGTGTCCTCCGCCTGTCCAGCCGCAGTCACAGTTACCGCCTACCTCGCCTCTCCCTGCTCCCTCTCCTTACACTGGTCCCACAGGAGGTCTTGCAGAGCGTCGTGAGCCTGAGTCTCGTCCTGCGTCGCCTGTCCGTACTGCTCGCACTGGTCGTCGTGTCCGTCGTGAGCGTCCTCCTCCTGTCCCAGGCACTCACTACATGACTCTGCGTCCCTCTACTGCTCCTCAGCGTGTCCCTCTGCCGTCTCCTCCTGCGTCCTCTTTGCCTGCTGTTCCGGACCCTGAGTCTGACCGGTATCGTGCTGAGCACCCTACTGTCACGCGTCTCCTAGCTACTGTTGTCACTGACCCTACCTTTGAGTCCTCGGCTGCGTCTGCTCTGGTCGCTGAGTTGGTTGACTTTGCTGCTGCCTGTCGTCTAGACTACGCTGCTCGCCTTGTTGCTGGGTCTGAGTCTGCGTCTGTCTGTCCTCCGTCCGTCGGGGGTGAGTGTGCTCTTGGCACGGACGTCCTTGAGGACAGGCAGGAGGACTTTGACTCTCTCGCGGCTGCTGTACCTCATCTCGTGGCCTCGTTGCTTGCCCCTGAGGGAGACCCGGATGCACTAGACATCCCCACTCCGCGCACTTACGCAGAGGCGATCTCGGGTCCCTACTCCTCTCAGTGGCAGACAGCCATGGACGCAGAGATGGCATCCTGGAAGTCCACAGGCACCTACGTCGACGAGGTTCCCCCTCCTGGGGCGAACATCGTCGATGGCATGTGGATTTTCAGGGTGAAGCGGCCGCCAGGTTCTCCGCCTGTCTTCAAGGCTCGTTACGTTGCTAGAGGCTTCAGTCAGCGTCAGGGGGTCGACTTCTTCCAGACCTTCTCCCCCACCCCGAAGATGACCACTCTTCGGGTTCTGCTGCACGTTGCTGCTCAGCGTGACTACGAGCTTCACTCTCTTGACTTCAGCACAGCGTTCCTGCAGGGCAGCCTGCACGAGGAGATCTGGCTGCGCCGCCCACCTGGCTTTACTGGGTCGTTTCCTCCTGGTACCCAGTGGAGCCTCCGCCGGCCAGTCTACGGTCTCCGCCAGGCGCCACGCGAGTGGCACGACACACTGAGGACTACACTTGCGGCTCTTGGGTTCGCGCCGTCTACTGCTGACCCGTCGCTGTTTCTGCGCACAGACACGTCGCTGCCGCCGTTCTACATTCTCGTGTACGTCGACGACTTGGTCTTTGCTACTGCTGACACTGAGGCACTCGCTCGTGTGAAGTCGGAGCTGCAGAAGAGACACACCTGCACTGACCTGGGTGAGCTGCGTAGCTACCTTGGCTTGCAGATCACCCGGGACAGAGCTCGCCGCACCATCACCCTGACTCAGTCACACATGGTGCAGCAGGTCCTTCAGCGCTTCGGCTTCCAGTTCTCCTCACCACAGGCCACACCTCTGGCTACCAGCCACTCGCTCTCAGCTCCACCTCCGGACGAGTCCGTAGAGCCGAGTGGCCCGTACCCAGAGCTTGTGGGCTGCCTCATGTACCTGATGACTTGCACGCGACCTGACCTCGCGTACCCTCTTAGCATCCTTGCTCGTTACGTTGCGCCTGGGAGACACAGGCGAGAGCACTGGGAGGCTGCTAAGAGGGTGCTGCGCTACTTGTGCAGTACATCAGGCATGGGGCTGGTGCTTGGAGGACGCGACAGAGTTGTCCTCACTGGCCACTCGGACGCTTCTTGGGTGGACGACCTGGCTACGCAGCGGTCGTCACAGGGTTACACCTTCAGCCTTGGCTCTGGTTCTGTCTCGTGGCGGTCCACCCGCTCTTCCTCTGTTCTCGGCTCTAGTTGTGAGGCTGAGATCTACGCCACAGCCATGGCTGCACAGGAGTTACGCTGGCTCACCTACCTGCTGACTGACTTGGGAGAGCGGCCTAGTTCTCCTCCAGTTCTGTACGGTGACAACAAGGCGGCTCTTGCCTTGTGTCAGGAGCATAGACTGGAGCACAGGACGAAGCACATTGCTCTTCGCTACTTTCTTGCTCGAGAGCTTCAGCAGCGCGGTCAGCTTCGGCTTGTGTACGTGGACTCGAAGGCCAACACTGCTGATATCTTCACCAAGGCGCTCCCGCCTAGTGATCATCAGCGGCACTGTACTTCTTTAGGCCTTGTGTCCACGTTTCCTCACTTGCTCACTGCTTGATATTCTTTGTACTGTACTTTATATATATCTTGTTACTTGCTTGCTAGGTTTTGATCACTGTGTTGTTTGTCTTGTACTATATCTAGCACTGCATGTGAACTGGCCTTGTGGCCTTTACTTGTGCTCGGAGCGTGGTGACGTTGTGATCCACCCTGGGCTTTGCTTTGCTTTGCTGGACTGGTCTTGTGACCCTTTGTTCTCCCCCACTTTGCCTATGGGGGTGTGTTAAACTGTATTATGCTTGTAGGCTGTAGTGGGGTAGCCAATATGGGGTACAACCCCAACTAGGGTTTCATATTTGTACCCAAACTTCTGCTAGTTCATTCATTCTTGCCTAGTTACTTTGAGATTCTTGCGCTGTGCGAACAGGTCGGCTACATGCATGAAGCGGAACAAGTGGATCGCTTTGTCGGCGGCCTGAAGACGTAAATCTCACAAGAGGTGCTGTTGCGCGGAATCTCGAACTTCAACGAAATCCTGGCGCTGGACGAGAAAATCGACATTTTACGCCATCCGAGGCCGGGGTCCTACCACTACGGACATCGTACTAGGGAACGACCGAGCACGCCACGGTTAATGTCGTTGCGATGAATGCAGCTGCCGCGCCATTTAAGGGGCGCTGCTTCGCGTGCAATAGGCTGGGCCATCGCAAGAATGAGTGCCTTGAGGAGTTAGGCACTGAGGAGCAGAGCAGCGGAGTAGTGGAGTAGTCAGTAGAGTACAGGCCCACTACTGATGAGACTCACCTCACCCGACCCCACTGACCCTCACCAAGAGACTGTAACAATTCATTCAATCGACCGGGCTCGGCTGAATAAGGAGGGTACACCAACAGTTTGCCCAGTACTGATTTACGGGGGGAAAATACACGAAAGAAAAATGATGGTTTTAATCGATGTAGGAGCTAGTCACAGTTCAGTTAATACCGCGATCGCAAGGAAGCTGCAACTGACACTTAGTTGTTGCTTACCGGAAATTGACGCGCGTTTAGTGGACTGTGCGCCGCTGGCTATAGGGAAAAAATGGAGAGAGTGAAGATTCTTCGGGGGGGGGGGGGATTTCGGGTCTACACAGGAAATGATCGCGACGACACTGGACGGGATCGACATTTTTTTGGGACGTAATTGATTGCGACGCGATTGGACGACAAGTAGCTGCACCGTGCGAAGCGGCGGCAGCTGGGTCGCATTACCTTGCTGGCAGTCGCCTTAGGAGCTGTCATGTACGCAATGGATATTACGGAGGTAAGAGAAGCCGTGAAGCCGAGCGATTTTCAGACGCTGTTGGCAGCCATATCGCATGAAGTACATGAAGTACTGAAATGGTACCCCAGAAATATTCCCGATGACTTACCACGGGGACTGCCACCTCAGCGAGCACACGACCACCGCATAGAGTTTGAACCGTCGATATGTTTTCAGCCATATCACGCATTTCCATCATGTTACGCATGCGTGATTGGTACAGTATAAATGAGTATATACTACACATACCACTACAACATGTGCATCATATTTAAGCATAATCATTTAATGTTTGGCTCACTAGGCATTAACTGTTACGCGTTTCCATCATGCTTGGCATTCATTTCACTACCGTACACTGGACTTATACCAAAATAATACTATATTCATCATAGTAGCATATGTATTATATTTATGCATTTTACATTCAATATTTGGTTCACCATATCCATCATTATACTTCATCTATGCATAACATAATCTGGCATATGCATTACGGAATAAACTGTTACGCGTTCACGGTTACATCACTTTGGCAACCCAAGGTTAAGTAAAGGCAAACTAGGAAATGAGGAGGAATGTGTCAGAATCACTAGGCAAGAATGAATGAAAGGAGAGAGGGGTTTCACTAGCAGCAGTTGGGGTACATATAGCAAACCCTAACTGGGTTGTACTCGCTATAGAGCACCCCACTACAGGCTAGACAATAATAACATTCTGACACACCCCCATAGCCAAAGTGGGGTGTAATCAGCAGAGCAAGCAAAGCAGTACAAGCTCAGGGTGGATCACAATGTCACCACACATTCTGAGCACAAGTTCAAGAAGCAATAGTTTAAAGTTCACAGTTATGAGCAAAGCTAGAGGCAGTCACAGAGGGCAAGCGAGGAGGAGGAGGGCTGGCGAGAGGAGAGAAGATGAAAGGCGCCGACTGAAGCTGCAGACACACGGGCAACAGGAGCGGCGCGCACAGTGGCTACCGAGCGCACGAGGGCACCGGACTACGGGAGTATCTGGCTCCGCGGCTACGACGAGCACACACAGGAGCAACGGACCCACAGGCGACTGGCGAAGCAGGCTCGCTGGGCTACCGAAACGCGCGAGGGCATCCGGACTACTGGCGCTGCTGGCGTCACGACGGCTACCTCCACGCAATCTCCCCCGACCGTCCCACGCCCCTCTCACACACCCCCTGCTGACACCCTAGCTCCACTCCGACGGTACCCCCCTTAAACCCCAAACCCTAGGCTCCCACACACCACCCCCCTCAGCGGCAGCTGTAGCAGAGGGAGACGAGGGAGGAGGAGGAGCAGGGGGAGGAACTCACAACCGACACCCCCATAGCCGCCACCCCCACACTCTTCACCCCCAAACCCTAATTTAGGAGAACGGGCTGTAGGAGGGGTGAGGCGCCGGTAGAAGCACGGGGGACAGTGGAGAGGGCAGGAGCAGCGAGGAACGGGCCGCCCACGGGCCTGGTAGAGCCGCCCGAACCGCGCGCAGGCGGCCCGAGCCGCGCGCGGGCCTGGCGCTTCCCGTACGGGCCGCGCGCGTGCCTGGCGCAGCCCGTACGGGCCGCGCGCGGGCCTGGCGCAGCCCGTACGGGCCGCGCGCGGGCCTGGCGCAGCCCGTACGGGCCGCGCGCGGGCCTGGCGCAGCCCGTACGGGCCGCGTGCCGGGTGTACGGGCCGCGCGCAGGCCGTGACGGGCGACGGGGGGCGACGCGCGGGTCCCCGTCGCCCGTCGCAGCGCCTCCCGGGGGCGACGTGCCGAGTGACGGGGCAGGAACCCGCCGCGCGCCTCGGGGCACACGGCGGGCAGAGAACCGCCGCGCGCCTCGGGGCGCACGGCGGGCAGAAAACCGCCGCGCGCCTCGGGGCGCACGGCGGGCTGAAAACCCTAGTTTCGACGCCGCGCGCCACGGGGCGCGCGGCGGACAGGGAGTAGCAGTAGCAGTAGCAGTAGCAGCGGAAGGCTTAGGTGGTGGGCCCACCCACAGGATCGACCCAGGAGGGTCGACCTGCTCTGATAGCATGTCAGAATCACTAGGCAAGAATGAATGAAAGGAGAGAGGGGTTTCACTAGCAGCAGTTGGGGTACATATAGCAAACCCTAACTGGGTTGTACTCGCTATAGAGCACCCCACTACAGGCTAGACAATAATAACATTCTGACAGAATGTGGTACGGCACGAGCTAAAATGTCGTAACAAATACATATGAGTCAGTCACTTAACTACCGTTCATTACAAGTATAGAGGATGAAAAAAAATGTACATAACGATTGTAATAGGTTGCTTTGCAAAAAAAAAAAAAAAAAAAAAAAAAAGGCGACAAAATTGTCTTAGGGTTGCGAAGCAACTTAGTTACTGTTGGGTGCAAATACTAATTTTGCACGTCAATCAGTCGCCTGCCCATCATTTCACATCACACGAACGGTTCATGCACATTCATTTCCACACGTCACTTCATTTGCATTCATGGCGAGTTCATATTCACTCATGAAAGGTCACGACGAGGCATCATGAATTTCCATGTGTATTCATTTAGTATTCATGGCGAGGGAGCTTATGAAGTCTCACAAGTGTTTCACGATGTCAGAATGTTGTATTTGTCTAGCCTGCAGTGGGGTACTCTATAGCGAGTACAGCCCAATCTAGGGTTTGCTATTTGTATCTCAACTGCTGCTAGTCCAAACCTCTCTTTCTGTTTCTAAACTTTGCCTACTACTTCTGACATGCTATCAGAGTGTCAAATTATATGTTTGTTATAATTTAGTTCTAGGTTGTGTAGGGGTGTTTCTTAGAGGGTACTTCTATTCTCTCGACACTCTCTTGTACCCCCTCCCCTAACCTAATCGATCATCCATTCCTCTCAATCCTGACATGGTATAGAGCAGGAAGGTTCCTAGGGCCCACCACGGTTCACGAAATTTTTTTTCCTGCCTGGAGCGCGCTTCGCGCCCACCCTAGTCGCGCCCCGTGCGCCTTTTCCTTCACGGCCCGTTGCGGCCTCTTCTTACGGCTTCCTCGCGGCCTCGTAGCCGCCCTTCCGCGGCCTCGTCGCCGCCCATTTCGCGGCCTCGTCGCCGCCCATTTCGCGGCCTCGTCGCCGCCCATTTCGCGGCCTCGTCGCCGCCCATTTCGCGGCCCCGTAGCCGCCCTTCCGCGGCCTCGTCGCCGCCCATTTCGCGGCCTCGTCGCCGCCCATTTCGCGGCCTCGTCGCCGCCCATTTCGCGGCCTCGTCGCCGCCCTACCCTTCGCGGCTCTGTCGCCGCCTCTCGCAGCCCTTTGCGGCTCCTCCAGGACCCGTCGTGGTCCCCTTCGCACGTGTCTGCAGCCGCTGCCGCCACCGAGCCTGCAGCAGCAGCCGCCGCCATCCTTCAGCAGCTGCAGCTGCAGAGCCTACAGCAGCAGCCGCAGCCGGACCTGCAGTAGCAGCCGCCGCCGAGCCAACAGCAGCAGCCACCGTCGGACCTGCAGTGGCAGCCGCCACCAGACCTACAGCAGCGGCCGCCACCGACCCTGCAGCAGCAGCTGCCGCCGACCCTGCAGCAGCTCCCGCCGCCGAACCGGCAGCAGGAGTCACCGCCGAACCTACAGCAGCGGCCGCCGCCGTCCCTACAGCAGCTGCCGTCGCCGAGCCAGCAGCAGCAGCCGCCGCCGTACCTGCAGCAGCTGCTGCCGCCGAGCCTACAGCAGCAGCCGCCACTCGAGACTACAACAGCAGCCGCCGCCGTCCCTGCAGCAGCGGCCGTTCCCGAGCTTGCAGCAGCTGCCACCGCCGTCACGACTACCTCGGCCCTGCCGTACTAAAGCCGCGCTGCCCTGCCCTACCGCACTACTGCTGCTACTGCCACTGCTACTGTTCCTCCTACTGCTACTATGGCTAGCCCTCCTGTGCTAGCCTTCGATGCTGAGGGCCGCCCAGTGAAGTTTGACACCTGGCTAGATGACCTGCACCTCTTCCTACAGCTCACTGCCAAGGAGGACATTTCACTGTACGATCACGCCCTAGGCCACGCTACTGCCCCTGACACTTCTACTGACAGCACTCTGCGCTCCCAGTGGCAGACCCGTGACGCGCACGCTCGCTTCGCTATTCGCAACTCCCTACCGCTAGATGAGCGCGAGCACTTCGGCCAGTGCAAGACTGCTAAGGAACTGTACACAGCCGTAGTTGCTCGCTACTCCTCACCTGCGTCTGCCGCACTAGGCCGCCTCTCACTGCCCTACCTGTTCCCTGACCTGGCCTCCTTTCACACTGTTGCTGACCTCATCACCCACCTCAAGACTAGTGAGGCCCGCTTTCGCGCTGCTATGCCTACCGAGTTCCTTGCTAGCAACCCCCCCCCGCTCTGGCTCACTCTCTACCACATTGTCACCCGCCTCCCTGACTCTCTATGCACAGTCAGGGACTCCTTTCTAGCTCGCTCCCCTACTGAGCTCACCATTGCCCTCCTTGAGAAGGACCTACTTGCAGCTGAGGCGAGCATCGTCGCCGTAGGTGCCTCTCGTGGCGACCCCCGCACCCCCTTCTTTGAGGGGTGTTCCCCTTCCCCTCTCCTCCCCTCTGTCGCCTCTGCTGCTGCTGTCGACCTCCTTGGTGCTGAGAAGGTCGGGACCGCGTCTGCTTCGAGCGGGCGCCGCAAGAGCAAGGGGGGCAAGGGTGGTGGTGGTGGCGGAGGAGGTGGGGGTGGAGGCGGTGGGAGTGGAGGAGCGACGAGGGAGGCTAGTGGTGGCAATGGGGGTGGTGACGGCAGCGGCGGGGGCGGTGGCAGGGGCGGGGGCGGCAGCGGGGGCGGAGGTGGTCGTGGCAGCGGCAGGGGAGGCGGTGGTCGCGGAGGTGGCGGCGGCGGTGGTGGTCGTGGAGGCGCTGGCGGTGGCCAGAGTCAGCAGCCCGCCCCGTCCCTCCAGGCCGCCCGTGAGTGGTATGCGCAGCGTGGGGGGGCGGGTGGTGTTACCTGCACGTACGTCATCCGCACTGGTGACCGCACTGGCCAGCAGTGTGGGAGGCCACACCCCACGCAGCGCTGTTACGCGCGCCTTACCGACGCTTGGCGCGCTCAGTTCCCTGGTGGCGCTGAGTTGCCCCGCTGGGGTGAGCTGGAGAGGCAGGGGGTTGATATCTGGGCTTTAGACTATGATGCTATTCTCACTGCCATGTATGCGATGTTTACTAGTGGAGAGGGTGCTCAGTACTTGCGTGTTCCGCCCGACCCGGGCATTCTGACCAGTCCCACTGCCGCTCTAGGTGCTCGTGAGCTTGCTGCCCCAGGTACTGGTGAGGCTGCTGCTCTAGGTGCTCGTGAGTCTGTGCCCCCTGGTACTGAGTCGACTGCAGCACTGCACACCTTCACACTGGACTCAGGTGCTTCTCACTGTTTCTTTCGTGACCGCACTGTCCTTGAGCCACTCGCTCGGCCAGTTGCTGTCTCCCTCGCTGACCCCTCTGGGGGTCCGGTCATTGCGACCTCCTCCACTGTCCTTCCCTGTCCTGCGGTCCCGTCGGGCACACTGTCAGGTCTCCACCTCCCCTCGTTCTCTACGAACCTGGTGGCAGGCTGTGCGCTCCAGGACGGGGGTGTTCACCAGTTCACCCCTGCCTACGAGCGTGTGACACACTGCACGTGTGCTCGGACGGGCCGCCACTTGGCTACCTTCACTCGGGAGCCGGGGTCGGACCTGTACACACTGACCACTGAGTCCCCTCAGGTAGCTGCGTCTGCGTCTGCGTCAGGTCAGCTGTCCGCCCCCTGCTCGTGTCGCTCTCTGGCGCACGACACTGTCCTCTGGCACCACCGACTTGGCCACCCGTCTGTGCAGCGCCTTCGCGCCATGCACAAACGGCAGCTTGTCTCTGGTCTTCCCAGGGTTCTCCCTCCCCTCCCACCCTCGCCTGCTCCTCCCTGTCTTCCCTGTGTCGAGGGGCGGCAGCGCGCCGCTCCTCACTCCTCCTCCTTCCCCCCGACGACTGCTCCCTTGCAGACGCTCCACATGGACGTGTGGGGCCCAGCCCGCGTCCGTGGTCAGGGTCAGGAGAGGTACTTCCTGATAGTTGTTGACGACTACTCGCGCTACACCACGGTCTTCCCCTTGCGCACCAAGGGTGAGGTCCCTGGTGTTTTGATCCCCTGGATCAGCCGAGCCCGTCTCCAGCTAGGCAAGCGTTTTCGCTCGGACTTTCCTGTCCTGCGCTTGCACTCTGACAGAGGCGGTGAGTTCTCCTCCGACCTCTTGGCAGCCTACTGTGCTGAGCACGGCATTGAGCAGTCGTTCACGCTTCCGGCCTCTCCGCAGCAGAATGGGGTCGCTGAGCGCCGCGTTGGCTTGGTCATGGAGGTCGCTCGTACCTCCCTGACCCACGCGGCTGCTCCCCACTTTCTGTGGCCGTTTGCGGTCCGGTACGCTGCGCATCAGCTCAACCTCTGGCCCCGTGTCTCCTTGCCGGAGACTTCCCCGACTCTGCGGTGGACGGGAGAGGTTGGCGATGCGTCGCGTTTCCGGGTCTGGGGATCCCGAGCTTTTGTCCGCGACACGTCCGCGGACAAGCTCTCCCGTCGCGCTGTTCCCTGCGTCTTCCTTGGCTTTGTACCGGACGCGCCTGGCTGGCAGTTTTACCACGTCACCTCGCGCCGGGTCCTGGCTTCTCAGGACGTCACTTTTGACGAGTCCGTCCCCTTCTACCGCCTCTTCCCCTACCGCACTGCCCCGCTCCCTCCCCCGCCTCTCTTCCTCGCGCCAGGTGCTGCTGTGGTAGACCCCCTCCCCCCTCAGGGTGCCGCTCCCTCAGGTGTGTCCCAGGTAGACCCGGTTGACCCTGTTGAGGTAGCTGTCGACTCCCGCCCTGCCAGAGGTACTGAGCCTGAGCGTGAGGAGCCTGACGGCACTGAGCCTGGAGGTGCGGAGCCTGGGGGTGCTGAGCCTGGAGGTGCTGCGTCTGGGAGTGCTGAGTCTGGAGGTGCGGAGCCTGGAGGTGCTGAGCCTGGGGGTGCTGAGTCTGGGGGTGCTGAGTCTGGGGGTGCTGAGCCTGAGCGTGCTACACCTGGAGGAGCTCTCCCCTCCCCGCAGCTGCAGGAGAGGTACCTACAGTACTGCCGCCTCAGGAGAGGTGCTACTGGAGCTCGTACCAGTGCTTCCCCTCCTGCCCAGGAGCTCCCCCCCATTCAGCAGATCCGAGAGTGGTACACGAGGCGCTGCAGTCTTCGGAGTGGTGCTCCTGGTGCTGCGGACCCTGGGGGTGACGCTGCTACTGGTGCTGAGGAGCCGGGCGTTGGAGCTGCTGCTGGTGCTGAGGACCCGAGCGGTGGTGCTGCTGCTGGTACTGAGGACTCGGGCGGTGGAGCTGCTGCTGGTGCTGAGGACCCGAGCGGTGGAGCTGCTGCTGGTGCTGAGGACCCGGACGTTGGAGCTGCTGCTGGTGCTGAGGACCCTGCCGCTGGTGTCTCTACTGGTTCTGGAGACGCTGCGCGGCCGCGACCGTACTTTGTACCGCTCCTTCAGCAGGTTCTTGGTCAGGCTCCTCCTCCTGGTCCTCCTCCCTCCGTAGAGTGTCCGCCACCTGTCCAGTCGCAGTCGCAGTTACCGCCTGCCTCGCCTCTTCCTGGTCCCGCTCCTTACACTGGTCCCACCAGAGGCCTTACAGAGCGTCGTGAGCCTGCGTCTCGTCCTGCGTCGCCTGTTCGTGCTGCTCGCACTGGTCGTCGTGTCCCGCGTGAGCGTCCTCCTCCTGTCCCTGGCACTCACTACATGACTCTGCGTCCCTCCACTGCTCCTCAGCGTGTCCCTCTGCCGTCTCCTCCTGCGTCCTCTCTGCCTACCCTTCCAGACCCGGAGTCTGACTCCCGTCGTGCTGCCAGTCCCACTGTCACGCGTCTCCTCGCCACAGTCGTCACTGACCCGTCTTTTGAGTCTGCCGCTGCGTCTGCTCTGGTTGCTGAGTTGGTTGACTTTGCTGCTCGGTGTCGCCTAGACTACGCTACTAGCCTAGTTGCTGAGTCTGCGTCTGAGTCTGAGTCTGAGTCTGCCTGTCCTCCGTCCGTCGGGGGTGGGTGTGCTCTTGGCACGGACGTTCTTGAGGACAGACAGGAGGAGTTCCAGTGCTTTGCTGCTGCTTTGCCCCATCTCGTGTCCATGCTAGTCGCCCCTGAGGGAGACCCGGATGCACCAGACATCCCGACCCCGCGCACTTACGCTGAGGCGATGGCGGGTCCCTACTCCTCTCAGTGGCAGACAGCCATGGACGCAGAGATGGCTTCCTGGAAGTCCACACGCACCTACGTCGACGAGGTTCCCCCACCTGGGGCGAACATCGTCAGTGGCATGTGGATTTTCAGGGTGAAGCGGCCGCCGGGTTCTCCGCCTGTCTTCAAGGCGCGCTACGTGGCTCGAGGCTTCAGTCAGCGAGAGGGAGTAGACTTCTTTCAGACCTTCTCCCCCACCCTGAAGATGACCACTCTTCGGGTGCTGCTGCACATAGCCGCTCACCGCGACTACGAGCTTCACTCACTTGACTTCAGCACGGCTTTCTTGCAGGGCAGCCTGCACGAGGAGATCTGGCTGCGCCGCCCCCCTGGCTTCACTGGGTCGTTTCCTCCTGGCACCCAGTGGAGGCTTCAGCGGCCGGTCTACGGTCTCCGCCAGGCTCCACGTGAGTGGCACGACACACTGAGGACTACACTTGCGGCTCTTGGGTTTGCGCCCTCTACAGCTGACCCGTCGCTGTTTCTGCGCACCGACACTTCGCTGCCGCCTTTCTACATCCTCGTGTACGTCGACGACTTGGTCTTTGCCACTGCTGACACTGCAGGACTCGCCTACGTGAAGTCGGAGCTGCAGAGGAGACACACGTGCACAGACTTGGGTGAGCTGACAAGCTATCTTGGCTTGCGGATCACCCGGGACAGAGCACGGCGCACCATCACCCTGACTCAGTCACACATGGTGCAGCAGGTTCTCCAGCGCTTCCGCTTCACGTACTCCTCGCCTCAGTCCACTCCTCTGCCTACCGGTCACTCGCTCTCAGCTCTGCCTTCGGATGAGTCCGTAGAGCCGAGTGGCCCGTATCCAGAGCTTGTGGGCTGCCTCATGTACCTGATGACCTGCACTCGACCTGACCTTGCATACCCTCTTAGCATCCTTGCACGCTATGTCGCTCCTGGCCGTCACAGGAAGGAGCACATGGATGCTGCTAAGAGGGTGTTGCGCTACTTGTGCAGTGCGTCGGGCATGGGGCTAGTGCTTGGAGGGCGAGACCGAGTTGTGCTCACTGGACACTCAGACGCTTCTTGGGCAGACGACCAGGCTACTCAGCGGTTGTCTCAGGGTTACACTTTCAGCCTTGGCTCTGGCTCTGTCTCTTGGCGCTCTACGCGTTCTTCTTCTGTTCTCAGCTCCAGTTGCGAGGCTGAGATCTACGCCACAGCCATGGCTGCCCAGGAGCTTCGCTGGCTGACCTACCTGCTGACCGACTTGGGAGAGAGGCCTCGTTCTCCTCCAGTGCTGTACGTCGACAACCAGGCTGCTATTGCCTTGTGTGAGGAGCACAGACTGGAGCACAGAACGAAGCATATCGCCCTGCGGTACTTCCTTGCTCGAGAGCTGCAGCAGCGTGGTCAGCTTCGTCTGCGTTACGTGGCCACTGAGGCCAACACTGCTGATGTGTTCACCAAGGCGCTTCAGCCTTGTGACCATCAGCGTTTCTGCACTCTGCTAGGCCTTGTGCCTACTGGACCTCACTTGCTTACTTCTTGACCCTGCTTGTACTGTGATCACTATATATATATATATATATATATATATATATATATATATATATATATATATATATATATATATATATATATATATATATATATATACCTGCATGTTTACTCTTGCTAGGTTGTGATCACTGTATCTCTTGCTTTGTTATAAACCTGCATGTGAACTGGCCTTGTGGCCACCTGCTTGTGCTCAGACTGTGTGGTGTCCTTGAGATCCACCCTGAGCTTTGTCTTGTTTGCTCTTCTGTTTGACTGGTCTTGTGACCACTGTTAGGTTTGGCTGTCACCCCTACTTCACCTATGGGGGTGTGTCAAATTATATGTTTGTTATAATTTAGTTCTAGGTTGTGTAGGGGTGTTTCTTAGAGGGTACTTCTATTCTCTCGACACTCTCTTGTACCCCCTCCCCTAACCTAATCGATCATCCATTCCTCTCAATCCTGACACAGAGCAGGTCGACCCCCTTGGGTCGATCCTGTGGGTGGGCCCACCACCTAATGCTTCCGCTGCTGTTCTACTTGTCGCGCGCCTCGGTCGCGCGACGCCTCCTTCCTGCCGTACGCTCGGGGCGTGCGGCGGTTTTCTGCCTACCGTGCGCCCCGAGGCGCGCGGCGGTTTCCCACCGTCGAAGTGCCCCCCGTCGCCCGTCGAAGCGCCCCCCGTCGCCCGTCGAAGCGCCCCCGTCGCCCGTCGGAGCGCCCCCCGTCGCCCGTCGAAACGCCCCCGTCGCCCGCTCACTCTCGCCAGCCCTCCTCCTCCTCACTTGCCCTCTGTGACTGCCTCTAGCTTTGCTCATAAAATGTGAACTACTATTATGACTGCTTGTTGTGCTGATTACACCCCACTTTGGCTATGGGGGTGTGTCAGAATGTTGTATTTGTCTAGCCTGCAGTGGGGTACTCTATAGCGAGTACAGCCCAATCTAGGGTTTGCTATTTGTATCTCAACTGCTGCTAGTCCAAACCTCTCTTTCTGTTTCTAAACTTTGCCTACTACTTCTGACACACGAGTCCCCACAAAGCGAGACTCATGAAGATTCGCGAGTGTTCACGAGGGGTCAATCAAGACCCCTGAATCTTTATCGCGTCAGTCTAAGTCAACTGTACGGAAATGTCAGAACCCGCGCGTGGGGTTCTGATCGTGCATGTGGGTCCGCAGGCCCGCGCGTGTGCCTCGCACTGTTGCTAGCGTGCACTGAGGGCACGATTGCAACAAGACAGGGCGAATGATCGCCCTGCCAACGCAGTACTGCGCACGTCAGTGCACAGTACCGCATGACCAAAATCTCGATCGTGCATGATTGCGGTCATGAGGGTGCGTGGGATTACACATGATGCTCGTTTGAATAACCCAAGGTTGCCTTCTGAAGAGGGCAATATGTGAATTTTGCATTTCGCTGAGCTTTCGTCAATTCGCACCTAGCAAAAAGGGCTTATAAAAAAATTTGTAACTCGCTGTTGACTGTTTGACTTCAGTCTCTTCAGTCAAACTTTGGTTTCTGTGGTTTGAATTGGTTCAAATCACTGCATCTTGCTCTAGGTGCTTGTAAATGGGGTGCAACTGGCTGGCGCAAAATACACGGGTGCAGGCTTTCTTTCGCGTGCAGGGCAAATTCGCGTGCAGGGGTTGGGCATCTTGTGTACAGTTGAAAAACCGAATCCCGCGTTGACTCGGAGAACATGTTACTTCGCTGAAATATCGCGCGCATAACGCGACATTCTTGATACAGGGACAAAACGATGAACTTCGTTTTTCAACCGTAAGAGCGTGTTACACCCACGCAAAGATTGCTGCATCTTAAGGATCACGTAGGCAATCCTCACGGAACAGTGTCATACCTACCCCTGTACAGTAATCACTGTGTCAGGTGATGTACCAACAGAGGAAGGATCGAAATCACGAGAGATCGTGATACCCGATCTTGGTGTTTTTTGGGAGATCGTGGTGACTGCCAATCTCTCGGTGATCCTTGCATCTTTGTACCAAAGACAAGGTGATCCTTGATGACGAAACTTTTGTTGTCGCAAACTGTTGTAACAAGATTGCGACTAATCAGAGCATTTTTCTAATGAAGTTCGAACCAATAAGGCTGTTAATTTAGGATCAGTAACGCAGTCAACGTGGTCAACAAAAATATCCGACGATCGCGACTGTCGTTTCATTTCAGGCGACGTCGCCTGGTCGCAGAGGATCACCATTGCAAATTTGCAGATGGTACACCAACAAGGATCGTGATGTGTACCAAAACAATGTTGTTTGGCCACTCGTAATCCTACGGTTGGGGTGTTGGTGATATTGGCTACGTGATCCTTGGGATTAGGGCAGGTGTAACACGCTCTAAGACTTCGTAAAAATGGTAATCTCATACGGATGCTCATGATTGCCAACAAGGGGTGTTTGGCAGACATGAAATTTGAAGGCAGTTTTCTTCAAGAAGCTAAACAAGCCAAATTCCGCAGCTGTTTGACAACCGTTTTCTCTGGCGTATCTGGCGAAGTCTTGGACTTCAGTTAAACAACTGTCTTGTGTTCTCCTTGTGTGTGCCTAGGAGTTAGTATAATATGCGTGTTTGTTACTTGCTTGTTTCAACAATGCGATTATGCTTTCATTCCGAATTCTATCACTACGTATTGACGAGGGTAGAAACGTTGCTGCTCGACCAGCTTACTCTTCCTACGAGCTAAGCAAGGCATAAATACTCCCTTAGACTATGCCCTTGGCTGGGAGGTGACAAGTTGTCACACTCGGAGGGCATTAAGGGAAGTTAAGTGTTGCTGAGTTTACGCTTGTTGTGAAGTTCTAAGCACTTCCGCACAAGTACTTAGATTTAACAGTTACCATTTGAATTTTGATTAGCATACTGTTTTGCTATGTAATGCTCGTAGAAAGACATGGTAGGCATTCATTTTGGTATATTCTATGCGATATATTATGTAATTAGGAGTTTGATTGAGTAATAGTAGTTCATAATACTTTTGCACTTATATCGCCGCGAGAGTGCCGCCTAACAAATGAGTATTATTTCAATGTATGTCTCTGTAAAATGTGTGAGCTTTACATAACATACGTTGTGTTTCTAACAGGGTTCACTTTACACGGATAGGAGTTGTATCTTTCCATTTGAGCTTTCTTTCCAGAAAAAACACGTCGACTTAAAATAACGTTTGAATGTTTTGTACCCGAAACTTCTCCGACGCTCGTTCTTTTCTACTCCACTGGGCGTGGCCTCGTCTCTATGCTTCAAATTAAATACTATTGCACATGTTTTAACGGCGGAAGCCTGCACAACTTAGGGTTTCATTTCTTCCTGATCTCGTCTCGCTCGTTTCCTCTCCCCAGCTGAGCTAGTTCTTACCTTGGCTTCTCTCCAGGACATACTGGTACGTTCGTTTTCTTCCTATATTGCATCTTAGATAGCTAGAGGAAGTATATAGTCGACTTCGAGTAGTTTCACTCTGTTTTGTTTTCCAATTATCTCAGCTCCTTCATTTCGGTTTTGTTTCCATGGTCGTAATTTACGTTTATCCTCTACTTTATTTTTCCCCTCCTTGCTCAGTAGGTTGTTTTCTATGTTCCTTTCTCCTCCAAAATTACTTTTCGTAGCCTTCACGCATACTCTCTTCTCTAACTTCTCTCCTCCGGTTCATTTAGGCTCTGTTTTTCCTATTTTACCTAGTCTTTTTTCTCCTCTAATTCTTCTTACACTGACGACTCCTCCATCTCAAGTACCGCATACTCCATTTTTGAGTTAGTTCGTCCTTTTTGTCTCTTGAATCCTCTCCTTAGCAGAGCGGAGCCTCTACCTCATTATGCGCCCTCTACCTACCCATTCGACACCTACCACTCAAAGGTCAGAAGCCTATTCTATAAGTTAGGACTAAGACAGGTGACGGTTAGTTAGACTATGTTCTGAAAGTGTTGTATCCTGTCGTTTTAATAGACGACAGGCTGTTTGAGCGTATGTTTTAGTCTTTTTGTAGTTACTTCAAGTTATCTCCTTACCTTTCTATGATTGGTTTTTCGTATATCTAGGCTCCCTGGATGTTGATCTTCTTCTTCTTCTTCTTCTTCTTCTTCTCCTTCTTCTTCTTCTTCTTCTTCTTCTTCTTCTCCTTCTTCTTCTTCTTCTTCTTCTTCTTCTTCTTCTTCTTCTTCTTCTTCTTCTTCTTCTTCTTCTTCTTCTTCTTCTTCTTCTTCTTCTTTTCCACCGAACTAGTTCCTTTCCGCTCTAGTTCATTGTGTTTCTCTGGTTCTTCGTTCCATACAGTCAGCACCTCATTTAGCGTCATTTCTCCTGGCTTCGATGTCTTGCTTTTTGTTCTTTCCTTCCACCCTTCTTCTCTTGTTACCTTCTTATATTATTTTACATTCATTCGGTAAACGTAGTAGAACTCCTGTTTTTGTCCCCTATGCTATGCTAGAAAGGCATATTGCCGACATAGTGGAAACGTGTAGAAAGAACAAGATAGAAAGCTTGCATTGGAAATAGCTTGAGAATTTATTTTTGTGATTAAGTGACACACAGCAGGGTATTTATGCATCCAGCTACCCCTCCTAGAATGACCCCAATCACACCAATAATGGTGTACCAATAATTGTACCCTCTACCCTCCAATAATGCTGAGCTCCAATAATTGTGAGCCTACAATAATTGTGACAATTATTGTAGGCCCTGGAGGCTTATAAAGAGGACTACACAAAAACCGAACAGCATACCGATATACAGTATTCGTTATACTGTATTCGGATTTCCAACATGTTACATCTTTCTCTCTCTATCTCTTTGTTCTTCTCTCTCTCCCTCCTCTCTCGTTCTTTCTTCTCGTTCTCTCTCTCTCTTGGTCTCTCTCTCTCTCTCTCGTCTCTCTCTCTCTCTCTCTCTCTCTCTCTCTCTCTCTCTCTCTCTCTCTCTCTCTCTCTCTCTAACCCTTGTGTAGAATTCGTCGTGGAAGAATTCGAGTGGATCCGTAAAAACGTACGTGGATCCATCGTGGAAGAATTCGAGCCGACGCAATCCGCATTGGGGTTGCGCCTGGGTTCCGCGCTTGCCTCTGTGGCTCCGACGTATACGAATTAAGGCACGCGCGACCCATAGTGATTCCTAGGTTTTATCACTCCGTAATCGGGCGGGGGAGTTACGGGAGTGGGTGGCTGAGTTATGGAGGATTACGGGAGTGTTTCGCCCAAAAAATGCTCCCCTCGCCTCCACGAAGTTTTCCCCCCCTATAGATTAATGAAAATCGGGAGGAAAATCCCGATGAGATGATCCGTCTCGCTCGCCTCCCGCAGCATAACATGATTAAAATGCTGCGTTTAGGGTTTAAGGTTTTAACAGAAAGATCCCCGAAAACATAAAAATCTTCGCTACAACAGAAAAATCTTGTGTAGCGACCAGTCGCGAGAATGAAAAAACGCGCTAAATAATTTACTTAACGCGCAGACAAAAATACTTTGTAAGTGTAATCCCGCTATAAGCCCAGAGCACGTACACACCCGAAAATTTAACGGCAAGCTGTTCGTACGCACTGTGCTTCACCAGCTTCCCCGAACCGAACAAGTTGTGCACATGTCAATGTCAAACATTATATGTGTTGTAGCTTTGTAGGCTACAGTGGGTTTAGCCTTAGGGGGTACACAATTCTAGGGTTGCATATTTGTACTCCCATTCTTGCTAGTCACACCATTCCTCGTTTCTTCACATGGTATAGAGCAGGTTCCCTAGTGGGAACGCTTCCTAGGGCCCACCACGATTTTTTTTTTCCTGCCCGGAGCGCGCTTTGCTCCTGCCCGAGTCGCGCCCCGTGTGCCCTCCCTACCGTCGCGCCCTCTCTCGGCCCCTCACGGCCCCTTCGCGTCGCCCTTAGCGGCCCCTCTCACGGCCCCTCGCGCCGCCCTTACGGCCCCTTACGGCCCCTCGCGCCGCTCGTCGGCCCCTCGCGTCGCCCTTCGCGGCCCCTTACGGCCCCTCACGCCGCCCTTACGGCCCCTCGCGCGGCCCCTTACGGCCCCTCGCGCCGCCCTTACGGCCCCTCGTGCGGCCCCTTATGGCCCCTCGCGCACGGCCCGTCGCCGCCCTCCGCGGCCCCTCGCGCCGCCCTTCACGGCCCGTCGCCGCCCTCCGCGGCCCCTCGCGCCGCCCTTCACGGCCCCTCCGCCGCCCTTCGCGGCCTCTCACGGCCCTGTCGCCGCCCTTCGCGGCCCGCCGTCGCCGCCCCTGCAGCAGCAGCCGCCGCTGTCCCTGCAGCAGCAGCCGCCGCCGTCCCTGCAGCAGCAGCCGCCGCCGTCCCTGCAGCGGAAGCCGCAGCTGCAGCAGCCGTTACCAGCAGCAGCCGCCGCCACCTCCCTCGGGGCCGCAGCCGCCGCCGCCGCCGCTGACTGTAGCCGCCGGTGCGCCTCTGCCCTACCGACGCGCCTCGGCCCGCCTCTGCTGGTGCGCCTCGGCCCTACCTGCGCGCCTCGGCTCGTCCCTGCCGGTGCGCCTCGGCCCTGCCCCACCACTTGCGGCTCTCTGCCCTGGTAAGAGTGTCGCCGCACTGCGCTGTCACTACTGCCACTGCTGCTACTGCTGCCACTGCTGTCATGGCCACCCCCAGTGTTCTCACCTTTGACGCTGAGGGTCGGGCTGTTGACTTTGAGGTCTGGGTAGATGATCTGCAGCTTTTCCTACAGTGCGATAGGGCAGACGGTCTCTCCCTCTTTGACCTCACTTCTGGTGCCTCTCCTTCCCCTGCTGCTGATGCTGACGCCACTGTTCGCTCACAGTGGGCCACGCGCGATGCTGCTGCCCGCCTTGCTGTGCGCCGCCACTTGCCGACCGCTGAGCGTGCGCACTTTAGTCAGTACAAGAGTGCTAAGACCTTGTACGACGCTGTAGTTGCACGCTACTCTTCCCCTGCCACTGCTGCGCTTAGCCGCCTCATGCTGCCGTACCTCTTCCCTGACCTCGCCGCTTTTCCCACTGTCGCTGACCTCATTGCACACCTTCGCACTAGTGACATTCGCTACCGCGCTGCACTTACTGCTGAGTTCTGCGCCAAGAACCCCCCCCCATGTACATCACCCTCTACTACATAGTCACCCGGCTCCCTGACACCCTTCGCTCGGTCAGGGACCACTTTCTCTCTGTTTGCCCCACCACTCTCACTGTTGATCTCCTCGAGGAGCGTCTCCTAGCAGCAGAGACGAGCATAGTTGCTGTAGGAGCCTCTCGTGGTGACCCTCGTACCCCTGTCTTTGAGGGGTGCTCCCCCTCCCCCCTCTTGCCCTCTGTTACCTCTACTGCTGCGGCCGACCTCGTTGGTCTTGAGTCGGTCGGTGCGGCGTCTACCCCTAGCGGGAGACGCCGCTCAGGCAAGGGCAAGGGGGGCAAGGGCGTTGGGGGAGCTGGCGGAGGCGGTGGAGGCGGCAGTGGAGGAGGCGGAGGGAGTGGGGGTGGCGGTGGGAGTGGTGGTGGGAGTGGGGGCACTAGTGGAGGCAGTGGCGGCGGAGGAGGAGGCGGTGGTGGAGGTAGCGGCGGCGGAGGTGGAGCGGGTCGGGGCGGCTCTACGCAGAGGGTCGGCTCCGGTGGTGGTCAGCGCCAGCAGCAGCAGCAGCAGCGTCCTCGTGAGACCCCTTCCCCCCAGCAGCTTCGTGAGTGGTACACTGCTCGTCAGCGGGGCGGGGGTGCTGGCCCCTGTACCTACGTTCTCCGTACCGGCGACCGCGCGGGTGAGCAGTGTGGGGGGGCGCACTCCACCCAGCGCTGTTTCGGCCGTCTGACGGACGCTTGGCGTCACCAGTTCCCCGACGCTACTGAGATCCCTCGCTGGGGCGAGCTGTCTAGGGCGGGTGTTGCGATCTTTGATCTTGATTATGATGCTATTCTTGCTGCCATGTATGCTGTGACTATTAGTGATGAGGGTGACTGTTACCTGTGTGTTCCGCCTGACCCGGGCATTGAGGCTGCTGCTCTAGGTGCTGGTGAGGCTGCTGCTCTAGGTGCCAGTGCGTCTGCCGCCCCAGGTGCCGGTGAGTCTGCGCTCTCAGGTACTGCGTCGTCTCCGGACACCCACACCTTCACCCTTGACTCGGGTGCTTCCCGCTCCTTCTTTCGAGACTGCACCACGCTCACGCCGCTTAGTCGGCCAGTGGCGGTCTCCCTGGCAGACCCCTCTGGGGGCCCTGTCCTTGCCCGCTTCTCCACTGTCCTACCGTGTCCGGCGGCCCCTTCTGGCACCCTGTCAGGTCTTTACCTCCCCTCGTTCTCTACGAACTTGGTGAGTGGTGCTGACCTCCAGGATGCAGGGGTTCACCAGTTCACTCCTGCGAGTCAGCGAGTGACCCACTGTACCTGTGCTCGGTCGGGCCGTCACTTGGCCACGTTTACCCGTCAGCCGGGGTCGAGCCTGTACACACTCACTACTGAGTCTCCTCCAGTCGCTGAGTCTGCTCAGGTAGCAGCGTCGGGTCAGGTGTTTGCTGCGGCGTCCAGGTCTGGCCCTGAGTCTGCCCCCTGCTCGTGTCGTCTCCTGTCCCACCGGACTCTCCTTTGGCACCACCGCCTTGGTCACCCCTCCCTGCCTCGTCTTCGAGGCATGGCTTCCCGTCTTCTTGTCTCTGGCCTCCCCCGGTCCCTCCCTCCCCTTCCTCCGGGGCCTGCCCCCACCTGCGTTCCCTGCGTCGAGGGGCGGCAGCGCGCTGCTCCTCACTCCTCCGAGTTTCCTCCGACAGAGGCTCCGCTGCAGACGCTTCACATGGACGTGTGGGGCCCAGCCCGCGTCCGTGGGCAGGGTCACGAGCGTTACTTCCTGTTGGTGGTTGACGACTACTCGCGTTACACCACAGTCTTCCCCTTGCGCAGCAAGGGTGACGTCACTGAGGTGTTGATCGCCTGGATCCGCGCAGCTCGTCTCCAGCTCCGGGAGAGTTTCGGCTCGGACTTTCCTGTTCTGCGTCTGCACTCCGACAGAGGCGGAGAGTTCTCCTCTGACCTTCTGCGGGCCTTCTGTCGTGCACGAGGCATCCGCCAGACCTTCACGCTTCCGGACTCTCCACAGCAAAATGGGATTGCTGAGCACCGCATTGGCATGATCATGGACGTCGCTCGTACGTCCATGGTCCATGCGGCTGCCCCCCATTTTCTGTGGCCGTTTGCGGTTCGGTACGCGGCGCATCAGATCAACCTTCACCTCTGGGTCTCCATGCCGGAGACCTCCCCTGCTTTACTGTGGACGGGGAAGGCTGGCGATGCGTCTGCGTTCCGTGTCTGGGGATCTCGGGCGTTTGTCCGCGACTTGTCTGCGGACAAGCTGTCCTCTCGTGCTGTTCCCTGCGTCTTCCTTGGCTTCCCTCCTGACGCGCCTGGCTGGCAGTTCTACCACCCCACCTCGCGCCGTGTTCTGTCCTCCCAGGACGTCACCTTTGACGAGTCGGTTCCCTACTACCGTCTCTTCCCCTACCGCACTGCGTCCCTCCCCCCCCCTCCGCTCTTCCTTACGCCAGGTCCCCCTCCGGTAGACCCCCTCCCCCCTCAGGGTCCTGCCCCCTCAGGTGTGTCCCAGGTAGATGCGGTCGAGCCTGTCGAGGTAGCTGTTGACTCTGGTGCTGCTAGGGGTGCTGAGCCTGGGGGTGCTGGGTCTGGGGGTGCTGCGACTGGGGGTGCTGAGCCTGGGGGTGCTGAGCCTGGAGGTGCTGCGCCTGGGGGTGCTGAGCCTGGGGGTGCTGCGCCTGGGGGTGCTGAGCCTGGGGGTGCTGTGTCTCGGAGTGCGGAGCCTGAGGGTGCTGGGCCTGCTCGTGTGGCGTCTGGTGGTGCTGGGCCTGGAGGTTCTTCGGGTGCTTCGTCCCGGCGGGAGCTACTCTCTCCACAGGAGCTGCGTGAGTGGTTTGCCCGGCGCTGGAGGCGTGCTGCTGGAGCTGGCGGTGCTGCGGTCGCTGGAGGTTCTGCTGCTGCTGAGGGTGCTGGTGCAGCGGGTCCCGGAGGTTCTCGTCCAGGGTGTACTAGAGCTGCTGGGCCTACGGGTGCTCCTGGTGCTGGAGCTGGTGGTGCTACTGGTGCTACTGGCGTTGGTGCTGCTGGTGCTCCTGGAGCTGGAGCTGCTGCGTCTTCTGGTGGTCCGACTGGAGCTGGAGCTACTGGGGGTGTTGGCACTGGAGGTGCTGCTGGCGCTGGTGCTTCTGGGGGTGCTGGAGCTGGGGGTACTCCTGGTGCTGGTGCTGCCGTTGGGGGTGCTGGTGCTGTTCCTGCTGGCGCTGGTGGCACTGCGCGGCCACGGCCGTACTTCGTTCCGCTCCTTGAGCAGGTTCTTGGTCTTCCGTCCTCTCTTGGTCCTGCTCCTCGCTTCGAGTGTCCGCCTCCTGTCCAGTCTGAGTCACAGTTACAGCCAGCCTCCCCGCTTCCTTCTCCTTCTCCCTACACTGGTCCTACTGGAGGTCTTGCTGAGCGTCGTGAGCCTGCGTCTCGCCCTGCGTCGCCTGTCCGTGCTGCTCGCACTAGTGGTCGTGGTTCGCGTCAGCGTCCTCCCCCTGTCCCCGGCACGCACCGGATGTCTCTGCGTCCTTCCACTGCTCCACTGCGTGCCCCTTTGCCTTCTCCTCACGATTCCTCTCTTCCTGCACTCCCTGACCCAGAGTCGGACTCCCTTCGTGCTGCGCGTCCTACTGTCACGCGTCTCCTTGCTACTGTCGTCACTGACCCTTCTTTTGAGTCTACTGCTGCGTCTGCCCTAGTTGCTGAGCTTGTCGACTTCGCTGCTCGCTGTCGCCTAGACTACGCTGCCAGTCTCGTCGCTGAGTCTGAGTCTGTCTGTCCTCCGTCCGTCGGGGGTGAGTGTGCTCTTGGCACGGACGTCCTTGAGGACAGGCAGGAGGAGTTCCAGTGCTTGGCTGCTGCTTCACCTCATCTCGTGTCCATGCTGCTTGCCCCTGAGGGAGACCCGGATGCACTTGACATCCCGACTCCACGCTCTTACGCGGAGGCGATAGAGGGTCCCTACTCCTCTCAGTGGCAGGCAGCCATGGACGCAGAGATGGCTTCCTGGAAGTCCACAGGCACCTACGTTGACGAGGTTCCCCCGCCTGGGGCGAACATCGTCAGTGGCATGTGGATCTTCAGGGTGAAGCGGCCGCCGGGTTCTCCGCCTGTCTTCAAGGCGCGTTACGTGGCTCGTGGCTTCAGTCAGCGGCAGGGAGTTGACTACTTTCAGACCTTCTCTCCCACCCCGAAGATGACCACTCTTCGGGTACTGCTGCACATAGCCGCTCACCGAGACTACGAGCTGCAGTCTTTGGACTTCAGCACAGCGTTCTTACAGGGCAGCCTGCACGAGGAGATCTGGCTGCGCCGCCCACCTGGCTTCACTGGGACTTTTCCTCCTGGCACCCAGTGGAGCCTCAGGCGGCCAGTCTACGGTCTCCGTCAGGCGCCTCGTGAGTGGCACGACACACTGAGGACGACACTGGCGGCTCTTGGGTTTGCTCCTTCCACTGCTGACCCGTCGCTGTTTCTGCGCACCGACACTTCTTTGCCGCCGTTCTACATCCTCGTGTACGTCGACGACTTGGTCTTTGCTACAGCTGACACTGCTGGACTCGCCTACGTGAAGTCCGAGCTGCAGAAGAGACACACGTGCACAGACCTGGGTGAACTGCGCAGCTACCTTGGCTTGCAGATCACCCGGGACAGAGCACAGCGCACCATTACCCTGACTCAGTCACACATGGTGCAGCAGGTCCTTCAGCGCTTCGGCTTCACGTACTCCTCGCCTCAGGCCACTCCTCTGTCTACACGCCACTCGCTCTCAGCTCTGCCTTCGGATGAGTCCGTAGAGTCGAGTGGCCCGTACCCAGAGCTTGTTGGCTGCCTCATGTACCTGATGACCTGCACTCGACCTGACCTTGCATACCCTCTTAGCATTCTGGCACGCTATGTTGCTCCTGGGAGACACAGACCAGAGCACATGGCTGCAGCGAAGAGGGTGTTGCGCTACTTGTGCAGTACGTCGGGCATGGGGCTTGTGCTTGGAGGGCAGAGTCCAGTGGTCCTCACTGGTCACGCAGACGCTTCTTGGGCTGACGACCAGGCTACGCAGCGGTCGTCACAGGGTTACACCTTCAGCCTTGGTTCCGGCTCTGTTTCGTGGCGGTCTACCCGCTCGTCTTCTGTTCTCGGCTCCAGTTGTGAGGCTGAGATCTATGCAGGGGCCATGGCTGCACAGGAGCTACGCTGGCTCACCTACCTGCTGACTGACCTGGGAGAGCCGCCTCGTTCTCCTCCAGTGCTGTACGTAGACAACAAGGCCATGCTGGCCTTGTGTCGGGAGCACAGACTGGAGCACAGAACGAAGCACATCGCTCTTCGCTACTTCCTTGCTCGTGAGCTGCAGCAGCGTGGTCAGTTGCGCCTTGCTTACGTGGCCTCTCAGGCCAACACTGCTGATATCTTCACTAAGGCACTCGCGCCTTGTGATCATCAGCGCTTCTGTACTCTGTTAGGTCTTGTGCCTACCTTGCCTCACTTGCTCACTTCTTGACATTGCTAGTACTGTTACATATATATATCCTGCTCCTACTTGTTTAGCGTTAGATATATATAATCTTGCATGTGAACTGGCCTTGTGGCCTTGAACTTGTGCTCAGAATGTGTGGTGACGTTGTGATCCACCCTGAGCTTGCTTTGCGTGACTGGTCTTGTGACCCCTTGTTCTCCCCCACTTTGCCTATGGGGGTGTGTCAAACATTATATGTGTTGTAGCTTTGTAGGCTACAGTGGGTTTAGCCTTAGGGGGTACACAATTCTAGGGTTGCATATTTGTACTCCCATTCTTGCTAGTCACACCATTCCTCGTTTCTTCACAGTCAACCGCGGCTGCTTTCGTCGGGTAGCCGTCTATGTAGCACAAACAGGCCCCGAGAATATATTCGCGGGAGCGTCTGTGCACGAACACATCCGCGAAAAATCCGCATAGTTCCCAAAATTTACCAGGTCACCTTCACCCAGCAACAATGAAAAGCAGGCATCCTGTTTCGTCGACGCGATAAAACACGCCGAATACAGACTGTGGGTACCCCAAGTAAATGCACAAACGCACCCGCGAAAAATGTGTATCGTCGTGGGGAAACACACGAAAAGTTTACATCGCGAAACCGTTACCCGCGCAGCTGCCTTGAATGTGCCGCTATTTGCAAATGCCCCAACGTACAATTCGAGTGTTAACTTTATTTAACACGGTTTGAATCGGTTCACTCCGGCAGCATTCGAAATTCTTGATGTTGACACACTGAACCGAATATAACCGTACTTTACCAAGAATGCACCACGCTTCAGTGCATCGATTCATCATCGTGAAAATGGCGTTCGAGGGGTGAACCACCCACTGCCCGAACAAATCACGTGAACGCATCTCAATAAAAATGTGGTCAGTGCCCCGATGCACGAAATCCCGTGAAAATGTGTATACAGGAAACACGAAAACATTTCGCGCCTAGAAATGTATCGCTTCAACGCGAAAAACGGAGAGCGCTAGAAATCAGCAACACTCTAAAAGTCACTTAGGTAACTACTCGAAAATACCAAACACACATCGTTTCACGTAAACGGGCTTCGAAAAAATGCAGTACGTACCCCAATACACACCTTTCCGTGAAAATATGCACCCAAGAAACAATCAGTGTTTCGCGCATAATTGTTTTCTCAGTCACGAAAATTCCTGACTTCGTTAAACGATATGTAACGGGTTCGTCAAATTCGCTTCTTGACTGATTTTGTTTATGATTATTGGCTCAAGAGTCTCGCAACTTGTTACGCTAGAAGTACGTCATAACCAACTACCCCGGAAAATCGAGCATTATGTGGCGACTAAAAGCGTCCTTTCGCGTACAATTAGCGCGTTCTACGAAAATGTGCTCATGCAAGAAAATACACCAAGCCATGGGACTCCACACCAAGCCATGGGACCAGCACACCACCATGGCACGTACGCAAGCAGTATGCGGAGGGGGTGAAGCCTCCGCTGGTCCCACTATGAACCCAGCTCGCTCCGCTCCGCACTTCCATGCGCCCCCTGCCCCTCTCGCCGCCCCATCTGCCACCCCCTTCGCTCCGCCGGCCGCCCCCCCCTTCACTGCACCAGCCGCACCTTGCTTTGGAGGGGTGTGTGGAGCCTGGGAACGGTCGCCCAAAAGCTCACTAAGAGGGACAGGGGGGCAAGCGGAAGAGTATAGGGAGCAAGCGGAGGGGGTTATCAAGGGGCTATCGGGGGGGTATGTTGGGTAGAACCTAAGATAACAAATTTCGCCTCATAAAAGTGCATTCGAATGAATATCATGTCTATGATACACAAGGGATATTGGCCTATCATGGTCATACCAGGTAGACAGAAGTGAACACATTCACCCCTGGGTGCCCGTCCCGAGCGCACACCCCGTTCCGAATCATGCAGTGATAGAAGTGCACAGCAAGCCGATCTGCAACAGTAACCACTTTCACCCTCTCTGTGGTCTCACTCTCGCCGGCAGCCCCTCCACCATGCCCTTGCCGAGTCCGTCTGCGTGGCGCTGCTCGTCCCCATCTCCTTGGTCTCGGTTCTGCTGCATCATTCTCCATGCTACTTTCGGTTGCAATCCCAGTCGCGCCCCTAGAAGCTGAAGCAGGCCGCTCATTCTCTTGTTCGTCTGCACAAGAAATTGGCCAAAATTACAGGAGATATTCAGTCTTCAAGATTAAGTAGGTCGATCCAAGACTCGTAAACAGATATGCATGAGACGTGCGGCATCACTTGGGGGGAGAGGTATGTTGACTGGGGTTGGGAGATGGTAGGGTGGGTTGGGGTTGGGGGAGTGGGGGTGGGTGAGGGTGGGGGGGTGGTTGGGGGATGGAGGTGGGTGGTGTGGGGGTGGGGGGAGTGGTAGGGGGTTGGTGAAGGGCTTTATAGCACGGTAAACTTCCCTCTAGTTATTTCAAACTAAACCAAATTTCGATACTCTACCACTTTTATTACCTTGCCCAACCGTGCCGTCGTACAGTGAAGCAGTGTTATGCTCCATCCCACTCCATGCCTGTACGAGCACCAGAGATGCATGCGATTATGGTCGTATCCCATGTTCCGGATGTGCATCCCAGGCCCACATTTCATCCACGTCCGGCCACTGTTCTTCGACCGCAGATACCCCGTCATTCAGGCCGTTGCCATTCGGTCCTGCATTCCCGTCACGTGGCTCATGTCCCACTGTAACCCCCGGTTCTGGTTCTTCCACCACATCTTTGCTTGCTCGCGTTGTCGGCTGCCCCCTCCGTCTGGAGCACTTGCTGCAGTTCCAGGTGCAACCATTTAGCATCTGCAGGCTCCATATCCTTGAACTCAAAACCCCGTGCATCACACACTGCCTCCACCAACACCTTCTTTCCACTGCCCTATCCATACGTCGTTCCTGGGCATGGGTGCTCTCTCAACCACCTTAGCAGTTTCTCGACTGTGATTAAGTAGAGATCCTCGCACGTGGTTGCCGCCGCGACTTCACCCGCTTTCCTTGTAGCATCCTGAACATCCGTCTTAAAACTACGCACCACGGTACCACACTTATGCCACCAATCCTCCTTATGTCTCAGTCCCCTCTCCCGAACAGCAGTCGTGAAACTGCTACCACCATCTATGACACGTCAGAATGAGGAATGAATGATGCATTGATGTTGGTTGGGGTACATATAACAAACCCTAACTTCTGTACCCCCTAAGACAAACCTCACTACAGGCTACAACATTTGACACACCCCCATAGCCTAAGTGAGGGGTGTCTAGCAAAATCAAAAAAGAGTATGGTCACAAGACCAGTCCAAAAGAAAACAAAGCTCAGGGTGGATCACAACGTCACCGACGGGTCGGCAGAAGACGGCTGGAACCCAAGGTCAGAGAGGGTAGAACGCAGAGTGTCGTGCCACTCACGAGGGGCCTGGCGAAGACCGTAAACAGGTCGCCTCAGCCTCCACTGGGTCCCAGGAGGGAAAGTGCCAGTGAAGGCCGAGGGACGACGCAGCCAGACCTCCTCGTGTAGGCTGCCCTGAAGGAAAGCAGTGGAGAAGTCGAGAGAGTGTAACTCGTAGTCTCTCTGTGCTGCTACGTGTAGTAACACCTGAAGAGTGGTCATCTTCGGGGTAGGTGCGAAGGTCTGAAAGAAGTCAACTCCCTCGCGCTGACTGAAACCTCTAGCCACGTAGCGCACCTTGAAGACCGGGGGAGATCCCGGTGGCCGCTTCACCTTGTAGATCCACATGCCGTCGACTACGTTCGCCCCAGGGGGGGGAACCTCATCGACGTAGGTGCCTGTGGATCTGTAGGAGGCCATCTCTGCGTCCATGGCAGCTCTCCACTGAGAGGCCCAAGGCCCTGACATTGCCTCAGCGTAAGTGCGAGGAGTCGGAATGTCAAGGGCGTCGGGGTCACCCTCAGGGGCGAGGAGCATGGCACAGAGATGAGGGGAAGCGGCCGCCAGGAACTCTAGCTCAAACTGCCTGTCCTCTAGGGCGTCACAGCCAAGGGAAGACACACCCCCGACGGCCAGAGGACTGGAAGGAGGAGCAGCCACAAGACCGGTGGCGAAGTCAAGGCGGCGGGTAGAGGCAAAGTCAGTGACTGCGGCAGTAAGAGCGGACACAGAGGACAGAGAGGCACGAGGGTGAGTAACAAGAGAGGCGAGAACACGAGAGAGAACAGGATGGTACGTGCGGTAGTAGTCAGTGACAGGAGTAGGGAGCGACGCAGTGAGGGCCGACTCAGGAGGAGACGGAAGCACAGACTGAGACAGACGAGGTGGACTAGAACGAAGTAAGGCAGTACGAAGGTCAGTGAAGGGAACAGGAGACGAGGGACGAGCACGAGGGGAGCGACGAGAGGCCCAAGTCTGAGAAGGAGGAGGGGACAACGAAGACTGAGAACGAGGGAAAACAGCGGGAGAGGGGTCAGGAGGAGGAAGCGGAGGACCAGAGACGGGAGGAGAGGGGGAGGAGGAAGGAGAGCGAGAGGGGAGACCAAGGGTCCGAAGACCCGAGACAGGAGGAGGAGACGGCTGCTGCTGCTGCTGCTGCTGCTAGGGCTGCTGCGGCTGCTGCGGCTGCTGCTGCTCCAGCGGCTGCTGCTCCTGCTGCTGCTCCTGCTGCTGTCGCTCCTGCTCCTCGAGCCGCTGCAACTCTCGCTCCTCTCTCTCCAACTCCAGCTGCTCCTCACGAGAATGGCGAACACGAGCCTGGAACCTGGTCGGGTAGGGGTGGGGGGAAGGAGTAGTGTCCGGGGCAGCGGCAGCCCCAGAGTCCACCTCCGAAGCACCAGGCACACCACCCCCAGAGGCAGCACCAACACCAGCTCCAGACCCAGGCTCACCAGAAACCGAAGGGGGGTCACCCTCACCCCCAGACGCAGCACCCCCAGACTCCGCACGACCAGCACCAGCTCCCGGAAGACAAGAGTCCTCTGCAACCCGCGGCTCAGCTCCAACTCCAGCACCCCCAGAACCAGAAACCGGTACAGGGACAGTCTCAGTACCAACCTCTCTAGAGCGAGCACCTGCAGGACGCGGCGAGGAAGACTGTGGGGAGGGAGGCTGTACCGGAGGGGCTACCGAAGGGGGAGGGGTAGCCTGGGACACACCGGACGGGGCTGGACCAGGGGGGGGAGGCTGTACCGGGGGAGCAGGCGGGGGAGCGGCGGTCAGGAAGAGAGGGGGGGGAGGGACCGGGAGACCTCGACTGGGGTACCTGACGTAGTAGGGGGTGGACTCCTCGAAACGGACGTCACGGGAGTCAAAGAACCGGTGAGAGGGAGGGTGGTAAAAGGTGAAGTCAGAGGAGTCCTCAGGGAAACCAAGGAAGACACAAGGAACGGCGCGAGGCGAGAGCTTGTCCGCGGAGGTGTCGCGGACAAGAGCCAAGCACCCCCAGACACGAAACCTCGACGCAACACCAGGGGACCCGGTCCAAAGACTGGTCGGTGAAGCCTCTGGCCGAGAGACGCGTGGCCAGAGGTTCAGCTGGTGCGCGGCGTACCTGACCGCGTAGGGCCACAGAAAATGGGGGGCACGGGCGTGAGTCAGGGAGGTGCGGGCGATCTCCATGACCAAGCCTATGCGGCGCTCAGCAACCCCATTCTGCTGTGGGGACTCTGGAAGCGTCCAGGACTGACGAATGCCCTGCTCGCGACAGAATCCAGCGAGAATGCCGGAGCGAAACTCACCCCCGCGGTCGGAGTGGAGACAGCTGACACGACGACCACGAGTGTCCTGCGTGGTAAGCAACCACCTGATCAGCGTAGAAGTCACCTCAGACTTCTTCGCCAGGGGGAACACTGTGGTGTAGCGGGAGTAGTCGTCAACGACCACCAAAAAGAAACGCTCACGCTCAGGGCCCTGACGAGAGGCGGGGCCCCAGACGTCCAAGTGGAGCGTCTCAAAAGGCTCGGTGGCCGGACGAAGGGAGGAGGAGTGAGGGGTGGCGCGCAGCCGACCCTCGACGCAGGGACCGCACGGCGGCGCAAGCGAAGGCGGCAGCGACGGCAAGACACGCGGGAGGCCTAAGACAAGACGCTGACGAGACATAGCGCGCAGACGAGGAAGGGACGGGTGCCCCATCCGGTGGTGCCACAGGACGGTGGGGTGGGCAAGGGACCGGCAGGAGCAAGACGCAGCGACTGGACCAGACGCAGGAACCTGACCAGACACAGCTACCTGGGGGGAAGGAGCAACCTGGTGAGACGCGGGGACTCGAGCGGAGGGCGGTACAGGGGCCGGGGGCAGTAGGAGCGGCTGCTGCTGCGGCTGCTGCTGCGGCTGCTGCATACGGCGTCTGCTGCTGCTGCTGCTGCTGCGGCTGCTGCTGCGCCAGCGGGCCAGTGTGAAGAGTGTAGAGACCGGAGCCCGGCTCAGCAGTAAAGGTGGCCAGCGGCTGGTAAGAGTCTCCGTCAACACACACCGCAGTCTCTCCGCTAAACCACACACCCACGTGCTGACTCACGAGGGGTCGCACGCCCACCAAGTTCCGGGAGAACGAGGGGACGTGAAACCCAGTGAGAGACCCGGAGGGAGCAGCAGGACACGGCAAGGTGGTAGTGTGACGCGCAATGACTGGTCCCGAGGTGGGATCAGCCAACGCCACAGAAACAGGCGCAGGAAGTGGTGTAAGTGTCGTGCTGTCACGGAAGAAGCAGTGTGAGGCTCCAGAGTCCAGCGTGAACGACAGCGAAGCGTCCTCCGAGGTAGCCGCTGGTCTAGAGTCTACACAAGAACCTACACTAGCAACAGGCAACTGAGCAAGGCTAGCACCTAAGCTAACAACACCAGAGTAAACAGAGTCAGAAACACTAGAGTCAACAACAGCATACATAGCATGAGGAGCACCAATCAGATCAACTAACTGCTCAGCAGACATGCCCCACAGAGCGGAGCCGTAGCGCTGAACCAGAGGAAGCCAGTCAAGGGCAGGACCGCCAACCCCGTAGGCCAACCGGACCGTGTCAGTGAGCTGAGCAAAGCACTGACCAGGGGGGTGAAAGCGGCCACAAGGGTGGCCCCGACGAGGACCTGTCAGAACCTGATAGGTGCAGGGAGGGTAAGCAGCACCGCGCTGGGGCTGACGCAGCCCCGACCCCGGAGCCAGCTGCTGCCGCTGCTGCTGCTGAGGCTGCTGGGAGGAGAGGGGCTGCTGCTGCTGCTGAAGCTGCTGCTGACGCTGAGCCTGGTACCACGCCGCTGCTCCACCTAGCGGGGCCGGCAGTACAGGAGGCGACTGACGAGCTCGGGTGTCGCCACCACCAGCAGGCGCAGTGGAGTCACCAGCCGCTGCACGAGAGGTCTCTCCAGACGCTGCACTCCCACCACCGCCAGTCGCAACAGCACCCCCACTACCTCCGCTACCTCCGCCTCCACCTCCACCAGAACCACCTTTCTTGCCCCCCCTGCCGCGGGACCGCGACGCAGTCGTAACAGCAGCTGCAGTCGCGTCAGTAGCGGCAGTGGCGAGAGAGGCAGTGAAGGTGGGTAACTGCGGGACTGTGCACCCGTGGAAGAGTGGTGGGGGCATAACACCAGAGGCGGCAGCTACCGAGCGAAGGTTGCTCTCGACGTCCTTGAGCGCAGACTCAAGGACCTCGACGGTGAGCTCACTAGGGTGCTTCAGCAGAAGCACGTCACGAACGGAGGCAAGGCGGTCAGGGAGGCTAGTGGCGATGAAATAGATAGTAATCGCCATGGGGGGAGGAAGCAGTGCAAGCTGTGCGTCAGTGCAAGCAGCGCGGTAACTAGCGTCGAGCGAGCGGAGGTGAGCGATCAAGTCAGCAGAGCGCTCAAACGAGGCGAGATCAGGAAACAGGAACGGGAGGAAAAGACGGCCAAGAGAGACAGTAGCGGGAGTAGAGTAGCGGGCCTTAATCGTAGTGAGGCATGCAGCAGCGGTGCGAACCTGAGTGAAGTGGACCTCCTCTGACTCAGGGAGGAGGCTGCTGAGTGCGATGCAGGCCGCAGCGTCACGCGACGTCCAAGCCGTCCGGTCAGCGCGCTGACGGGCAAAGCGAGCCGTAGCAGCATCGTCAGGGGCAGAGCCTAAAGCGGTAGGCTCGGGGGGCTCAGGGAGGTCACCAGTAGCGTGCGACCAGAGGGTCTCGCCCCCCTGGACCTGACTCTCTAACAGACGGCGAGCGCGAAGAAGCCAGACGGAAAAGTCAAGAGGTCTACCGTCAGCGTCGAAACGAAGAACTCGCGGAGTCGCCATAGCGAGAACTAACGCGAACGAGCAGGCGAGTAACAGCAGGAGGTAAGAGGCAAATTAGGGTTCAGGTGGGGGGGGATTCAGGGCGGAAGACCGGGCGGGCGACGGGCCAGGGCGTAGGGCGACGGGCGCAGGGCGGGGACGGGCCAGGGCTAGGGCGACGACGAGCCAGGGCGCGGCGAGGGCGCGGGGCAGGGCGACGGGGCGGGGGAAAGGGCGGGCGCGACGCGACGGGGCAGGGCGGCGGGACGGGGCAGGGCGACGCGACGGGGCAGGGCGACGCGACGGGGCAGGGCGACGCGACGGGGGAGGGCGACGGGACGGGGGGAAAGGGCGCGACGCGACGGTGGGACGGGCGCGACGGGGGGAAAGGGCGCGACGCGACGGGGGGAAAGGGACGCGACGGGGGGAAAGGGCGCGACGCGACGGGGGGAAAGGGACGCGACGAGGGGGAAAGGGCGCTTGGCGACGGGGGGAAAGGGCGCTAGGCTCGGCACTAGGCGCGGTAACAACGGAACCGGTACGAACGAGAGGTAGGATCAGGCTCGGGAGATACGAACGGAGAACGGAGGAACGGGATCCCACAGGATCCTAACCTATCTGATACCATGTCAGAATGAGGAATGAATGATGCATTGATGTTGGTTGGGGTACATATAACAAACCCTAACTTCTGTACCCCCTAAGACAAACCTCACTACAGGCTACAACATTTGACATGACGATACTAGCCACACCGAACCCAATATCTCTTCGCTTCATCAATACCCTGATCAAACCCCACTCGTTCGAGCTTGACCGACGCGTCGTCATCTACGTCTCTTTGTATGTTCTTGTAGAGCGCGGCTTTGCGAGTTATTGGATCCATGAAAGAAATTGTGCAATGCTTTGCCTCACGCACTTGTGACCACCTCCCGTCCACGCATAGAATATGGGCAGGAACTGGACGCAATGCCATGCTTGTGCGCACCCCCTCCATGTTCACCCTCGCCTGCTCAATTATCACACTCCACAAACCATTTTCTCCATCCAAACACCTGTAAATCGTTCCATGATCCGGCCTAGGGGCACCAAGTGTGCGACACACCTCCCACATGTGCTGATAGTCTGACCCTGCAAGCGCGAATCCACCAATAAGCTTTGCCATCATAGGCGGGCTACGGGGACCACGCTTGCTAGGTGACAAGTCCTCCCGGACACGACTACTTGACCAAAACTCCTCACTTGCTGAACAAACATTGCACCTCCACAAAAGCCCCAAACATGCCCATGATCGCTTCCACGACTCTAACTGCAGACGACCTTTACAATTAGACTTGACACAACACGCCAAAGTTCGATTACGAAAAAAGGACTCCATCGACCTTGGATCAAGAAAGCAAACCATGTCATCCGAAAAATCATCCCAGTTTGGTGGATGTTGCCACCCTCGTGGACGCTTTCGAGGTGTTGGTTGTGCAATTGGTCTGTAACAGGTGGGAATTGAGGCACGTTCATGGTGAAACATTGATGAATATTCACACGAGATTCTCGCACAAGCAATAGTTATCCATACTTGTTCGAATCCAACGGTGGACCTCCCTGTTCAGACGTATCGCCATCGCCCGTTCCACATCCCGCATCAAGACACACCCGACCAGCTCCTTCACTGTCAGCAACACTCGTGGTGCACTGAGTCAAATGCAGTGGTCTGTTGTCGCAAGGCATGTGCGAGTCATCCCCCTTTCCATGGGCACACAACAGCAAGGAACACACGTACATGTTAGTATCATGGTCCACCTATCACATCAACTACATGTTCATAATGCATGTCAATAGAATCCGCGCACCTTCAGTTGGATGGACGACTGAGGCCACTTGATTACGTGAAACGCCCTTTCCATTCCCAACAATTCTCCGAATTCCTCCCTTTTTGTTTTTTTTTTTTTCCACTTTGGAAAGTCAAATTTCACCTCTTTCAACATGCAATCACTACAGGCTGGTAAATTCTCCACTGTCATAACACCATCCCCCATCCCTATCCAAAAGGCACTCGACATAGCGCCAAGATGCAATTTCACAACCTCGCATGCGTCTATTCCCCCGGGTCCTGCACGATAAAAGGGACAATAAGATTGTGATGCTTTTATTCTCTTATTCCAACAGCCACAACGATATTGAACATCACACATTAATTTACCTGCATCTTGTGCAACTCGTATCAAACGCTCTGTTACTTGGGGTGCGGCCAACGTGTAAAGCGCAAGAAGATCATTGAATGAAGCATCTTTTTCTATACTTGGCAAAAGAGCAGTTAGCCCCACGCGAAGGAAACAAACATGAGCTTTGATTTGCCAATGGACACTATGCTGACGCTGGTCATACAATCGGCATAGCTCCCCAGGCGTTGGGTCCGCCATCTGTCCTGGTTTCATCGTTCATTCAATGCGTACAAGATTTGGGGGGAAAGAGGAGAGAGCAGGGAGCAAGGGGGAAACTGAAGAAAGCAGGGGGGGAAGTGGAAGAGAGTGGGGGGGAAACTGCAGTGAGGGAGGGGGAAACTGAAGAGAGGGGGGACTGTGAAGAGAGCATTAAAGAAATTGGGGAGAGCAGGGGGACAATTCGAGAGAGCGAGGCGGAAATTGAGGAGAGAAGCAGTGGAAAGTGAAGATAGCGAAGGGAAAACTGAAGAGAGCAGGGGGGAAACTGAAGAGAGCGGGGGGGAAACTGAAGATAGCAGGGGGGGAAACTGAAGATAGAAGGGGGGGAGCTGAAGATAGCAGGGGGTGAGCTGAAGATAGCAGGGGGGGGGGAGCTGAAGATAGCAGAGGGGGAGCTGAAGATAGCAGGGGGGGAGCTGAATATAGCAGGGGAGGGGGAGCTGAAGATAGCAGGGGGGGAGCTGAAGATAGCACCCGGGGGAGCTGAAGATAGCAAGGGGGGGAGCTGAAGATAGCCGGGGGAGAGCTGAAGATAGCAGGGGGGGAGCTGAAGATAGCAGGGGGGGAGCTGAAGATAGCAAGGGGGGGGAGCTGAAGATAGTTGGGGGGGAGCTGAAGATAGCAGGGGGGTAGTTGAAGATAGTATGGGGGGGAGCTGAAGATAGCATGGGGGGGAGCTGAAGATAGCAGGTGGGGAGCTGAAGATAGCAGGGGGGGAGCTGAATATAGCAGGGGGGGGGGGAGCTGAAGATAGCAGGGGGGGGGGGGAGCTGAAGATAGCAGGGGGGGAGCTGAAGATAGCAGGGGAGGGGGAGCTGAAGATAGCAGGGGGGGGGGAGCTGAAGATAGCAGGGGGGGAGCTGAAGATAGCAGGGGGTGAGCTGAAGATAGCACCTGGGGGAGCTGAAGATAGCATGGGGGGGAGCTGAAGAGAGCAGGGGGGGAGCTGAAGATAGCAGGGGGGGGGGGAGCTGAAGATAGCAGGGGGGAACTGAAAAGAGCAGGGGAGAAACTGAAGGGGGCGGGGGGGGGGGGGGGGGGAGAGGGGGGACTGAAGAGAGCAGGGAGGAGGGGGGAAAACTGAAGAGAGCTGGGAGGAGGGGAGAAACTGAAGAGAGCAGGGAGGAGGGAGGAAACTGAAGAGAGATGGGAGTAGGGGGGGAACTGAAGAGAGCAGGGAGGAGGGGGGAAACTGAAGAAAGCGGGGGGGAAAGAGGATAGAGTGGGGGGGGAAACTGAAGAGAGGGGGGGGGAACCGAAGAGAGCGAAGGGAAAACTGAAGAGAGCGGGGGGAAACTGAAGAGAACACGGGGTTGAAACGGAAGGGAGCAGGGGGGAAAGAGGAGAGAGCGGGGGGAAATTGAAGAGAGAGGGGGGGGAATTGAAGAGAGCAGGGGGGAAACTGAAGAGAGCGGGGGGGGGGGACTGAAGAGAGCAGGGGGGAAAGAGGAGAGAGAGGGGGGAAATTGATGAGAGAGGGGGGATAAACTGAAGAGAGCAGGGGGGAAACTGAAGAGTGCCGGGGGGAATCTGGGAAGAGTGGGGGGGAAACTGGCGAGAGCAGGGGGGAAACTGAAAATGAAGAGAGTGGGGTGTAAACTGAGGAGAGCGGGGGGGCGTAAACTGAAGAGAGCGGCAGGGAAAATGAAGGGAGCGTTGGGGATGTTGTGCCAACACATTACAGTGGCACGGTCATCGCACTCCCATTCAGCCTACAAGCCTGCTCAGCTTCTGGAATTTTGTGGGGAGGCTCTTCAACATGTGTTCTTCGAACCCTTAAAGTTTCAGAGTTTTTGAAGCAGTTAACAAGGCGTGACAACATTTTAAGTTTCAAGACTTATGGCATCCCGGAAGTGTGTGTTACTCTTTTTTGGTAACACCCGAGTTCGCCATTTCGGCTGCTGACTCGTCTACCGAGCTCTGATTGGTCTGAAATTCGGTCTGGCAGTCCTTTGCCCCGTTGTGCAGGTTGTCATTAAGTTTCAGAACGATCCAACATCGGAGCATTGCGTGACAGCTGTCGAAAGTCACTGTTCCGTAGTCATGGTGCACTGTTGGCAGCATTTCCCTTGCCACCCTTTCATTGTTGTCATGCCAATGGTGCAGGGACAGAGAATGAGACAAGAAGTACAGGTGGTCAAGTGGGACTCTACCACCCTCCTTTTGAGAAGTGTGGTCTTCCTAGAAGCAGCTTGCAAGAGGGTGCAAGTGGGAAGACAAGCTGACTCATGGTTTGCTTCCTCACTATTGGTTGCCTTGAGTACAGCTCTGAACTTCCAAGTGTGGTTGGCTTTGCTGACCTAGCTAGGACGTTTCTCATCCTTCTCTAGCCTTTCTCCCCTAGGACTCAACCTTCTCTGAGTTCCTAGGATGATCCCAACCCCTTAAGAGTCCCCTAGGCAATGTTGTACTTACCCCCTTCCTTGCATCAATGAAACTACACGTTTTCAGCCGAGCTTACGATTTCGTTCACTGCGTAGCGCACACACCTCTGATGAAAGCAAGCAATATACCGTTGGAAAGCAGACACCTAAGGCTAACTGCTGTCCAAGTTTCAGCCTCGTATGTTATCGGAGCTGATCGTGACGGCGTTTCGAACAGAGGCGGTTTGAAGTCGTCAGATTCTGCTTAGGCGGTTTCATGGGCATCCGCGACCACTAAGTGGACTCTAGACTATAACAAGTGGTATCAGAGCTGTTCTACTCTGTTCGTGGGTGAATATGGAGGCTGAAGGTTCTGCTCCAGCTGGTCCTAGTGGCAGTGGTGGCGTGAGAGGCGCTGGGGAAGCGGGAAGAGGCGTTGCAGGCGGATCTGCACCAATGGCTTCCGTTTCAACATTAGGTAAGGATGATGTGAAGGCATTCAACCTGGAGAAGTTCTCTGGGGAGGATTGGGCATCATGGAGCTTCAGGATGGAGCTCCTCTTCAACCATTATGGGCTGCTTGAAGTGATGGATGGAGAATTGAAGAGGCCTGCGAGCGAAGGAGCGACCAAGGAATGGGATCGCCGGTCCAAGGATGGATTCTTCCTTCTCTCCCAATGCCTCTCATCCAACCAGCTGCACCACATCAAGCATCTCATCAAGGAAGTTGAGTGTGGTCCTAAGGCATGGAAGATATTGAAGGATGTCCATGCCCCCAGCAGCGAAGCAATGGTGGTGGTGCTCGAGCGACAACTCCATGCGGTGAAGATCAACGAGGGTGATGCCGTACAAGGAGCGTTCGATCAACTCCGGGACCTCTATGTGAAGCTCTCTGCTGCTGGTGTGGACTACCCTGAGAAAATCAAGTGCTACAAGGCTCTCTCCCTGCTGCCGGAGTCGTGGGGGCCCTTGGTGGTCAACCTTAATGGCATGAAGGACTCGTGGTCCCTTGAGTGGATTCGCGCGCAAGTTCTTCAAGAGGAGTTTCGGAGGAAGGAGCTGACCGCCGCTGCCGGTGAAGGTGGAGGTTCAGCCTACGGCATGAAGGGCTTCAAGGGGCGTGGCAGCAAGAAAGGCAAGGCCAAGGAAGGCTCTGGAGGGGAGCAGCATTCGGGAGGGAAGCGTGGCAACAAGGGAGGCAAGCGATTGTGGCGGCAAGTGTTGGTATTGCCATGTGGAAGGTCACCCATGGTTCAAGTGCCGCAAGCTACCTGACGGTTGGAGGCCTGGTCAGCCATCACTTGAGGGCTCCAAGGGTGTTCATGGAGCTATGGGAGAAGGCATGGGCAGTGAGGAGGGCGATGGAGGTGCTGGCGGATACGGCGGCATGTTCTACCATGTAGGAGAGGCGTGCTCCGAGGACATGGTTGTGCCGGCCAGCAAGGTTGCTCTTCACCGCTCCTCCCATTGGGTCATCGACACGGGAGCCTTCATGACCATGACCAACCGAGAGGATCTACTGGATGAAGTCAGGCCATCAAAGGCAGCCACCGTCGTTTCAGCCACCGGCCAAGTTGTACCCGTGCGTGGCGAGGGGAGAGCCATGTTCATGGGTGCGGATGGGAGGCTTGTGGGGCTGAAGCGTGTTCTCCTTGTTCCTGGATTGTGTGCCAACCTACTCTCTACCGAGGCTCTGAGTGAGGCAGGGATGAAGATGGAGATGTTGGGCACAAAGGTTTTCAAGGCAACTCTGGATGGGCGCGTGTTGTGGGACCTCCGAGGCGGCAAGGACATGCACCGGTCCATGTGGGAGATACCGGTGCTGCCATGGAAGGAGGCGGCTGCGCGCTTGGCTGCTGGAGATGTGAGAGGAGGGCATGTTAACCACGTGGACAATGGAGGAGGTGATGATAGTGATGGTGGGCCCCTTGGGCATGGAGGGGCTGAGCTACCAAGTGTAACTCCTAGCACGGGTGAGACGGATTGGCTCACCGCACACCGTCGCTTTGGCCACGTGGCGCTACCTCAGTTGCAGCAGCTGTTCAAGGAGGAAAGAGTCAAGGGGCTGAGGATAAAGGGGGAGCCCAAGGAGGTGGGATCTTGTGAGACTTGCTTGACCAGCAAGTTTTCACGGTTTCCCTTCCATTCGGTGGAGGGGAAGTCGAGTGACCCGGTGGAGCTCGTGCATGTGGATCTCGTGGGACCCATGAAGGTGAAGGGAGATGGTGGGGCCCTGTATTCCATGACCATGGTGGATGACAACACAAGGCTCACCTGGTCCTTTCCACTTGCAAAGAAGAGTGATGCTGCAAGGGTCATCATTGAAGAGTGGCTGCCCTTGGTGAAGCGAGAGAGCGGCAAGCGGGTGAAGGCGATTCGTAGCGACCGTGGTGGGGAGTTCTTGGGAGCGGAGTTCCGGAGCTGGCTGAAGCGGCACGGCATCAAGCAGCAGCTCACCACGGCCTACACTCCTCAATCCAATGGCGTGGCAGAGAGAGCGAACCGGACCATCATGGAGGGTGGGAGAACGATGTTGGTAGACTCGGGTCTACCCTTACGGTTCTGGCCCCTCGCTATTCGCCATGCCACAAGAACCGAGTATTGACTCATGTGGGAGGGCAGCATTGGGTCCCTATGGAGAAGTGGAGAGGCAAGAAGCCCCTGGTGGATATGCTTCGAGTCTTCGGGTGCATGGGACTCGTGCACGTCCCTAAGGAGAAGCGTGACAAGCTTCAAGCGGCGGCGGTGTGGGCTGTTCATTTGGGACTTGCACAAGGGAGCAAGGGGTGGCTCATGTGGGACCCAAAAGCCAACACCATCTTCACCACCAGAGATGCCAAGTTCATGGAGGGGCTCATGTTCAAGGAGTGGTTGGAGCGAGGGAGGAGCAAGGTCACCATTCCGCTCGGAATAGAGGTGGGAACGAATGACCCACTCCTCATTCCAATTGAGTTGTCTTCATCTTCAGAGGTAACGGAGGTGTCACATGACTTGGGAGGTGCTGAAGGGGAGGCAGCAGAGGTGGAGGGAGTGTTGCAGCAAGAGAATGCCCCTGTAGCTGAGAGAGGTGATGCCGAGGAGGAGGTGCAGCAGCCTACACCATCCCCTACACTTCCACCAAGGCGCACAACCCAAGGGAAGCGTGGTGTTGTCCATGGTGGAGCTAGGGATGGAGCAGCCAAGGAGAGGCCCAAAAGAGCTACTCACCCAAGGGATTTTCTCAAGTATGAAAGGCTTGGGGGTCCCAAGGCATTGCTGGTCCAGGAGGAGGAAGATGAGGAGGAAAAAGGAGCTGAGGAGGAGATGGAGCAGATTTGTTGTTTTGGTGTCAACTTACCTCATGAGCCGGCGTCAATGGAGGAAGCTCTCGCTGGAGATGATCGAGAGGCTTGGTTGGCTTCAAGGGAGGATGAGTTTCAGAGCCTCATGGAGAATGGAACGTGGACCCTCACCAATCTGCCCCCGGGAAGAAAGGCATTGGACTGCACGTGGATATTACGTGTGAAGACCGATGCGGAGGGGAAGTTGGAGAGGCGCAAAACAAGACTTGTGATCAAGGGCTTCCAGCAGAGGGAGGGGGTTGACTTTAAGGAGGTGTTTGCTCCTGTAGCCAAGGCTCCTACGCTCCGGGTGTTGCTAGCAGCCGCTGCTGTTTGTGGTTGGAAGGTGGAGCAAATGGATGTGAAGACGGCGTTCTTCTATGGTGTGGTAGATGAGGAGATCTACATGAAGCAGCCAGAGGGGTATGACGATGGGAGCGGACGTGTTTGCAGGCTCAACAAGGCCCTCTATGGCCTCAAACAAGCTCCAAGGTGCTGGTATGCAAGGCTGGTGGAGGCGTTGGAGGCTCTTGGCTTCAAAGTCAGCGGGTGCGACGAGAGTCTCTTCATGACCGAGGGGGAGGAGGAGAAGGTGTTTCTTCTTGTCTACGTCGATGACATTCTCCTTTTCTCTCCATCCCTGGAGAGGATCAAGGAGGTGCAAGGGAAGCTGAAGGAGACCTTTCAATGCAAGGCCCTTGGACCAGTGGGGTATTACCTTGGTCTTCATGTGGAGCGGGACGAGGTGAAGGGATGGTTGAGGCTTCACCAACACAAGTACCTTGCAGCCATGGGGGAGAGGTATGGGCTGGAGGAAGGGAGGAGTGTGAAGACTCCTCTACCTTCAAGGTTTCAGCTACACCTTGATGAAGAGGAGGGTGAGGTGTTGGAGCCCGAGTTGCAGCGTCGGTTCCAGTCAATGGTGGGGAGCTTGATGTATGCTTCGGTCAACACTCGCCCCGATATTTCGTTCGCGGTTTCGCAGCTGGCTCGTGTGGTGTCTAGGCCCCTTCAAGAGCACCTTGATGCAGCAGAGAGGCTGGTGAGGTACTGCATGGCAACCTCAAGGGTGGGGCTGCAATATTCAGTGCATGGGCAGCTGAAGCAAAAGGGAGTGGAGGAGGTGAGCACGAAGACCGGTGCACCTGCAAGGCGTGGACACTTGTACCTCTCGTGCTTCACCGACGCTACCTGGGCAAGTGACATCAGTGATGCAACATCCCATGGTGGCTATGTACACCCTGCATTTTTATTAAGCAAGCGCATATGCCACTACAGACCACAACCATATGGTTGGTCCATCATTATTCCCATACTTATTCACCTCAACTATGCTGCTTCTCACTCACTTTCTGACAGGCTTGACGGCAATGGCCGACCGCACAGAGTGACCCTTCTCGTCCACCCAAGTGAGGCTCCCATACTGAAAATTCTTCGAGGCTTTAGTCACCTTGAAGGTCACCACGTAGCTGACCTTCTGACCAGGCGAGATGGCGAAGCTGCTGGGCTTCACAGTCACCTCCACCCCCTTAGGCTTCTGAATCTTGGCAGAGTAAGTGGAGGCGGAGTCAGCCACACAGGTGACCGTGCGTGTGACTGTGGTCGAGCCTTTGAGGCCGGCAAGTGCGATGGTCGGCCGGTTGAGCTCTCTGGGCGGCACAGAGGTGAGCTTTTCATTCGGGTACTCTGACTGGGTCCTCTGCATGTCCAGCCCAGCCAGGAAATTCAAATACGCGCTCTTCCGAGCGTCATACGTCAGCCCGGGGTCCAGAACCCTGGGCGGGAACACATGCCCCGCGCCCATATCCCACGGCGTAGCAGCTTTCCCATAGGCGGTAGAGATGGCAGCACCATAAACATCCTTGGTGGTGGCGGTGGTCATGATAGCAGACATGACCTGCGCGGGGCTCCAAGAAGGGTACTTCTGCATCACCAGCGCAGCGATCCCCGCCAGGTGCGGCGTCGCCATGGACGTTCCGGACAGCTGCGCCGACCCGCCCTTGTCGCCCACGCGGCTGCCCGGGGCTGCAGCGTAGAGATCCACGCCCGGGCCGAGAATGTCGGGCTTTAAGATTGAATCGGTGGCCAGGCCGTTGCCTGTGCCGATGCCGGGAAGACGAGGGGGCCTGTGGAGGAGAAATCGGCCACGGTGGGGGCGGAATCGCCAGCTGAGGGTGTAGCGGAGGAGGTGGAGGAGGTTGATGTCTGATTGGTGGATGATGCTGACCTGGATTTGCTTGCTGACCTGGCGAGAGTGAGGCCGCCCCGGGCGATGGTGCTGGGGGAGGGGAGGAGTGGGGGGTGGGGCAGGGAGATGGGGTGATGTTGGGGAGGAACGGGGCGAGGATGGTGGTAGTGATAAGGAAAGATAGGGGAGTGGAGGGAGGGAAGCAATGAAAACGTCCCGACCTTTGTGCTTCGCATACCCGCATGAGAGTCAAACAAGAGGGAAGTGTGATGATGGAGGTACAGGTAGGTCCAGCGAGGCAGCAGGCTAAGTGAGTCAGACTGTGAGGTAGTGGCCTCACCTGGCGCCCACTGTGAGGCAGTGGCGTCACCTGGCGCTGACTGTGAGATAGAAGAGCGCATAGTTGTGTTGGTAGTTGTGTAGGTAGTTGTGTAGGTAGTTGTGTTGGTAGTTGTGTTGGTAGTTGTGTTGGTAGTTGTGTTGGTAGTTGTGTTGGTAGTTGTGTTGGTAGTTGTGTTGGTAGTTGTGTTGGTAGTTGTGTTGGTAGTTGTGTTGGTAGTTGTGTTGGTAGTTGTGTTGGTAGTTGTGTTGGTAGTTGTGTTGGTAGTTGTGTTGGTAGTTGTGTTGGTAGTTGTGTTGGTAGTTGTGTAGGGCTCACCTTGCTTCCATGCAGTAGCCTCACCTGGCGCCCACTGTGAGGTAGAAGGGCGCGTAGTTGTCGAGCGAGCGGTATCCTTGGGGGGGACCGTCGTTTCCCGCCGCAAAGGTCACGACCACTCCCGCCTGACCATTGGGAAGGAGGGAGGAATGGAGAGGAGAGGAAAGGAGAGGAGAGGAGAGGAGAGGAGAGCAGCAGATAAGCAGTGAGGGTTTAGGAGAGGGAGGAGCAGCACGTTGACAAACGAGCAGCAGGGGACAATGGGGCGAGGGAGTAGCGGTATCCCCGGGGGAGAGGAAAGAGGAAGCAAGGAGCAAGCGAGAGAGCGACTTCTTGAAGAGTGGTGCAAGTAAGAGCGAGTGCTTCAGGAGAGGCACACCAGGTTGGCGTTGAGGAAGGCGATGTCGTCAAAGTAGGTGTCTTCGGGGTTCACGGCGCCCAGGGAGAGCGAGATCACATCCACACCGTCCGCCACGCCCTGATTAACGGCTGCGATGATGTCCGCCTCCTCCGCCCACATGTCCTCGCCGTTCGACCAAAAGACCTTGTAGGCCACGAGGCGCGCTGCTGGCGCCATGCCGCTCGCCTTGCCGCCCGCCATGGGCACTCCCTTGTTGCCCGCTGCCGCGCTGCCAAGGGCAGAAGGGGGGGGGGAATGCGTGGAGGGCGGGGTGGTGGGGAGGGGGAACGGATTAGGGGGCCCGCCGGGGGGGATTCATGGGAGAGGGGAATGCATGAGGGGTGGATTATGAGGTGGATACATGAGTTGCGAAGAGATAGGGAGACTGGGTAGCTTGAATGCCAGTGAGCGTGGGCAGATATCTGAGACACGCAGGCAGTGAATGCGACTGAATGCGAGTGAATGTGAGTGAATGCGAGTGAATGCGAGTGAATGCGAGTGAACCGACTCTCCCCGCACACCACGTGCCGTGGCCCTTGGCGTCTCGCGGAGACAGCCAATCCCCGGTGAGATCCAGCCCGTTGGCGCTTTTATACGCCTTATAAAACGCGCGCGCTCCGATGAGCTTGTTGTTGCATTTGAAATCTTCGTCGAGTCGCATTTACCCAACCATCCAGCGGGCCGCGACGAGGAGAATCCCGCGTCGCTGAACGACGGGTGTTCCGGCCAGATGCCCGTGTCGACGATTGCGACCACCGTGCCGTCGCCCGCCTTCGCCTGCCCGCCATTCGCGGGCCAGAGCGACCCGGCGCTGTTCATTCCGAGGAAGGTGGGCGACTCGGTGGTGAAGAGGCGCTTGCGCGCGCTCGGCCGCACGGACGCCACGGCGGGGTGGCGCTTCAGCCGCCGCAGCTGCTCCACCGTGAGCTCCGCCGAGAAGCCGTTGGACGAATACTTGTAGCTGCGCGGGGGGAAAGGGGTGGCGGGAGAGAAGGCGAGGAGGTGATGGAGCGTGAAGAGGGGTTGCACGTTGACTACTCGCAGCTGCTTCGCCGAGAAGCCGTTGGACGAATACTTGTAGCTGCGCTGCGGGAAAGAGGGAAGGCCGGGGGAAATGGGGGTTGGGAACAGGCTCCGCTGCGAAGCCATTGGACGAGTAAGAAAGGATATTCGAGTTGACTCAGAAATGGCTTTGGGTCTGAAAACAGGAAATAAGCCTGAGAGCTGAAATTGTTATTTGGGCTGATATAGCGGAGTCGAAAATCAGCCAGCAAGCTCGACATTCGAGTCTCACTCCCGCTTTTCCACTGCAGATTTCAGTTCGTGTGGCTGCCAGAAGTCAGTACAAGGCTGAAACCCGAATCTCACTCGCGAATGCATTCGTTCCTGACAATGTTCGTTTTTCTGAGTTTCCAACAGGATTCAGTGACAGGCTGAGGCAGTGCGTGTCTCACCTGTACGCCATCTTGTCCGTCCCCACACCGACTTCCGACGCGATCTGCGTCTGCTGCGACTCGAGCATCTGCGCGTACGCCTTAACCTGCGGGTTGTTCTTGCTGAGCCTCGCGCGGCGCGGCACTCTGCCACCCGTCGCCGTCACCTCTTCGTCCACCGCCTCTGCCGTCGCCATCAGGCCCGCCGGACGGGCAGCGTTGTCGTTATTCTCGTCGTCGTCGTTGTCGTCCGCCCAGCCGGGAAAGCTGGCGTCGGCTCCGCGATACGCGGCGAGGGGGAGCGCGGAGCGGAGGCGCACGATATAAAGACCGCCGCCACCCCCGCCGCCACTGGCGCCGTCACCACTGCCGCTTGGCACAGTTCTAGGCTGGACATCTGTGGGCGGGGAAACACGGAGCGAACGAGGTAGTACCGTATGATACACTCCCGTGATTCATGTGCACATCGCGGTTCAGTATGGCTACCGCGTCAAGCTGATTCATCTGGTACTTACGTCGGATAGAGAGGCATTGCACGTGGCAGCGAGGAGCAACAGGGCGAGGAGGAGACGATGGGCGGTAGACATCGTGCCGTTGACCGTGATTCGCGGCAAGCTGATTTAGCCTAATTCAAGCTAAGCAGGGAGACCGCGCAAGACGTTAATTTTGAATAGTACGATGTTCCCAAAATTCACGATCCTGGCGTGAGTGGCGCGTAGATATGCAAGCACGCTGGTGCTGGTGGGGTACGCTGTGATAATGGAAATGGCGAGCGGTTTTTTCTACCTGGCTGGCGGGTAGTTCGCCCCGTGCTCTCACTGTGTACATGCGTCTCGAAAGACGTCGTGGGTGAGGAAATAACTTCGCGAAAAAGGGAAATTGCGATTTTGGACCTCCGAAGGTTTTTCTGCGTGCTCCTTGCGGCCAAGTTGCGCACAGTTTCCAAAAAATAACGCACGCGAAACGCAAGTTTCTGTACACCAGTTGAGAATGCGAAAACCTGCGGGAAAATGTCAACTCAAAGTTGCTTTTCCGTCAACATTTTCGCTGAACTCGGTTTCGCACGTTCAAGAAAGGTTGAAAGCAGTTCGGCGGATTAATATTGACAATGACCAGGGTAACAACAACATTCACGAAACAGAAAGACCCCACGAATTCCAGCGAGGTTGCACAAGTGGATACCTCGTTTTCGTGTTTTTCCCAAATCTGAACCCAGGGTTCCCACCCAACCCAACCCAACCCACAAACGCTGGCTGGTTTGTTCAGAGGTGTGACGTGTGTGCCAAAAAATAATTTTGACTAGCAGCAAAGTTCAGATGTGACAGGCTCATCCAGAGGGGATCCCCCCTTGCTCCTGTACCTACTAAGTCCTTATTATGAACTTACAGACTATCTCCCCCTCCTCTCGTGTTTGACATTTTCGCAGATATACTTTAAGTCGAGTAAGGGAAGTGTGGATCTTCTACGTTCTCCCTGTCGTTTCGCTTAGGCGAAATGTGTAAGTCTTTACTGCTATTCTCTGCACTGTTATCTTTGTGGTTTCTGAATCTCTAATATTTTGTCATGTTGTTGTCACGTTCCATGTTCGGATATGTGCTTATGAACCATCTTCGCGAAGTTCTCCGCTAATAGTTTTGTTTAGTACCGCAACCGCCCATTTCCCATGGCAGATCAAAGCCTTTCAACCTTACCGCGGAGGACACGGGTGCACTTAGCGTCGCGATAACGCCTGGTCGGCAAACTTTATTGATGATGTAGGTATACGTTTCGCTGGTGAGGTATTCGTCCTTGTCTAGGAGATGTATTGGCCTACGTGTCTTGTTTGCCGTTCTGAAATATCTTCTTTTCCTAGTAACGCCCTGTCTCCAATGTCAGCAGGTGCATTTCGTGTTTCGTATGGTTTTTTTTTTGGTGTGTTTCACGATTGTCGTAAACCCTTATTATGGTTGCGACCAAGACTGTTGCAACGGCGTCTCAGTCGTCATGAGCTATGACACCCGCTACTTCCTGTGCTATGGCTAAGTTTGTGTCGCTGGTGTGTATCAGAATATTTGCTCACTAACCCCACTGGTTTTTTTTACAGAATGCGTAACAGCAATGTGTTTCTGCATGTTTTGCTGGGCATACCTGTCGTTGCAGGCTTATGGACAACCAGACTAGCATTATGTTTGTTTGGCTGGTGGGTGGACAGGCATTTTGGCATTGCACGTTTAACATCATTAACCATACTGTGTTTCTTGCAGGCAATCTCCAGAAGCAGCTGCAGCACGTGAGGTCCTGTTACTTGCTAGGTTAGCTGTGTTTATTAGCAGTGGTCTAGGATTAGTGGCATTGGTTTATTTTGTATGCCTCCGTTTTACGTTTAAATAAGAAGGTTTTAGAGCACAATTATGTACACTAAAAAAACGGATGCCAATTTCGTAGCGATCGCTAAATAGAAAAATGTCGACCAATAGCAGCGCGATTCGCACACTAAGACTGCTCTCTGATTGGTCCAAAATCATTGCTCAGATCCAACGGCTGTCGCTAGAGTACGATAAATCCACGTCAGCATGTTTGAGTTTCATCTACAGTACGTCGTACGCCACGTGGCGTTGTCCTGACACTTTCGCAGAGGTTGCTCAAAACTGACGGGAAAGTTGCTTTACTGTATACCAGGTCAGTTGCGCCAATGTGTACAGTTAGTGACGGAAGAATGACGGAACAGTTGCTTCGCAAGTGACGTTCGGTATGCAGTTCTAAAACCTTGAATTGAAAGTGTCGGGCAAAAAATATCGGGATAGTTGCGGAAGAGTGTATTTTGAGTTGCTTTTCGCACTTCCCTTTTTCGCGATGAAATGACTGCTGTGGCTAGACGTCTTGGCCTATCTGGTTTGGTACCAAAGGAAGGTGCGTGAAATAGGGGAGGGTGTTCTCTGATGAAGAGGAAGGCGAGCAGAAATTCGTCCATCCATCCCATTCCAATAATTGTGGTGTCGCCGAGGCGCATGTCGCCTGGCCAAGTTGGAGTGCGCGTCGCGCAGAGATGACGCGCCTGGTAACCACGCTGATGTCGATAAAGTTTCAATAACAGGCATCCTTTTCCAAGTTATTAGAGTTCTCAAGATAAACTTATATCGCAGGTGTGACCAAATCAAGTACACAGCAGAAGGAAATAACATTGGGGTCATCCTACCCAGGTGGGAACCTTGGTAAGATATATTCTGGTATGTTTCTTGGCTCGGCTAATACTGCTGATGTTTTGCATTTTCGAAGTATTACATCCTAGTTAAAAGAATGTACTTTTCTTTCGTGGTTGTTTTTGTGCATGTGTTTGTGCGTGTCTTCTTGTATGTGTTTTGTTTTTGTTTCCTCACTCTCGTTCGCTTCAGTCACATGGAGCTTCCAACAACGGAGTTACCCGTAATCACTGGCGTGATAACCGCGTCGCGCTCATATCAAACGCACTTGGATTCATGTCTGCTCCCTGCCTTCGACATACCCTCGATAGCACGGTACCCAGAACGGCTACTTCCTTTTTCTCAGTGTCCGCTGCTCTTCCTTGTTGGCCTTCGATAGTTCGGCGACACATCAGAGTGACGCGAAACTAATCGTGGTGCAAATGAACGATTTGTTCGGTAAATTTTGCGATGTATGCAAGCATGGATCGCGACGCGCATATGTAACTGCTCGATCTCGTCTATGGTGCTTCTTGTCTTGACGTTTAATCGGTCTCCCTAAGAGCGAGTCCTGTCTTGCTGGTGGTTTCGAGACCACTGCCCAGTGCTTTGCCTCGTTGAGAATCGATAATTTGGTTGAGAACTGACTACGGCAATAATACTTGTTTGACATAGATTTGACGTCTCCCTCAATTTGCGTCATTAGAATGACGCGAAAACTAACGGTCGAATCCGTGCTTCAACCACCGAAGTTCGCTCCGTCAGCTCCAGCAGCCGCCGGGCTAGACGCCCATCCGTCAGATTCTCGCCTTTTGGCCGTCAGTTACGACACCGTTAACACGTCTTCTGTACACATTCCGTCGGCCCGTGCGCCGCCTCCGTCAATTGACGGATCCCGTCTGAACGTCGTCAATGCCCGGGATTCCAGTCAGTCGAGCAGGCTTTCCGTCACTTCAGACATTCGATGTGGCGTTACCCTATATAGTGACAGCAGCGATCGTGACGATAACGGATGTGTGGCCGTGTGGACGAGGGAACGGCCGTTATCCCCGCTAGAATCGCTCTCGTTTAGAGGATCTCGAGTAAGTACGATCCTCTGGGTACTCGGCGACCCGAACCTGCTCCTAGGGGGGACACGGAGTGGACACGTGGCAGTCTGGGATTTGCGGGTGGGAGGAGAGCCGTGCCAGGTGGGACCGGGAAAGGCGGCGTGGAGAGCGGTGGATGGTAGGAGAGTGACGTCGCTGGCCGCAGGGGGAGGGGGAGGGGGGTCAAGAGGAGAAGCAGGCGGGGGCGGAAGGGGAGGAGCAGGGGGAGGAGGAGGGGGTGGTGTGGGACCAGGAGGGGCGGGGGAGAGGGGCGGGGAGGAGGTGCTGAGTGGCAGTGCGGGGGGGAGGCTGATGAGATGGAGCAGGCGGATGATGGGCATGGTGAGTGCGGATGATGGGCACAGTGAGTGCGCGCGTGTGATCCGAGGGGGGATGGGATCGTGTGAGTCTTCTCTCAACCCCTCTTGTTTCCTCCTCCTCCCCCCTCTCGTCTCCATTCTCATCCCCTCTCTCCTTTTCCTTCTCCTCCCCTATCTCTCTTCACCTCCCCTATCGCTCTTCACCTCCCCTATCTCTCTTCACCTCCCATCTCACTCATCATCTCCCTTTTTCCCCCACGCCCTGCCCTGCCAACAGCCCTTGGAGGTCATCCCCCTCACCCCACCTGGCGTTTCACCTGACAGCTGGCGCATGCTGACGCAGTGGCCTCTGGTGCCCTCGGAGCTGCAGATGGGGACGGCACCCGTGTGGCGGGGAGCACCTGGAAATGCACCTGAAGAAGAACCTGGTGGAGCACCGGGATTTTCACCTGGGGTTTCACCTGAAGTGTTTTACATGGGTACTGACTGTGGTGGTGTGTTCCAAGGGCATCTCTCCCCCTCCGCCCTCACTGCCTCTGCTTCTCTTCCCTCCTCCTCCTCCTCCGCCTCCTCATCACGGCTTGGCATTCAGTTTGGCTCCTCTTCGGCCTCCGCTCCTGCCACCTCAACTGCCACGTCAGCTGCTGTGTCAGCAACTGCATTCCGTTATGGGTCCGTGACCCCCAGCCAAGCAGGGTTACCTGCAACAGAAGAATCAGAGCCCGGTAAGCAGAGGCATGTGTTAGCAGAGGCATGTGGAAGCAGAGGCATGTGTAAGCAGAGGCATGTGTAAGCAGAGGCATGTGTAAGCAGAGGCATTTGTAAGCAGAGGCATGTGTAAGCAGAGGCATTTGTAAGCAGAGGCATGTGTAAGCAGAGGCATGTGTAAGCAGAGGCATGTGTAAGCAGAGGAATGTGTAAGCAGAGGCATGTGTAAGCAGAGGCATGTGTAAGCAGAGGCATGTGTAAGCAACGGCATGTGTAAGCAGAGGCATGTGTAAGCAAAGGCATGTGTAAGCAGAGGCATGTGTAAGCAGAGGCATGTGTAAGCAGAGGCATGTGTAAGCAGAGGGATGTGTAAGCAGAGGCATGTGTAAGCAGAGGCATGTGTAAGCAGAGGCATGTGTAAGCAGAGGCATGTGTAAGCAGAGGCATGTGTAAGCAGAGGCATTTTGTAAGCAGAGGCATTTTGTAAGCAGAGGCATTTTGTAAGCAGAGGCATTTTGTAAGCAGAGGCATTTTGTAAGCAGAGGCATTTTGTAAGCAGAGGCATTTTGTAAGCAGAGGCATTTTGTAAGCAGAGGCATTTTGTAAGCAGAGGCATTTTGTAAGCAGAGGCATTTTGTAAGCAGAGGCATTTTGTAAGCAGAGGCATTTTGTAAGCAGAGGCATTTTGTAAGCAGAGGCATTTTGTAAGCAGAGGCATTTTGTAAGCAGAGGCATTTTGTAAGCAGAGGCATTTTGTAAGCAGAGGCATGTGTAAGCAGAGGCATTTTGTAAGCAGAGGCATTTGTAACAGTGTAACTCTACCAGCTCCCAGTTCCTCTGCCACTGTAATCACTGCAAATCCCCTTCCTCCTCTTCCTCAACCTCGTCACATCATGGCTCTTTCACATGCACTTTTCACTGCAACCCACGGGCTGATTCACTAGTTGAATCCTATTCAAACCCTCTTTCTCCTCCCCCTCACCCTTGTCACATCACAACACCCTCCTGTGAACCCTTGCACTGCACTGCACCGCACTGCACCCCACGGGCCTCCCCCTTCCATTCCAACTTTCCCTCTACCATTTACCCCATGTACACCCCTCCCGACCCTCCTCCCTCCCATCCCTCAGCCCCCCATGACAGCGCCTTCATATCTGACAGCCAATGCCACCCATGCACCACCCACCTCCCTTCCCACCTTGCTCTCAACCATTCATTCGAAACATGCTCCTCCCTCGCTCCCCTCTTCCCTCCCATCCCACAGCCCCCCATCACAGTGCCTTCACATCCAGCCTGCACTGCCACCCGTGTGCCGCCCTACTCTCCTCCAACCCTCCTCTCTGGCTCACATCCCTCTCTGCCTCTGAATGTCACAGCAGTCATGCCACCGTGGGCCACAGCAGCAACCAATCTTTGAGGCGGTTCGAAAGTGCACCACCATTCACCCCATGCACGCCCCTCTTTTCCTCCCTCCCATCCCACAGCCCCCCATCACAGTGCCTTCATATCTGGCCTGCACTGCCATCCGTGCGCCGCCCTCCTCTCCTCCGACCCGCCTCTGTGGCTCACCTCCCTCGGCAGCTCTGATTGCCACAGCAGTCGTGACACCGTGAGCCACAGCAGCAGCTGCAGCAACGGCAGTGGCAGCAGCACACGCAGCAGCACAAGCAGCGACAGAAGCAGCAGAAGCACTGGTTCCAATGACTCGTTATATAGAAGGGGAGAGGTGGTGGAGGAGTGGCATGGCATGGATACAACATGCCATCCCATGGGTGCTCGGACTCACCATCACGAATCCACTATGCCATGCCGCAATGGTGCTGCCATGCCACGGCATGGTGATCTCATTCTCTCCACCTCCTGGGACATGACCGTCAAGCTCTGGTCATCAGCCATCCCAGACAAGTAAGTCGGATCAATCGGCTTTTTGAGGCACCTTTATAATCTACTTGTTTCCCGTAGCCAGATCATTTGGCTTGCACCAAGGAAGGAGGCTTTTTTTCACGGAATATTCATGCCTTCCCTGGCTCATGTCGTGTGCTCGCACCCCTCGAGCTACTTCACCTTTTCTCTTTCGCCCCTCCCCCCCTTCCTCTCCCACCTCCCCCCTCTCTCTTCCCCCCATTACGTTCCGCTAGGATCGTGGGGACTCTGCTAGAGTACCCACTATCCAGAGTACCCACTATCCAGAGTACCCACTGTCCGGTCGCTACAATGTCTTCCAACAATCCTCCCTGCGTTCCCCTGTCGCCTTTCCCACTCACCGCCTTCCCCTAGAACAGGCCGCTACTCACCCTCCAATCATTCGACGACACGTGTCACGATGTGCGTTGGTGCCCCTCAAGCCTCTCCGTGTTCGCCCTCTCTGTTGGCTCCGGGAGGATCCAGCTGTGGGACCTGGCGTGTAACACCCGCCGTCCAGTCGCTACAGTGTCTTCTACAGTAAATTCTACAGTGAATTCAGTGAATACGACAGCTGGTGGGCCAGGTCCAGCGGCAATGACGGCCGCAGTGTCGTGTTATGGCACTGGAAAGGGTAGCGAATATGGGAATGAGAAGCACTCATCGGAAGATGGCAGTGTATTTATTAGGCTACGGTGGACATGTGATGGCAACCGGGTAGTTGCGGGAGACACTCGTGGCTGTGTATCCATTATCGATGCTTGAATTGGGTGCCTTAGAATGATAGCGCCATGCATATTAGACGAGAGATGTTCAACATAAAGAATGGGGGGATTGTATCCAAGGAATGTGATGTGAATGAATGGTTGGCAGGTGCAAAGCTGGTGGAGGGGAGCTTCAGAAAGTATGGTGGAGGAGAGGCTCTTTAGCAGACTTCTCACTCGCAGCTGCACCAGCTGGAGCTGCGCTCCTAGCAGCTAGCAACTAGCTGAAGCAGCAGTGGATTTGGCAGCAGGATGCATGTGCAGTGCACCTGAAGCAGTGCACCTGAAGCAGCGCCTGCAGCTCTGTCCTGCACTGTGTGTTAATGGCAGTGACCGGCAGAGGCAGGGGCTAGTGGGTAGAGGCTAGGACGAGGCACTCTTACAGTAGGGGAAGTCTGAGGGCAAGCAGGGCCAAGGGGAAGGCCTAGCTCAATCACTCAGAGTTGCTTCAGCAACCTTAGCAGTACCGCTTTCACTGTGAGTCGGTGCAGTGTAGTTTGCACTCGGTCAAACTTGTCAGTGGGTGCTGCCCACATCACACTGAGCTGTTCCTGGTTAAAGCCCAAATTTATATCAGCAAGAGGTAACATTCACATCGTCCACATCAGATTGCACACACGTACTTCCACCCACGCAGCCCACTGATAGTGCTAACTATGCAGCCCACTGAAAGAACCACACAAGAACGAAAAAAAGAGCAGCAAACACGCTGGTACGGTAGGAGGAAGCAACCCCTGGAGCAGCTCCCCTCCCGCGCGAATCCCTCCTTCATTGCTCAACACCCGCGTGCCCAACATGCCAAAGCGCATCAAATCTAGCGCTTCTTGTTCTTCCCGCCGCCGAAGAGGCTGAAACCGCCGCCAGCCTTCCTGCCGTTTGCGCTCTCCTGCTTGGGGGCCGGCGGCGGGGACGGGGTGGGCCATCCCGACCTCTGACGAGTTTTGGGCTGAGCGGCTTCGGAAGCGGCTTGGAGCGCCTCTGGATCGTCACCAAACTTGTTCTTGATCGCCCTTATGTTTGATTTCGACAAGTTGTCCGGTTCAGCCATGCTCTTCGCCGGCGCCTTCTGACTGTTTTCCGACTGGGAGCCGACGCTGCCGCTGCTGCTGAGACGGCCGTACTTGGCCGGCGGTGGCTGCGCCGCCACAGCGTCAAAGAGGCTCAGACACGCGAGGAGAAGGGCGAGCACGAAAAGAGAGCGCATGGCAGCCATCGTTGAATTCGACGGCGGAAGCTTATTTTTAGAAAACCCGAGGCACTTGGAGGTACTTTCCACGGAGGACGAATCAGGAGGCGATGCAGATGATAGGCAGTGAGGAAGAAACTGAATTGCTGGTGAGATGAGAGGCGCACGTCGTCGATTTATGCTTCCTCCGTGCTGCACTGAGATTCTGCGTTGGGGCTCACAATATCCGCGCAGCGGCAGAAATCTACAATCTCCGCGCAGCGGCTGAAATCTCTGTTGGGAGACTGCCGTGAGTCGCGGGGAAGTCGGAATCTCCGTGAGTGATGGTGGTGTGCTTTGCGAGTGAGTTCAACCCAAAATGCACGAACAAATTTCGCGAGGTGGATTTGCACGACGCAGCGAGAGATGCGGGGGCAAATAGGGTGCGAAATGCTATTGATGGAGCTCGTCGCACCACCTAGCTGCGAGAGTAGCGGGTTGAGTAACCAGCGGGGTCTGTCTGCTTCGCGAAACTCGATCGACGCAATTATCTTCAATAATTTCGCCCCTCAATTCCTTCCGCAGTCAACGGCTGCATTCTTCCTAGCTCGATTTTGTGAAGGAATTTTGCGACTCACCAACACACTCCAACCTCGCTTAAAAGCTACCCACCACACTTCGCCATCTCGAATCCCTGAACTAGATTTTCGCACATGCGAATTGTCTTCGCCTAAATTAGAAATTACTTCTCGTTACCCTCATTTCCTGGCTTGGCGAAGCTCGCTCAGGTAACGACGAGCCTTTCGCACTTTCGGAGTCCCCTCAGTTGGGCTGGGATAGGGCAAATGGGGATAGGTCTCAGATGTGCGTTTCTCGCTCTAAACCCTACCCAACCATTCTGAATTCTACATCAAACGCACAAACCCTCTTTGTGGCGCATGCTTCCAGACAAAGCCAACGCCTTCAGCACCTAAAAAGTAGTCTAGTGCCCCGAACCGCACCCTACCTGCAGAGTGCCTCAGTATATTTCAGCACCTAAAAAGTAGTCTAGTGCCCCGAACCGCATCTTACCTGCAGATTGCCTCAGTATATTTCAGCACCTAAAAAGTAGTCTAGTGCCCCGAACCGCATCCTACCTGTAGAGTGCTTCAGTATATGTCGGAAATCTTCGTACAGCTGTAAACTGCAGTAGCGTGCAGCTTGCGAGAACCACTTCATTCGTTCACATTCCTTTATTTCTGAGTCAATGTTCATTTTTTTTTTATGTATGAATCCGCCACGAGCGCAACGGCCCTCGATATTGACCCGGTCACCTCCTGTCGTTGTCACATCTCGGTACAGTCACCTCATCATCGCCGGCGATCATGGATGCGAAGGTGCTCAGCTTCGGCGACGTCCTTCTGCTAGCGTGCGACGTGGCGACATCATTGATTTCTACTTGGAATCATGCCTCTCGCGAACCCTCCTCGCCGCATCCGACCTTGGTTCTCCGTTGTCCCGCTGGTGACCATGGCCCAGTCAATTCTCGCCGCATCCGACCGCTCCGCTTCTGTTGTTTGGCGCTGGACAGCAAGCAGCAGCGCGGGAGGAGCAAGCAGCAGCAGCAGCAACGGCCGGTGGCGCTGCTGCTGCTGGTGGTGGTGCTGCTGCTGAGGGGAGGGTAGCAGCGGCGCCGGGCTGCTGGTGGGGCCGTCGGTGACCTTGTGCCCGTCGGTGCGACGATGACGTCACGAGAACCATGGCGGGCAAAACAAGGAGGTGATGGTTTGATCACGCCGCATATCCCATAGCGCCGCATATCCCATAGCGCCGCACATTGCCTCGCTCTGAAACTGTGCTTGATGACGTCACAGAGACTGCGCGTGGCTCCTATGTGCACTGCACATCAGGGGAATGGCAATGGGGAGGGCAAGGCAAGCAAGTTGAGTAGAGCATGTCGGTGACTTCACATTGGGGGGAGGGACGATGGGTGCCATTGCGTTGTAAAGAATCCCATCCATCCCTCGATGTCCCTCTGCTTCAGTCGCAATCGTTGTTCACTGCCTCTCTGCCTCACTGCCTCACTGCCTCACTGCTCTCCCTCACTGCCTCACTGCCTCACTGCTCTCCCTCACTGCCTCACTGCCTCGCTGCCTCACTGCTTTCCCCCAGGAGCTTCTTGCTCCTGTGAGTCTTGTTGCTGGTGTGATGAGAGTGGGGATGGGCTCTTGTGAGTCTCACCTCCTCTTCACCTCCTCATCCCCTGGCCAATCACAACTCGAGTTTCAGTTTGGTTGTTCTTCGCCCTCCGCTGCCACCTCAGCTGCCACGTCATCTGCTGTGTCAGCATCTGCATCCAGTTAAGGGTTTACTGCCCCCATCCAAGCAGGGTTACCTGCATGCAACGCAAGAACCAGACCCAGGTGAGCATAAGCATTTGTAACAATGTAACCATAGCAGCTACCAGTTCCGCAGCCACTGTAACAGCACTCCAACCGAATCCCGAACCCCTAAACCTGACCCGAATCTCTAAGCCTTGAACCTAACCCGAATCTCTAAGCCCTAAACCTGACCCGAGTCTGTGACATACCCCCCATGCACTGCCATATCCCCCATGCACTGCCATATCCCCCATGCGCTGCCATATCCCCCATGCACTGCCATATCCCCCATGCACTGCCATATCCCCCATGCACTGCCATATCCCCCATGCATGGGCCGTGCAGGAGAGGAGCACCGGCAGCACACGTAACAGCACACGTAGCAGCAGCAGGAGCAGCTGAAGCAATGGTTTGAACGACTCGTCATATCGTAGGGGAGGTGCCGTGGAGGAGTGGCATGGCATGGATTCAACATGCCATCCCATGGGTGCTCCGACTCACCATCACGAATCCACCATGCCATGCCAGGATGGTGCTGCCATGCCTCGGCATGGTGATCTCATTCTCTCCACCTCCTAGGACATGACAGTGGAAAGGGTGGAGAGATTGCAGTGTTTTTATCAGGCTGAGGTGGACATGCGATGGCAACGAGATCGTTGCAGGAGACACCCTTGGCCGTGATACCGCCGCCAGCCCCCGTTGGTACCATCACCATTGGTGCTTATATTGGCTCTCAAAATATGTGTGCCATGCAAAGTAGATGAGAGATATTATCCGACTGGATCATGTCAAATTATATGTTTACCATTCTTCTAGGCTGTAGTGGGTTTAGCTGCCAGAATGTAATGGTTTGTCTAGCCTGCAGTGGGGTACTCTATAGCGAGTACAGCCCTTCTAGGGTTTGCTATATGTATCCCTATGCTTGTTAGTCAAAATCCTCTTTGCCTATTTCTCGTTTTCGCCTAGCCTGTTTAACATGCTATCAGAGCAGGTCGACCCTCCTGGGTCGATCCTGTGGGTGGTCCCGCCCGTTAGCTTCCGCTGCTGTTCTGTGTGTCGCGCGCGACGGATTTTTTCTTCCCGCCACGCGCTTGGGGCGCGCGGCGGTTTTCTGCTCACCGCGCGCCCCGAACGCGCGGCGGTTTTCTGCCCGCCGTGCGCCCCGAGGCGCGCGGCGGTTTTCTGCCCCGTCGACCGTGGCGTCGCCACCAGGAGCCCGTCGCGTCGCCCCGCAAGCCCGTCGCGTCGCCCCCAGGAGCCCGTCGCGTCGCCCCATAGGCCCGTCACGTCGCCCCCGGGAGCCCGTCGCGTCGCCCCGCAGGCCCGCGCGTCGCCTCCCCTTCCCGTCGCCCGTCGCGGCGCCCTGGGGGCCCGCGGGCCGCCCTATCCCGTCGCCTCGTCGCGGCGCCCTGGGGGCCCGCGCGTCCCCCCCCCCCCCCCCCCCCCCCCCCGTCGCCCGTCGCGGCGCCCTGGGGGCCCGCGCGTCGCCCCCTCCCGTCGCCCGTCGAGGCGCCCTGGGGGCTCGCGAGCCGCCCTACCCGGCGCCCGTAGCAGCTCCCCAGGGACCCGCGCCCCGCCCCCCTTCCGCTCGCACGCCGCCCCTACGCGCCGCCTGCGTTTAGGGTTTGGGGGTGGCGGGTATGGGGGTGCCGGGTGTGTGCGCCGTCCCCTCCTCCTCCTCCTCCTCCTCCTCCTCCTCCGTCTCCCACTGCTGCAGCTGCCGCTGAGGGGGGTGGGTGTGTGGGAGCCGAAGGAGTGGTGCTAGGGGGGGTGTAGTGGGAGTGGAGCTAGGGGTGCAGCAAGGGGGTGTGTGAAAAGGGGGTGGGACAGCTGGGGGAAGTTGAGTGGAGGCCGTCGACTTGTCGTCCGCAGCGCCTGAAGTCCAGAGAGCCACGACCCCCTGTGGCCGTGTAGTCCGGGGCTCTGCGCCCGGTAGCCACAGTGTGAGCTCCCCTGGGAGCACAGCGAGCCAGCTGCGACCCCCTGTCGCCGTGTAGTCCGGGTTTAGCCTGGTAGCGTCAGTGCGGCGTACTCCTGCTGCCTGTGTGTCTGCAGCTTCAGCCGTCGCCTCTCATCTTCTTGCTCCCACAGTTTCTCCTCCTCCTCACTTGCCCTCTGTGATAGCCTCTAGCTTTGCTTGTATTTGTGAACCTACTGCTCTGCCTGCTTGTTGTGTTGATTGTACCCCACTTTGACTATGGGGGTGTGTCAGAATGTAATGGTTGTCTAGCCTGCAGTGGGGTACTCTATAGCGAGTACAGCCCTTCTAGGGTTTGCTATATGTATCCCTATGCTTGTTAGTCAAAATCCTCTTTGCTCACTTCTCGTTTTCGCCTAGCCTGTTTAACATCAACCTTAGGGGGAACACATACTTTCTCGACACTCTCATGTACCACCCACCCTTGACCTAATCTTCATTCCTCCTGTTAGTCTAACATGGTATTAAGAGCATGTTCCTACGGACCCCTATCAGGCTAACCCCTTGTCAGACTGGTCCATGCGAGCGATTTCGTTATAAACGCCGTTTTTCTGACTTGGAAAAATACATTGCTGTTCGATGAATTGGTCGCGCGGAATCTTTGACACATGCAGTTTCTGTGAGCCTTGTCAGACAATCGCGCGAAATCTATCACATGTGCTGTTTTGTCGGGTATGAAGCATACAAAGAAATTCCTGCCAAACACTCGTTTCAACTGCCTGGAATTTGTCTGAACTCGGGAAACTTTCTTCCTTTGCAACCTTTCAGGAGCGTTGCACAGTGCCACGTCACCCAACGCATTTTGTCGCGCACTTCAGAAACGAGCAAAAAGACTAATACGAAACAAGTTTAATCCGAGATTTTGGTGTTTGAGCCGAGTCTGACAAGGGGCTAGCCTGATAGGAGTCCGTAGGAACACGCTCTAAGAGCGTTATGGTCCTTAGGACCAGATTTTTAAGAGGCCCACCGTTCAATTTTCACTCTGCTGCCCGAGTCGCGCCCCTAGGCATGTCTCGTCTTTTATCCTACCCGAAGCGTGCCCTAGACGAGACGATTTTTCTTCCCTAGGCGCGTCCCGTCCCCTAGGCGAGACGATTTTTTTTTTTTCCTGCCTAGTCACAGCCCGCGCGCAGCCCGTACAGTCCGCGCTAGGCCCTCGCGTAGCCCGTACAGCCCACGCCAGCCCTGCGCGCAGCCCGTACAGCCCGCGCCAGGCCCGCGCGCGGCCCGTACAGCCCGCGCCAGGCCCGCGCGCAGCTCGTACAGCCCACGCGACGCCCTACCCTGCCGCCCGCACGCTGCGCCCGCTGCTTGCGCGCTGCCCCTGCTGCTCGCGTGCTGCATTTGCTGCCCGCGCGCTGCTCGCCCTGCCTGCGAACTCCTAGCGCGCTGCTGCACCAGAGTTGCTGCTGCTGCTGCTACTTGCTACAGCTGCTCCTCCTTGCTGCTGCTGCTGCTACTTGCTGCAGCTGCTCCTACTTGCTGCCGCTGCTGCTACTTGCTGCAGCTGCCCCTCCTTGCTGCTGCTGCTGCTGCTGCTGCAGCTGCTCCTCCTTGCTGCTGCTGCTGCTACTTGCCCTGCGTGCCCGCCCCGCAGCCCTCGTGCTGCCTCTGCTGCCTCTACTGCGCCGCTTGTCCCGGCCTGCCCGCTGCCCTGCAGCCCGCGCGCCCCATCCCCCTACCCTCGTGCAGCCTCTGCCAGCCCGCGTGCTGCCCTTTGCCGCCTGCAAGCTGTCCTTGCCGCCTCTGCGCTTTCCCGGCTGCTCCTTACCTGCGCTGCGATTATGGCGACGCTCAACGTCCTAGCGTTTGAGCCTGAAGGTCCCCCGATAGAGTTCGCCACTTGGCTCAATGACCTGCAACTGTTCTTAATGACCGATGCCAAAGATGGTGTTTCCCTGTTCGATCACGCGTCTGGCTCCTCAGTTGCTCCTGCTGACACCGCTGACGCTCTCGCTCGCTCACAGTGGCAGACTCGCGATGCTGCTGCGCGCCTCGCTATTCGCAACCATCTGCCGATCACTGAGCGCGCGCACTTTAGCCAGCACAAGACCGCTAAGGCACTGTACACCGCTGTAGTTGCCCGCTACTCTTCCCCAGCCACTGCAGCCCTGGGCCGTCTTATCCTACCCTACTTGTTCCCCGACCTGTCCTCGTTTGCCACCGTTGAGGACCTCATCTCCCACCTTCGCGCTAGTGACGTTCGTTTTCGTGCCGCCCTTCCAGACGAGTTCCTCGCCGAGAACCCACCCCGATGTACTTTACCCTCTATTTCCTCGTCACCCGCCTCCCTGACACTCTTCGCCCTAGACCCTACCACCCTCACTGTCGACGACTTCGAGCAGCAACTCCTAGCGGCAGAGAAGTGCATTGTCGCTGTAGGTACTGCTCGTGGCACTCCTCGCACTCCCCTCTTTGAGGGGTGCTCCCCCTCCCCTCTTGCCCCCTCCTACGCCTCTGGTGCTGCCGCAGTCGACCTCCTTGGTGCTGAGGAGGTTGGGGCTGCTTCCGCTCCTAGTGGGAAGCGCCGCAGCGCCAAGGGCAAGGGCCGCAGGGGTGGTGGAGGTGGCGGTGGAGGGGGCGATTGTTAGAATAATGCACTAGGATGGATTTGACTAAGGCAAGCAGTGATACAAGTATGAAACCCTAAAGGGGTTGTACCCCTTAGTGGCTACCCCACTCCAGCCTACAGTATACAAATAACAAAATAACGTTTGACACACCCCCATCGGCAAAGTGGGGGAGAACAAGTGGTCTCAAGACCAGTCAAGAGAAGCAAGACAAGCCCAGGGTGGATCTCAACGTCACCACACATTCTGAGCACAAGCAAGGAGGGCCACAAGGTCAGTTCACGAGCACTGATATACAAGAGAGAGCAAGCAAAACAGCAATCACTACCTAGCAAGTGTAGGCATGCAGGTATATATAATGAATCACAGTACAAGCAAGGTCAAGCAGTGAGCAAGTGAGAGAAAGTAGGCACGAGACCTAGAGCAGCTGATGATCACTAGGCGGAAGCGCCTTGGTGAAGATATCAGCTGTGTTGGCCCGCGTGTCCACGTAAGCAAGACGAAGCTGACCACGCTGCTGTAGCTCTCGAGCAAGAAAGTAACGCAGAGCAATATGCTTTGTCCTGTGCTCCAGTCTGTGCTCCTGACACAAGGCAAGGGCTGCCTTGTTGTCGCGGCACAGAACTGGAGGAGAACGCGGCTGCTCTCCCAAGTCAGTCAGCAGGTAAGTGAGCCAGCATAACTCCTGTGCAGCCATGGCTGTGGCGTAGATCTCAGCCTCACAACTGGAGCTGAGAACAGAAGACGAACGGGTAGACCGCCAAGAGACAGAACCAGAGCCAAGGCTGAAGGTGTAACCCTGCGACGACCGCTGCGTAGCCAGGTCGTCAACCCAAGAAGCGTCTGAATGTCCATAGAGGACAACGTCACCCCGTCCTCCAAGCACCAGCCCCATGCCTGATGTACTGCACAAGTAGCGCAGCACCCTCTTAGCAGCCTCCCAGTGCTCTCGCCTGTGCCTCCCAGGCGCAACGTAGCGAGCCAGGATGCTAAGAGGGTACGCAAGGTCAGGTCGTGTGCAAGTCATCAGGTACATGAGGCAGCCCACAAGCTCTGGGTACGGGCCACTCGGCTCTACGGACTCGTCCGAAGGTGGAGCTGAGAGCGGGAGACCGGTAGACAGAGGATTGGACTGTGGTGAGGAGAACTGGAAGCCGAAGTGCTGAAGGACCTGCTGCACCATGTGTGACTGAGTCAGGGTGATGGTGCGGCGTGCTTTGTCCCGGGTGATATGCAAGCCAAGGTAGCTGCGCAGCTCACCCAGGTCTGTGCACGTGTGTCTCTTCTGCAGCTCCGACTTCACAAGGGCGAGTGCCTCAGTGTCAGCAGTAGCAAAGACCAGGTCGTCAACGTACACGAGGATGTAGAACGGCGGCAGGGACGTGTCGGTGCGGAGGAACAGCGACGGGTCTGCAGTCGAAGGAGCAAACCCAAGTGCCGCAAGAGTCGTCCTCAGTGTGTCGTGCCACTCACGAGGTGCCTGGCGGAGACCGTAGACTGGGCGCCGGAGGCTCCACTGGGTACCGGGAGGGAACGACCCAGTGAAGCCAGGAGGGCGACGCAGCCAGATCTCCTCGTGCAGGCTGCCCTGCAAGAAGGCTGTGCTGAAGTCAAGAGAGTGAAGCTCGTAGTCACGCTGAGCGGCAACGTGCAGCAGCACCCGAAGAGTGGTCATCTTCGGGGTAGGGGAGAAGGTTTGGAAGAAGTCAACTCCCTGTCGCTGACTGAAGCCTCGTGCAACGTAACGAGCCTTGAAGACAGGCGGAGAACCCGGCGGCCGCTTCACCCTGAAATCCACATGCCATCGACGATGTTCGCCCCAGGAGGGGGAACCTCGTCGACGTAGGTGCCTGTGGACTTCCAGGATGCCATCTCTGCGTCCATGGCTGTCTGCCACTGAGAGGAGTAGGGACCCGAGATCGCCTCTGTGTAAGAGCGCGGGGTCGGGATGTCTGGTGCATCCGGGTCTCCCTCAAGGGCAAGCAGCATGGCCACGAGATGAGGTACAGCAGCCGCAAGACAGTCGAGCTCCTCCTGCCTGTCCTCAAGGACGTCCATGCCAAGAGCACACTCACCCCCGACGAACGGAGGACAGACAGACTCAGACCCAGCAACAAGGCTGGCAGCGTAGTCTAGACGACAGGCAGCAGCAAAGTCAACGAGCTCAGCAACTAAGGCAGACGCAGCAGCAGACTCAAACGACGGGTTAGTGACAACAGTGGCTAGCAGACGCGTGACAGTAGGGCTGGCAGCACGAACAGCGTCAGACGCAGGGTCAGGAAGCTCAGGAAGAGAGGACGCAGGAGGAGAAGGCAGTGGGACGCGCTGCAGAGCAGAGGAGGGACGAAGTGCCATGGTGTGAGTGCCCGGCACAGGAGGAGGACGCGGACGCGGGACACGGCGAGCAGTGCGAGCGACGCGAACAGGCGAGGCAGGCTCACGACGCTCTGTAAGCGAGTCTGTCTGCTCAGTGTAAGGAGAAGGAGCAGGCAGCGGAGAGCCAGGCTGTAGTGGAAGACCAGTAGAAGACGGGAGGGTAAGAACCTGACGAAGCACGGAGTCAGGCGGCGGGAGAGACGACGGCGACGGCGGAGTGAAGAACAGACGCCGCTGCGCAGCACCACCAGCAGCAGCACCTCCAGAACCAGCGTCACCAGCTCCATCTCCTCCCGCCCCAGAGGCTCCAGGACCAGGAACTCTAGCGTCAGCACCTCCAGCACCAGGACCTCCAGTCCCAGTGTCTCCAACTCTAGCGTCTCCAGCGGCAGAACCGATGGCTCCAGTAGCCCCAGGACCAGCACCACCAGCCCCAGCAGCTCCAGTACCTCCAGTACGAGCACCTCCGGGACCAACAGCACCAGGGGCTCCTCCAGCACCAGCAGCGTCGGAAGGTCCAGCAGTCCCAGCACCTCCAGCAGCTCCAGTAGCTGAGCCCTCAGCACCAGCAGCACCATGCGAACGGTGGTAGCCTCGGGTGTACCACTCACGCAGCTGCTGCGGGGAGAGAGGCTCCTGCCGACCAGACCCAGGCTCAGCACCCCCAGGCTCAGCACCCCCAAGCTCAGCACCCCCAGGCTCAGCACCCCCAGGCTCAGCACCCCCAGGCTCAGCACCCCCAGGCTCAGCACCCCCAGACTCCTCACACTCAGGCTCAACACTCCCAGGCGCAGCACCCCCAGGCTCCACGCACCCAGGTACAGCACCCTCAGGATCAGCACCCCCAGGCTCCACGCACCCAGGTACAGCACCCTCAGGCTCAGCACCCCCAGGCTCAACACGCTCAGGCGCAGCACTCCCAGGCGCAGCACCCCCAGGCTCCACGCACTCAGGTACAGCACCCCCAGGCTCAGCAGCTCCAGGCTCGTCACGCTCAGGCTCAGCACCCCCAGGCTCCACGCGCTCAGGCTCAGCACCCCCAGGCTCCGCACCCGCAGGCTCAGCACCCTCAGGCCCCGCACCCACAAGCTCAGCACCCCTAGACTCAGGACCCCCAGCAGTACCTCCTCTAGCAGCACCAGAGTCACCAGTGACCTCGACAGGCTCAACCAGGGGAGAGGGGTCTACCTGGGAACACCTGAAGGAGCAGGACCCTGAGGGGGGAGGGGGTCTACCGGGGGGGGACCTGGAGCGAGGAAGAGCGGCGGGGGAGGGAGAGAGAGAGTGCGGTAGGGGAAGAGACGGTAAAAGGGAACCGACTCGTCAAATTTGACGTCCTCAGAGGACAGAACACGGCGCGAGGTGGGGTGGTAAAACTGCCAGCCAGGCGCGTCAGTAGGGAAGCCAAGGAAGACGCAGGGAATGGCGCGAGCGGAGAGTTTGCCCGCGGAGGTATCGCGGACAAAGGCACGAGAGCCCCAGACCCGGAAGCGCGACGCATCGCCAACCTTCCCCATCCAACGCAGTGTGGGCGAGGTCTCCGGCAAGGAGACACGAGGCCAGAGGTTGAGCTGATGCGCAGCGTACCGAACCGCAAACGGCCACAGAAAATGGGGAGCCGCCGCATGGATCATGGAGGTGCGAGCGATCTCCATGACTAGGCCAATGCGGCGCTCAGCAACCCCATTCTGCTGCGGAGAGGCCGGAAGCGTGAACGACTGGAGGATGCCCTCCCCCTGACAAAAGTCCCGCAAGAGGTCGGAGGAAAACTCACCACCTCTGTCAGAGTGCAGACGTAGGACGGGAAAGTCCGTCTGGAAACGGTCGCGGAGCTGGAGACGAACAGCGCGGATCCAAGGGATCAAGACAGCAGGGACTTCACCCTTGCTACGCAAGGGGAAGACCGTGGTGTACCGCGAGTAGTCGTCAACAACCAGCAGAAAGTACTGCTCGCGGCCCTGTCCCCGGACGCGGGCTGGGCCCCACACGTCCATGTGCAGGGGAGCGTCTGTCGGGGGAAACGAGGAGTGAGGAGCGGCGCGCTGCCGCCCCTCGACACAGGGAAGACACGGCGGGGCAGGCGAGCGTGGGAGCGACGGCAGCGACTGGGGAAGACCAGAGACAAGCAGACGGGAGTGCATGCTGCGGAGGCGCGGCAGAGAGGGGTGACCAAGGCGGTGGTGCCAGAGGAGAGTCTGGTGCGACAGGTGACGACACAAGCAAGGGGCAGACTCCGGTCCGGACAAGGACACCTGACCAGTAGCAGCAACCTGGGGAGACCCGACAGTCAGGGTGTACAGACTCGACCCAGGCCGACGGGTGAACGTGGCCAGGTGGCGGCCCGTGCGGGCACACGTGCAGATCGCCACACGACGTCCTCCAGGGGTGAAGGTGTCAACCCACTCATCCTGGATGACGGCGTTACTCACCAGGTTCGTAGAGAACGAGGGGAGGTGGAGACCTGTAAGTGAGCCAGACGGGACCGCCGGACAGGGGAGGACAGTGGAGGAACGTGCAAGGACAGGTCCCCCAAAGGGGTCTGCAAGGGAGACAGGAACCGGTGCAGAGAGCGGTGTGACCGTGGTGCTGTCGCGGAAGAAGCAGCGGGAGGCACCTGAGTCTAGCGTGAAAGTGTACAAGGCCTCAGTAGGCGCAGTACCTGAGAGAGCAGACTCACTAGCACCTAGGGCAGCAGACTCGCAAGCACCAAGGGCAGCAGAATCACAAGCACCTGAAGCAGCAGCCGCTATACCAGGGTCTGGCGGAACACACAGGTAACAGTCACCCTCAGCACTAACAGTCAATGCATACATGGCAGCAAGGATAGCATCATAGTCAAGATCAAAGATCTCTACTCCCCTCCTAAGCAGATCAGCCCAGTTGGGCAGTTCAGAACAGTCAGGAAACTGAGCACGCCAGGCGTCACTAAGGCGGGAAAAGCAGCGCTGTTGGGTGTGCAACCTCCCGCAGGTCTGACCAGCACGCTCACCCGTACGAATGACATACGGGCAGGTACCACCACCCCCAGGCGACTGACGTGGCGCATACCACTCACAAAGATCCTGCGGCGTACGGGGTAGTCGCTGGCGCTGCTGCTGCTGTGCCTGGCTGCCTCCAGAGCCGCCGCGCTGGGCCACACCACTGCGACCGCCGCCACCGACTCCGCTGCCACTCCCACCACCGCCACCTCTGCCGCTGCCACCCCCACTGCCGCCGCCACCACCGACCCCAACACCCCCACCCCCACCCCCGCCGCTCTCACCACCCCCGCCGCCACCACCCGAGCCTCCACCACCGCCTCCACCCCCACCACCCCCACCACCCCTGCCGCCCTTCGCCTTGCCGCTGCGGCGCCTGCCACTGGAAGCAGACGCAACCCCAACCTCCTCAGCACCAAGGAGGTCGACAGCAGCAGCAGTGGCGACAGAGGGGAGGAGGGGAGAGGGGGAACACCCCTCGAAGAAGGGGGTGCGAGGAGTGCCTCGAGAAGCGCCTACAGCGTTAATGCTAACGTCGGCCGCTGTAAGGTGCTTTTCGAGGAGGTCTATAGTGAGCTCAGTGGGGTCCATGGCGAGGAAGGTGTCCCTGACAGCACGAAGGGAGTCAGGGAGGCGAGTGACTAGGAGGTAGAGGGTGTAGTGAATAGGGGGAGGGTTCTTGGCGAGGAAGTCTGCAGGGGTCGCAGCACGCACCCTAGCGTCGCTAGTGCAGAGGTGGGTGATGAGATCAGCGACAGTAGGAAAGGCGGACAAAGTCAGGAAAGAGGTAGGGCAGGATAAGACGGCCTAGCGCAGCAGTGGCAGGCGAGCTGTAGCGAGCTACGACTGCGTCGAACAGGTCCTTGGCGGTTTGCTGCTGGCAAAAGTGCGCGCGTTCGGCTAGTGGCAGGTGGTTTCGCACAGCTAGGCGAGCAGCAGCGTCGCGAATAAGCCACTGGTCACGAGTGTCAGCGTCACCAGTGAGCGAACAGGGACACACGATCCTTAGACTCGCACTGAAGGTAGAGCCTCGTCTAACCAGGTCTCAAATTCGATCGAGCGGCCATCTGATTCAAAGGTGAGAACGTTATAAGTCGCCATCGTTGGTAGCGCAGGGTAGGAAGGCGGCGCTGACTTGGTCAGGGGCGGCCGGCAGGGGAGGAAGCGGACGGCATGCAACGCAGGGCAGGGAGCGCGGCAGGTGGTGCTAAGCACGGGCAGGGTAGGGTGGCGCAGCCGCAGGCTGCGCACGGGCAGGGCAGGGTGGCGTGGCAGAAGGCTGCGCAAGAGCAGGGCAGGGATGCGCGGCGGCTGGCTGCGCACGGGCAGGGCAGGTGGCGCGGCGGCGGGCGGCGCACAGGCAGGGCAGGGAGGCGCGGATTCGGGCTGCGCACGGGTAAGGCAGGGAGGCGCGGCGGCTGGCCGCGCACGGGCAGGGCAGGTGGCGCGGCTGCGGGCTGCGCACGGGCAGGGCGGGGAGGCGCACCTGCGGGCTGCGCACGGGCAGGGCGGGGAGGCGCAGCTGCGGGCGGTGCACGGGCATTGTAGGGTGGCGCAGCGGCGGGCTGCGCGCAGGCAAGACAGGGGGCGCGGCGGCGGGCTGCGCACGGGTAAGGCAGTGCACGCGCGAGCGGCGCACTGGCAGGGCAGGCGCGCGGGCGGCGAGGCGACGCGGCAGTAGCGCGACGCGGCCAGCAGCGCGCGCGGTGGGGCAGGCAGAGCAGCGCTAAAAGAAAAAAAAAAAAAAAAAAAAAACCGCGCTGCAGCAGTGGCGCGCGCCTAAGAGGGGCAGCGCGACTGGGGGCAATGGGGTAACGTGGTAACAGGTGGGCCCTATGATACAACTTAGGTCCTAAGGACCCATGGCTCTTGATACCATGTTAGAATAATGCACTAGGATGGATTTGACTAAGGCAAGCAGTGATACAAGTATGAAACCCTAAAGGGGTTGTACCCCTTAGTGGCTACCCCACTCCAGCCTACAGTATACAAATAACAAAAAAACGTTTAACATCGATAGTGGAGGAGGCGGGGGAGGTGGAGGTGGTGGTAGTGGTCGTGGAGGTGGAGGTGGTGGAGGGGGCAGCGGTGGTAGCGGGAGCGGTGGAGGTGGCAGCGGCGGTAGTGGGGGAGGAGGGAGCGGTGGTGGCGGCGGTGGTGGGGGCTGGAGTGGAGCCGGCCAAGGGGGGGGCTCCAGTGGTGGCCAGGGGCAGCAGCACCAGTCGCAGCAGCAGCAGTAGCAGCAGCAGCGTCAGCATGCGACCCCCACGCCTCAGCAGCTTCGTGACTGGTACGCTCAGCGTGGGGCGTCTGGGGGTCCTGGTCGCTGCCCGTATGTTATTCGCACAGGTGCCCGCAAGGGTCAGACATGCGGCAAGTTTCACACTGAGTACCGCTGCTTCTCTCGGCTTGACGACGCCTGGCGCACCCACTTTCCTGACGCCACTGAGCTTCCCTGCTGGGCAGACCTGGTTAGGCGTGATGTTCCTATCTTTGATCTGGACTATGATGCGATTCTTGCTGCCATGTATGCATTGACTGTTAGTGCTGAGGGTGATTGCTACTTGTGTGTACCACCTGACCCAGGTATAGAGACTGCAGCCCTAGGTGCTAGTGAGTCTGCTCTCCCTGGTACTGCGTCGGCTCAGGCCTTGCACACCTTTACACTTGACTCTGGTGCTTCTCGCTGCTTCTTTCGCGACAGCACCACAGTCACTCCCCTCCCTGCACCTGTCCTTGTCTCACTGGCTGACCCCTCTGGGGGCCCAGTGCTTGCTCGCTCCTCCACTGTACTCCCGTGTCCGGCGGTCCCGTCCGGTGAGCTGTCAGGTCTCCACATCCCCTCGTTCTCTACGAACCTGGTGAGCAACACCGTCCTTCAGGATCATTGGGTTGACACCTTTACTCCTGGAGGACAGCGTGTGACGATCTGCACGTGCTCTAGGACTGGCCGCCACCTGGCCACGTTCACACGTGCGCCTGGGTCCAGTCTGTACACCCTCACCACTGTGTCGCGCTACACCCCTTTGTCTCCTCAGCTGTACGCGTCCGCTCAGGTAGCTACCCAGTGTGAGTGTCGCCGTCTGTCGCACCAGACTCTCCACTTGGACGTGTGGGGCCCAGCCCGCGTCTAGGGACAGGGCCGCGAGCGGTACTTCCTGCTGGTCGTCGACGACTACACGCGCTACACCACAATCTTCCACTTGCGCAGCAAGGGGGACGTCCCTTCGGTTTTGATCCCTTGGATCCGCGCTGTTCGTCTCCAGCTCCGCGAGCGGTTCCACTCGGACTTTCCTGTCCTGCGTCTGCACTCTGACAGAGGTGGTGAGTTCACCTCCGACCTCTTGCGAGCTTTCTGTGAGGAGGAGGGCATCCTCCAGTTGTTCACGCTTCCGGCCTCCCCGCAGCAGAATGGGGTTGCTGAGCGCCGCATTGGCTTAGTCATGGAGGTCGCTCGTACCTCCATGATCCATGCGGCTGCTCCCCATTTTCTGTGGCCATTTGCGGTCCGGTACGCCGCGCATCAGCTCAACCTCTGGCCCCGTGTCTCCGTGCCGGAGACCTCGCCCACACTGCGTTGGACGGGGGAGGTTGGCGATGCGTCGCGCTTCCGGGTCTGGGGTGCTCGTACCTTTGTCCGCGATACCACTGCGGACAAGCTCTCCGCTCGCGCCATTCCCTGCGTCTTCCTTGGCTTTCCCCCTGACGCGCCTGGTTGGCAGTTTTACCACCCCGCCTCGCGCCGTGTCTTTGCATCTCAGGACGTCACCTTTGACGAGTCGGTCCCCTTTTACCGTCTCTTTCCCTACCGCACTGCCCCTCTTCCCCCCCCGCCGCTCTTTCTCGCTCCAGGTCCTCCCCAGGTAGACCCCCTCCCCGCTCCTGGTCCTGCTCCTTCAGGTGTGTCTCAGGTAGACCCTCCTCCCTTGACTAAGCCGGTTGAGGTCACTGGTGACTCAGGTGCTGCTGGGGGCGATCCTGCTCGGGGTGTTGCTTCTGGGGGTGCTGAGCCTGGGGGTGCGGAGCCTGGGGGTGCTGAGCCTGAGGGTGCGGAGCCTAGAGATGCTGGGCCTGAGCGTGAGGAGCCTGGGGGTGCTGAGTCTGGGGGTGCTGAGTCTGGAGGTGCTGAGCCTGGGGGTGCTCACTGCGGCTGCTGGCGAGCAGTCTCTTTGGAGCGGCAGCCTCCGTAGTCGTGCCGCTGGTGCCTCGCCGCAGCGCTCTCGTCGGGGTGAGCCTCTCTCCCCACAGCAGCTGCGTGAGTGGTACGCTCACCGTCAGGGTCACGCTGCCGGAGCTGGGGGCCCTGCTGCGGGAGGCGCTGGCGTTGGAGTCGCTGGCGCTGGGGGCTCTGCCACTGGAGGCGCTTCTGCTGACGTCACTGGAGCTGGGGGTGCCGAGTCTGAGCGTACTGAGCCTGGGGGTGCTGCACCGGAGCGTGCTGAGCCTGGAGGTACTTTGTCTACTGGGGGTGCTGGAGCAGCTGGTCCCGGAGGTGCTCGTACTAGAGGTACTGGAGCTGCTGGGGCTGGAGGAGCTGCGGGACCTGGAGGTGCTACTGGACCTGGTGGTACTAGGGGTGCTGCTGCTGGAGGTACTGAGGCTGGAGACCCTGGAGCTGGAGGTGCCGGTTCTGGGGGTGCTGCTGCTGGAGGTTCTGGAGCTGCTGGAGGTGCTGGCGCTGGTGCTGGTGACACTGCACAGCCGCGCCTGTTCTTCGCTCCGCCGTCGCCGTCGTCTCTGCCACCGCCTGACTCCGTGCTTCGCCAGGTTCTTAGCCTCCCATCTTCTACTGGTCCCCCGTTACAGCCTGGCTCCCCTCTGCCTGCTCCCTCTCCTTACACTGAGCAGACTGAGTCGCTTACAGAGAGTCATGAGCCTGCGTCTCGTCCTGCCTCACCTGTTCGCACTGGTCGCACTGCTCGTCGTGTTCCTCGTCCGCGTCCTCCTCCTGTCCCTGGCACGCACACTATGGCACTTCGTCCTTCCTCTGTTCCACAGCGTGTTCCCCTGCCGTCTCCTCCTGCGTCCTCTCTTCCGCACGTTCCGGACCCTGAGTCTGACCTGGTTCGTGCTGCTCACCCTACTGTCACGCGTCTGTTGGCCACTGTTGTCACTGACCCTTCCTTTGAGTCTGCTGCTGCGTCTGCCTTGGTCGCTGAGCTTGTAGACTTTGCTGCTGCTTGTCGTCTCGACTACGCCGCTAGTCTTGTTGCTGACTCTGAGTCTCTCTGTCCTCCGTCCGTCGGGGGTGAGTATGCTCTTGGCACGGACGTCCTTGAAGACAGGCAGGAGGACTTTGAGTGTCTTGCAGCCGCTGTACCTCATCTCGTGGCCATGCTGCTTGCCCCTGAGGGAGACCCGGATGCACCAGACATCCCGACCCCGCGCTCTTACGCTGAGGCGATCGCGGGTGAGTACTCCTCTCAGTGGCAGACAGCCATGGATGCAGAGATGGCATCCTGGAAGTCCACAGGCACTTACGTCAATGCAGTTTCCCCTCCTGGGGCGAACATAGTCGATGGCATGTGGATTTTCAGGGTGAAGCGGCCGCCGGGTTCTCCGCCTGTCTTCAAGGCTCGTTACGTTGCACGAGGCTTCAGTCAGCGACAGGGAGTTGACTTCTTCCAGACCTTCTCCCCCACCCCGAAGATGACCACTCTTCGGGTGCTGCTGCACGTTGCCGCTCAGCGTGACTACGAGCTTCACTCTCTGGACTTCAGCACAGCGTTCTTACAGGGCAGTCTGCACGAGGAGATCTGGCTGCGCCGCCCACCTGGCTTCACTGGGTCGTTTCCTCCTGGTACCCAGTGGAGCCTCAGGCGGCCAGTCTACGGTCTCCGTCAGGCGCCTCGTGAGTGGCACGACACACTGAGGACGACACTGGCGGCTCTTGGGTTTGCTCCTTCCACTGCTGACCCGTCATTGTTTCTGCGCACCGACACTTCGTTGCCGCCGTTCTACATCCTCGTGTACGTTGACGACTTGGTCTTTGCCACTGCTGACACAGAGGCTCTCGCCCTTGTGAAGTCTGAGCTGCAGAAGAGACACACGTGCACAGATCTGGGTGAGCTGCGCAGCTACCTTGGCTTGCAGATCACCCGGGACAGAGCACGGCGCACCATCACACTGACTCAGTCACACATGGTGCAGCAGGTCCTTCAGCGCTTCGGCTGCAATTGGTCCTCGCCACAGTCCACTCCTCTGGCTACAGGTCACTCGCTCTCAGCTCTACCTTCGGATGAGTCCGTAGAGCCAAGTGGTCCTTACCCAGAGCTAGTGGGCTGCCTCATGTACCTGATGACCTGCACTCGTCCTAACCTTGCGTACCCTCTTGGCCTTCTGGCACGCTACGTGGCTCCTGGTAGGCACCGAAAGGTGCACTGGGAAGCTGCGAAGAGGGTACTGCGCTACTTGTGCAGTACATCGGGCATGGGGCTCGTGCCAGTTGTCCTCACTGGGCACTCAGACGCTTCTTGGGTCGACGACCTGGCTACGCAGCGGTCGTCACAGGGTTACACGTTCAGCCTTGGCTCAGGCTCTGTTTCTTGGCGGTCTACTCGCTCGTCCTATGTTCTCAGCTCCAGTTGTGAGGCTGAGATCTACGCCACAGCCATGGCTGCATAGGAGTTACGCTGGCTCACCTACCTGCTGACCGACTTGGGAGAGAGGCCTCGTTCTCCTCCAGTTCTGTACGTCGACAACAAGGCTGCCATTGCCTTGTGTCAGGACCACAGACTGGAGCACAGAACGAAGCACATCACTCTGCGTTACTTCCTTGCTCGAGAGTTGCAGCAGCGTGGTCAGCTTCGTGTCGCTCACGTGCCCACCCGGGCCAACACAGCTGATGTGTTCACCAAGGCCCTTCCGGCTGGTGATCATCAGCGCTTCTGCACTGCTCTAGGCCTGGTGCCTACGTTTCCTCACTTGCTGTAGACTTTGCTTGTACTGTGATCTACATATATAAATTTGCATGTCTCTGATTGCTAGGTTGTAATCATTGTACTGTTTGCTCTATTATAAAACTGCATGTGAACTGGCCTTGTGGCCGCTTGCTTGTGCTCGGAATGCGTGGTGACGTTGAGATCCACCCTGAGCTTGCTTTGCTTTGTTTCTTCTCTTGACTGGTCTTGTGACCATTGTTTTCTCTGGCTATCTCCCACTTCGCCTATGGGGGTGGGTTTAGCCTTAGGGGGTACACATACTTTCTCGACACTCTCATGTACCACCCTTCCTTGACCTAATCTTCATTCCTCCTCTTAGTCTAACAGATCAGGCATGAAATGAAATCAACAAAAGACCCTACGGTCTTATATATCTGGGGGGTGACGTAAATTGGGTTTCTTGAAATAATCGTGCCATGCAACGTGCGGTAGATTCTTTTCCAACTCGACTTGGGAGAACCAGAGGTGTACCTAATCTTTCAAAGAAGAATTTGGGGGGGATTGTATCTTCCGTACCTACCTAAATTCAAGGAATTTGGATAATGGCTGGCTGGCAGGTGCAAAGCTGGTGGGCAGCCTTACAAAGTGGATGCAGCGGTGATGGGGTGTCTCCGCAGCAGAGTTCTCAGATGCACCGGCTGATGCTGCGCTCTTAGTAAGACTGTAGCAACCTATCTAGTGAAGCAGCAGCGGATTTGGCAGCAGGATGCATGTGCAGTGCACCTGTAGCAGTGCCTGCAGCTCTGACCTGCACTGTGTGTTAACGGCAGTGAGTGGCAGGCAGAGGCAGGGGCTAGTGGGTAGAATCCAGGAAGGGGCTCCCTTACAGAAGGGGAAGTCTCAGGGCAAGCAGGGCGAAAGGAAGGCTAGCTCAATCACTCAGGGTTGTTTCAGCAACCTCGGGAGTACCGCTTTCACTGTGAGTTGATGCAGTCTAGTTTGCACCAGGCCAAACTTGTCAGTGGGTGCTGCTCACATCACACTGAGCTGTTCATGATTAAAGCCCAAGTTCATATCAGCAAAAAGGTAACATTCACATCGTTCACATCATAGATCGCACACACGTACTACCACTCAGCCCACTGAAAGTGCTAACTATGCAGCCCACTGGAAAAAAACACAAGCACGAAAGAAGAACAGAAGCAAACACGCAAGCATCATTTCTTCCAGCTGAAGAGACCGCCCTTCCTGCCGCCTGCGTTCTCCTGCTTGCCAGTGGGGGCCGCCGGCGCCGGCGGCGGGGACGGGATGGGGTATCCCGACCTCTGACGCGTTTTGGGCTGAGCGGATTCGGACGCGGCTTGGAGCGCCTGTGGTGCATCGTCACCGAACCGGTTCTTGATGACCTTTACGTTGGATTTCGACAAGTTGTCCGGCTCAGCCATGCTCTTCGCCGGCGCCTTCTGACTGTTCTCCGACTGGGAGCCGACGCTGCCGCTGCTGTATTGACGGACGTACTTGGGCGGCGATGGCGCAGCATCGAGGAGGCTCAGGCATGCGAGGAGTAGGGCGAGCACGAAAAGAGAGCGGATGACAGCCATCGTTGAAATCGACGGCGGATGCTTTTTCTAGGATAAATAGGCACTTGAGGTATTTTCCACGGAGCGATGAATCAGGCGGGCGATGCAGAGATAGGCAGAGGAAGAAGGGAATTGCTGGTGAGATGAGCGACGCCCGTCGTCGATTTATGCTTCCTCCGTGCTGCACTGAGATTCTGCGTTGGGGCTCACAATCTCCGCGTAGCGGCTGAAATTTCTGCTGGGAGACCGCCGTGAGTCGCGGGGAAGTCGGAATCTCCGTGAGTCATGGTGGTGTGCTTGGTTGCGAGTGAGTTCAACCCACGAAGAATGGACGAACAAAAATCGCGAGGTGGATTTGCACGACGTAGCGAATAGTTGTGAATTGTTGGCGAAATGCTACTGATGGAAGGAATTCGTCACACCTCCCTGCTGCGAGATTGGGGGGTCACGTAACCAGCGGGGTCTGTCTGCCTCGTGAACTAGCTCGACGCAATTATCTACAATAATCTCGCCCCTCAATTCCTTCCGCAGTCAACGGAAAGCATTTCCTGCATTCTTCAAGAATTAAAGCCACATGTTTGCGAAGGAATTTTGCGACTCACCAACTTACTCCAAGCCAGCTTAGAAGCTACCCATGATGCTGTCTCAACATTTCGCCATCCCAAATCCCTTAAGTAAAAGTTCGCATAGGCGAAACGCAATCGCCTAACCTCCTTTACTGGCTTGGCGAAGCTCGCTCAGGTAACGACGAAACTTTCTTATTGTCGGCTCCCCTCGTTCGCTGTGGGATGATGCGCACGACGGTGGTAAATATTAGAAAGAACGTCCTAAAGCGTAACGTACCAAGCCTCTCTGAACCGCCTTCCTCCGACTGAGTCTTGGGGCAACGTCTTCAGGACCTAGAGTTGAGGGCTCTAACTATCGAGTGCTTCAGTTCAGTAAATATTGGGAATCTTCGTACAGCTGTCATATGCAGTAGCGTACAGCTTACGAGAACCACTTCATTCATTCACATTCCTTTTTTTTTTTTTTCTGAGTCGATTAATTCAGTCCCCACATTCTTCACTCCGTCGATATTCTTTTTAAAATCTCGCCACGAGCGCGGCGGCCCTCGGTATTGATCTTCACCTCCCGTCATTGTCACATCTCGGTACAGTCACCTCATCATCGCCGGCGATCATGGACGCGAAGGTGCTGAGCTTCGGCGACGTCCTTCTGCGCGCGTGCGACGTGGCGACGCTGGAGCCGTCGCAATGGCTCAACGACAAAATCATCGAATTCTACTTCGAATACCTCTCGCGAACCCTCCTCGCCGCATCCGACCCCTCCGCATCTGCCGCCGGCGCTGCTGCTGGGACAGCTAGCAGCAGCGCGGGAGGAGCAAGCAGCAGCAGCTTTGGCGCCGGTGGTGCTGCTGCTGGTGGTGCGGCGAGAGGGGAGGGTACTAGCAGCAGCAGCGCTGTACTATTGGTGGGCCCGTCGGTGTCGTTTTGGCTCAACATCTGTCCGAGCGACGATGACGTCACGGAGACCATGGCTCCCTTGGGCGTGGAGAGCAAAGAGGTAGGGCATGCACGCAGGGCATCGCGGCGTTCTGATTTATCCCATCCAATTAGGTCACACACTGCGGCTTCACTGCTCGTCCATGGCTCCCCTGGGCAAGGAGCGGCGGACAGCAAGGAGGTAGGGGGTGCAGGCAGGAGAGGCAGGGCAATGCATTTCGGTTCATTTCATCTGTTTTTGACATGCACTGCGTCACGGCTTTCCCTGGCTCCCCTGGGCGTGGAGAGCAAAGAGGTAGGGAGTGCAGGCAGGACAATGCGTTACGATTGATTTCATCCGATTTTGTCCCGCACTGCTTCACGGCTTTTCCATGGCTCCCCTGGGTGTGGAGAACAAAGGAGGTACGGCAATTTGGTGTCATTGGGTGGAAAGTTGTTGTGGCTCTGATGGGGTGGAAGAAATGAAAAGGCGGCAGGCCTGGGCGTGGAGAACAAGGAGGTACGGCAATAAGGTGTCATTGGGTGAGAAGGTGGTTTTGGTGGTGGTGGATGGAATAAGTGAAAAGGCGGCAGGCACGACAATTCGTTTCGGTTCATTCCATCCGTTTACTGCCACGCACTTCTTCCCGCCTTTTCCATGGCTTCCCTGGGCGTGAAAATCAAGGAGGTACGGCAATTGGGTGTTATTGGATGGAAGGTGGTTTTGGTGGTGGTGGATGGAAGAAGTGAAAAGGCGGCAGGCTTTCTGAGGGAAAGGAGGAACGGTAATCTGGGTCTGGGCATGGTGCAGCTGGGTCTGGGAACGGTAATCTGGGTCTGGGTACCACTGCACTCTGAACCATGATCGCATCCATTTCATGACGTCACACTGCCTCAGCCGCTACCATTGACATCCTGCTTCGCATGACAATGTGTTTCTCCTCAATTCTTTTTCTTACTGCAACCTCCCCTGCCCCCCCCGCTGCCTCCTCCCCTGCCTCCTGCTCGGCCTCCTCCCTTGGCTCCTTGTGCATTGCTGCTCATCACACTCTCATATTCAACGGCAGAGATGACCCTATCACGTTCAATGCTCCCCCCCTTCACTGCCTTTCTCTCTCGACTCCCTCTCCTCCCCCCCTTTGATTCGTTACAGCTCATCGTACTGGCAGTCAACGACAACAACGACCCCAGCACGCTCAATGCTGCCCCCCTTCACTGTCTCCCTCCTTGAATTTCCCTCCCTTTGCTTCATTTCCTGCCTCTCTATTTCCCTCCCCGTGTTTGACTGCAGCTCATAGCCCTGGCAGTCAACGACAACAACGACCCCACACTTCCCGAGGCAGGCTCGCACTGGAGCCTGCTGCTCTTCATTAGGTCAGCTAGGGTTGGTGCCACTGCCCTTGTAGCTACACACGTCCGTTGCTGTTCCCCATAAGGTCAATGGCAACAACAGCCACACACTTGCCGAGGCAGGCTCGCACTGGAGCCTGCTGCTCTTCATCAGGTCAGCTAGGGTTGGTGCAATGCTAATGTCCTACTGGCATTGGGATATCATATCACACGGCTGTTTCTTTTCCCATGAGGTCAGCAGCAACAACAGCCTCACACTCGCACAAGCATTCTCGTACTGGATCCTGCTGATGCTGCTGCTAGCTAGCCACGGCCTGGAGACAACATTGTGTGCATTGCATTGCATGCTCACACCCTCTCTGTCTCCCTCCACTCGCCCTTTCTATGGATTCCACTGCCTATTCTTCCACAATCTGCCCCCCTTCCATGCATTGCCTGCCCGCACTCCCTCTCTCTTTCTCTCTCTCCCCTTGTCCCCACTGCAGGTCGCGTCGTCTCTTTATCCATTTTGACAGCGCCGGCTTGCACAATCTGAAATCGACAGCACTCCCTTCCCCTTCACCTGAAAGGCGACCCAATCTGTCTCACTCTCCCTCCTTGTCCCCACTGCAGGTCGCGTCGTCTCTTCCTTCACTTTGACAGCGCCGGCTCGCACAACCTGGAGGCAGCCAAGGGACTTGCAGAGAAGCTTCAAGCCCTCCTAGGTGCATTTCTGGCCAAGGGACTTTTACGGGTTTGCTGTCTGGCGTAGGGTCGTTGTGGTACAGGGGCGCTTGCGCTAGAGGCATTCAGATGTAGAAGCTTAGCGGTTTCTGTGCAATCTATTTCCTCGTTTTCTATTTCGGGTTTGTTGTCTGGCGTAGGTTCGTTGTGGTACAGAGGTGTTTTGTGTTAGGAGCATTCATGTGTAGAAGCGTTGTGGTGTCTCTGCAATCTATTTCCTGATATTTGAATCACTTTCATGCCTCCTCTTGACATTCTTTCATTCTGCTTTTTTTGTTCCTATTCCTGACAGGTGTTACTGTGACTGACGACACTTTCCAATCAGCATCTACACCTCAACAGCTAAACGGGTACGACTGTGGGGTGTACGTACTCGCTATAGCAAAGGCCCTCTGCGAGACCGCATCTGCTGCCCCCGAGGGGAAAGCATCGGCAGAGGAACTGGAAAGATCAGCCAAAGGGGTGGATGCGGCAGCGGTTACCAAGTTACGGGGAGATGTGAAGCAGCTCATTCAACATCTGGGGAAGCAAAGCAAGGAGTAAAAGGCGTGACCCAATCCCTGTGCCTGTGCTGCATTATCAACTGGACTGCACCATGCGTGCAAAAAGAGAAGTTGGGAAGATGAGTGGCTGAGGGGGACTGCTCACTGGCAATTAGGCTGTTGATTCGACACGACACCGGGGGGAGCAACACGAGGGAAAAACATAGCAGTAGTGCCTGTGTTGCAGAATTCACTGGGCTGTAGCAGGCATTAGGTCTCTGGTTGGGAAGATGGATGATTGGGAATTAGTACGGTAAGTGGGAAGATATGATGGAAAGGAAGCCGTTCCATTCTTTGCTCCAAGGTTTGGCCTTGGAAGGCTCAACTGGGAAAGGCTGTTACCATTTGCCAAACAATCAGAGAGTGCAATCATGGTCATGTAGGTATGTGGACAATGGACAGCAATTCCATGCATGTCATTGGAACAGTCTAATCCACAATCACAACCAATCAATCCCACCTTGCCTTCATGGTGTCCCTTCGACAGCATAACTTCATAAGAATCCAATAGCACAAGCACACCTCCTAATGCAGACTCTTATGAGGCTGCTTGTGATCTAAGCTGGGCTTGAAGCTCAGGTGTCAATCACATGCCTTCAATGCTCTTTGAGACATGTCAAAACGGTAGCTTGTGCTGCTACTTGTGATCTGAGCAGCGCTCGAAGCTCCGATGTCCACATGCCTTGAATGCTGGGCCGGGTCGACTCGTGCCGCGACTTCAGCTTGACCACTTTCCACCCCGTGGAATTCCGCAGCCTTAAAGCCTGGATCAGAATGGTCTCCGCTTCTTGATTCTTCACATCCACCACCCTCTCCCTCCCATTCACTGCATGGCATAGCATGGCGTGGCAGGGTGTGGGAGGAGTGAGGGAAATCGGGACATATCAGTGTGTGAGAGATTAATTGAAGGTGCCTCAACAAACATGAAGCCTGGATGAGTCTCAGCCTCTTGATTCTTCACATCCACCCCCCTCTCCCTCCCTCCCCTTCACTGAGTGGCATAGCAAGGCGTGGCATGACATAGCAAGGCACGGCAAGGTCCGGGAGGATGGCAATGGTGGTGTATGAGTGAGTCAAGTAGTATTTCAGAGGTGCCTCAAAAGGCTTAAAGCTTGGATGTGAATGGTCTCTGCCTCTTAGTTCTTCACATCCACCCCTCTCCCTCCCGTTCACTACGTGGTCCTGGGATGACGCGGCATGGTATGGCAGACAGGCGGAAGTGGTAACGGATACGTGTGTGTGACAGACAATGAGTCGTGTTTTGAGTCGACTCAAAACGTGGCAGACAGGGGGAAGGGAAGTGGTGACGGATACGTATGTGTGAGTGACAGACAATGAGTCGTGTTTTGAGTCGACTCAAAACGTGGCAAACAGGGGGAAGGGAAGTGGTGGCGGATACGTGTGTGTGAGTGACAGACAAGGAGTCGTGTTTTGAGTCGACTCAAAACGTGACAGACAGGGGGAAGGGAAGTGGTGATGGATACGTGTGTGTGAGAGACAGACAATGAGTCGTGTTTTGAGTCGACTCAAAACGTGGCAGACAGGGGGAAGGGAAGTGGTGACGGATACGTGTGTGTGAGTGAAAGACAAGGAGTCGTGTTTTGAGTCGACTCAAAACGTGGCAGACAAGGGGAAGGGAAGTGGTGACGGATACGTGTGTGTGAGTGACAGACAATGAGTCGTGTTTTGAGTCGACTCAAAACGTGGCAGACAGGGGGAAGGGAAGTGGTGACGGATACGTGCGTGTGAGTTGTCAAGACTATATCATGTTTGTGTTGTGTAGGGTGTAGTGGGGTAGCCCACAAGGGGTACAACCCAATTAGGATTAGTACTTGTACTCAGTTTCTGATCAATGCATTCATTCTCGTTCTAGGTTTTGACATGGTTTTAGAGCAGGTCCTGTTCCAGGACCGTTTTTAGGGCCCACCACATAGTACCTTGCCCGTCGCGCTGCCCCACCAGTCGCGCTGCCCTGCCCTGCCCTGCGTCGTGCTGCCCGCGCACGCCCTGCCCTGCCCTGCCCTGCGTTGCGCCGCCCCGCGCACGCCCTGCCCTGCGTCGCGCCGCCCGCGCACGCCCTGCCCTGCGTCGCGCCGCCCCGCGCACGCCCTGCCCTGCGTTGCAGCGTGCACGCACGCCCTGCTCTGCCCGTCGCGCCGCCCGTGCACGCCCTGCCCTGCCAGGCGCCGCGCCGCCCCGCGCACGCCCTGCCCTGCGTCGCGCTGCCCGCGCACGCCCTGCCCTGCCCGTCGCGCCGCCCGCGCGCGCCCTGCCCTGCCCGTCGCGCCGCCCGCGCACGCCCTGCCCTGCGTCGCGCCGCCCCGCGCACGCCCTGCCCTGCGTCGCGCTGCCCGCGCACGCCCTTACCTGCCTCGCGCCGCCCCACGCACGCCCTGCCCTGCGTCGCGCCGCCCGCGCATGCCCTGCCCTGCCCATCGCGCCGCCCTGCCGGCCAGCGCGCCGCCCTTCCCTGCCCGTCGCGTCGTCCTACTGCCTGCGTGCTGCCCTGCCTTGCCTGCGTGCTGCCCTGCTGGTCGTGCGCCACCCTGCTCGGCCCGCTATGGCCTCTCTTAGCGTTCTCACCTTCGATTCTAAGGGCCGTCCGATCCAGTTTGAGACCTGGCTAGACGACTTACAGCTGTACCTACAGAGCGAGTCTAGGGACGGCGTCTCCTTGTTTGACCACACGTCTGGGACCTCTCCTGCTCCTCCCGACACAGCTGGCAGTGCGACTCGCTCACAGTGGCTTACCCGTGACGCTACTGCTCGCCTCGCCGTTCGCAACCACCTGCCGTTAGCCGACAAGCGCACTTTGGACAGCACAAGACGGCCAAAGCACTGTTTGACGATGTCGTCGCTCGTTACTCCTCCCCAACCACTGCTTCTCTAGGCCGACTCATACTGCCCTACCTCTTTCCTGAGCTGTCAGACTTTTCCACAGTCGTCAACCTCATCACCCACCTTCGCACTAGCGACACTCGCTACCGCGCCGCGCTTCCATCCGAGTTTCTAGACAAGAACCCCCCCCCAATGTACATCACTCTCTACTTCATAGTCACCCGCCTCCCTGACTCTCTTCGCGCAGTCAGGGACCACTTTCTCGCCCTTGACCCCACAGACCTCACTGTCGACCTGCTCGAGAAGCATCTACGTGCAACTGAGACTAGGATAGTCAATGTAGCTGCTTCTCGTGGCACTCCTCGCAATCGGATTATTCTGATTTGTCGAAAGCAGAGTGGCAGGCTGTAGAGTTCCAAGGCGTCCTAAAATAAGAAGTTGACACAAACTCCCAGCACCGCACTAATACCTCCCTGCACTGTACCTCCCTGCACTATACCTCCGTGCACTATACCTCCCTGCACCGTACCTCCCTGCACTGTACCTCCTTGCACCGTACCTCTCTGCACCGTACCTCCTTGCACCATACATCCTTGCACCGTACCTCCCTGCACCGCACTTCCCTACACTGTACCTTCCTGCACCGTACCCCCATGCACCGTAACCCCCTGCACCGTACCCACCTGCATCGTACCCCCCTGCACCGTACCCCCCTGCATTGCACCCCCCTGCACCGTATTGGCAAAATGGATACCAACAGCAAGGCGATCGATCAATGCGTGTGCGGATGTGCTTGCACGCACGCGCATTCATTCAACGCGCATGACTGTTCAATTGACGCGCGTGAAAAGTCACACGCGCGTGTGATTGAATGCAACATCCCCGGTCTACTATGGAGGGCAGAGAGTAGAGAGCTCAAGACACTCTGATTGATTGAAAGTTTGGCGGATCTGAAGCAACATCGCGAATTCAGACAACTGATTGTTTCAAATGGAGAAAGGCCTGAAAATTTGCCGCTTGTTTCAATCGAACGAAGATCTTGCTTCCTACTACCTAGGGCGCATCTCCCATTGTTTCCGAATAAGACGTTGCCGATTAAATACCTACCTCGCGCCGCGGCTACTGCCGGAGAAGTCGCACTGGTTGACGACAAGCCGTCGGAGCTGCCACACTCCGCGCACTGCCATATCTTATAACGAGACACCGTTCTTAACGCGTCAATCTTGTCCCTGCAGTGAACAGAGCAGCAACGCTCGAGTTGGAATAGGACGTCACAACAGGGCAAGGGGCGATCGCATGCTAATCAGCTGCGCGACAGCTGCAAACGAGGACTAGCGAAGACCGCGATGCGTGGAGCAGATGGGGAAGTGGGAAGGTAAGCGAAGGCGTGGCAGTGAAGAACACAACAGGCGCTTCAGTCTTGGTGGCCTCGCACAATGATGTTTTGAGACACGTGTTTCCTCGCAACATGAATGTACTATGAATTATAGTGATAATTAACTCCCATACGAAGAATAAAAGAAAATGTCATGGTAGCATTGATCTTCACATGTTTCGTGAAAAGAATCTAGCATAATTGGCACGATACAATTGTTTTTATTGTAGGAACTAAGCCTTTATCACAAAGAAACGAACATGGAAATGACGATTTGCGAGGTGAACGAAGTTGTACTCTTCGCGAGAAAACCATTGTGCCTCCAACGCTCTCACACAGTTCTGTCAAGATTAGGTTAGGAGCCTTGGGGTTTAGGGAAGAGAGAGTTGGCCAAAAGAAGAGGGCTTGCAATAACAGGGAGAGTACAAGATATAGGAAGGGGAGGTGGCCAAGGGAGGTACACCACCTAACGACAAGATAGGTGATACTACACGCTATGCATGAAATAATATAATAATGTTATATTCTCATGTCAAACTATATGTGCTGCATATTGTCTAGGCTGTAGTGGGGTAGCCCATATGGGGTACAACCTAGTTAGGGTTTACTACTTGTACTCCTGCATCCTGTTAGTTCATTCATTCCTGCTGCTAGATTCTAACATGGTATCAGAGCACTAAGGTCCGTAGGACCGTTTTTTTCGGGCCCACCTACCGCTGCGGTTACCGCGCTACCCCACGTAGCCTTGCCTTGCCTTGTATGCCTTGCCTTGCCTTGCCTTGCCTGCGCGCTGCCCCTAGAGGCCCGTAAGGCCCGCGCGCCGCCTCTACACGCCTGTCGGGCCCGCACACACGCTGCTACCGCGCGCTGCCCGCACCGAGATCGCGCAGCCCGCCCCGAGTCGCGCGCAGCCCGCTGCAGCCACGCGCAGCCCGCACCGAGCCGCGCGCAGCCCGCTGCAGCCGCGCGCAGCCTGCACCGAGCCGCGCACAGCCCGCTGCAACCGCGCGCAGCCCGCACCGAGCCGCGCGCAGCTCGCAGCTGCCGCGCGCAGCCCGCGCCGAGCCCGCGCAGCCCGCGTCGAGCCGCGCGCGGCCTGCTACGGCCTCGCGCAGCCCGCGCGCGGCCCGCAGCAGCTCGTGCCGAGCCGCGCGAGGCCTGCTCCTGCCTCGCACGGCCCGCGCGCGGCCCGCAACAGCCCGCGCCGAGCCGCGCGCGGCCCGCTACTCCCTAGCGCGGCCGCGCGCGGCCCTTTGCCTCGGCCCCGACCTGCCGCTGATGCGGCCCCGCCCAGCAGCTGCCATGGCCCCGACCTGCCGCTGATGCGGCCCCGCCCTGCAGCTGCCACGACCCCGACCTGCCGCTGACGCGGCCCCACCCTGCTACTGCCGCTGACGCGGCCCCGCCCTCCAGCTGTTTCGGCCCTGCTCTGCAGCCGGTTTTGCGGCCCCGACGTCGCCGCTGTCGTGCGCCTACTCGAGCGCCGGCCCTGCTCTCCCAGCCTTTGGTGAGCGCCTGCCTGCCTGCCTGACGGCCTGCCTGTCTGCCTGCCTGCCTGCCGGCCTGGCTGCCTGCCTGCCTGCCGGCCTGCCTGCCTGCCTGCCTGTCTGCCTGCGTGTCTACTTGCCTGCCTGCCTGCCTGCCTACCTGCCTGCCTGTCTGCCTGCCTGCCTGCCTGCCTGGCTGCCTGCCTACCTGCCGGCCTGCCTGCCTGCCTGCCTGCCTGCTTGCTTGCCTGCCTGCCGCGCCTGCCTTGCCTGCGCTACTGCTACTGGCAGGTGGCCAGATGCAGCTCCAGCGACATTCACGCGAGCCTCTGACGCCTCAGCAGCTTAGTGAGTGGTATACTAGCTGGGGTTGTCGCGGTAGCCGTCGTAGCTGTCGCCCTGGAGCTGGTCAGTTGGGAGCGTCTGGCAGTGGCCAGCTGCAGCTGCAGGGACGTCCACGTGAGACACTTACGCCCCGGCAGCTCCAGGAGTGGTACGCTCAGTGTAGCAGGTCTACGCGTACAGTCCGCTGCCCGTACGTCATTCGCACAGGTGCTAGGACTGGTCAGCCTTGTGGGACGCTTGGTCACACACAGTCCCGCTGCTTCGCCCGTCTGAGCGACGACTGGCGCACAGTGTTTGGCGACGAGGCTGAGCTCCCCACCTGGCTGGAGCTGCATAGACAGAGGGTAGATATCTTTGCGCTTGACTATGATGCTATTCTCACTGCCATGTATGCATTGTCTACTAGTGCTGACCGTGCCTGTTGCCTGTGCGTACCGCCTGACCCTGGTGAGGCTGCTGCCCTAGGTGCTAGTGCGTCTACTGCTCTAGGTACTGGTGAGGCCGTGGCATCAGGTGCTGCTGTGTCTGCTCTCTCTGGTACTGCGCCCACTGCGGTCTCGCACACCTTCACCCTTGACTCAGGAGCTTCCCGCTCCTTCTTTCGCGACTGCACCGCACTCACGCCGCTCCGTCGGCCAGTCCCGGTCTCCCTGGCGGACCCCTCTGGGGGTCCAGTCCTTGCCCACTATTCCACGGTTCTGCCGTGTCCGGCCGTCCCGTCCGGCTCGCTGTCAGGTCTTTACCTCCCCTCGTTCTCTACGAACTTGGTGAGTGGAGCTGACCTCCAGGATGGGGGGGTTGACCAGTTCACTCCTGCGAGTCAGCGAGTGACTCACTGTACGTGTGCTAGGACGGGCCGGCACTTGGCCACGTTCACCCGTGCACCTGGCTCGAGTCTGTACACACTGACCACTGAGTCCCCTCAGGTAGCTGCGTCTGCGTTTGCGTCTGCGTCTGGTCAGCTGGCGGCCCCCTGCGAGTGTCGCGCTTTGTCGCACGACACTCTCCTGTGGCACCACCGCCTTGGTCACCCCTCCTTGCCTCGCCTGCGTAGCATGCACTCTCGCTCCCTGGTCTCTGGTCTTCCCAGGTCCCTGCCTGCCCTCCCTCCCTCGCCTGCGCCGCCCTGCATTCCTTGCGTCGAGGGGCGGCAGCGCGCCGCTCCTCACTCCTCCTCGTTTCCTCCCACAGAGGCTCCACTGCAGACGCTCCACCTGGACGTGTGGGGCCCAGCCCGCGTCCAGGGACAGGGCCGCGAGCGGTACTTCCTGCTGGTCGTCGACGACTACACGCGTTACACCACGGTCTTCCCCTTGCAGAGCAAGGGGGACGTCCCTGCTGTTTTGATCCCCTGGATCCGCGCTGTTCGTCTCCAGCTCCGCGAGCGGTTCCGGTCGGACTTTCCTGTCCTCCGTCTGCACTCTGACAGAGGTGGTGAGTTCTCCTCCGACCTCTTGGCAGCCTACTGTGCGGAGCACGGCATCACCCAGTCGTTCACGCTTCCGGCCTCTCCGCAGCAGAATGGGGTTGCTGAGCGCCGCATTGGCTTAGTCATGGAGGTCGCTCGTACCTCCATGATCCATGCGGCTGCCCCCCATTTTCTGTGGCCGTTTGCGGTCCGGTACGCCGCGCATCAGCTCAACCTCTGGCCCCGTGTCTCCTTGCCGGAGACCTCGCCCACACTGCTGTGGACGGGGAAGGTTGGCGATGCGTCGCGTTTCCGGGTCTGGGGTGCTCGTGCCTTTGTCCGCGATACCACCGCGGACAAGCTCTCCGCCCGCGCTGTTCCCTGTGTCTTCCTTGGCTTTGTCCCTGACGCGCCTGGTTGGCAGTTTTACCACCCCACCTCGCGCCGTGTCTTTGCGTCTCAGGACGTCACGTTCGACGAGTCGGTTCCCTTTTACCGTCTCTTCCCCTACCGCACTGCCTCGCTCCCCCCCCCGCCGCTCTTCCTTGCTCCAGGTGCTCCCCAGGTAGACCCCCTCCCCGCTCCCGGTCCTGCTCCTTCAGGTGTTTCTCAGGTAGACCCTCCTCCCTTGACTGCGCCGGTTGAGGTCACTGGTGACTCAGGTCCTCCTGCGAGTGGTCCTGCTCGGGGTGCTGAGCCTGGGGGTGCGGAGCCTGGGGGTGCTGAGTCTGGGGGTACTGAGCCTGAGGGTGCGGAGCTTGAGGGTGTAGAGCCTGGTGGTGCTGAGCCTGCGTGTGAGGGGTCTGGGGGTGCTGAGCTTGGCGGTACTGACGCTGGAGGTTCTGGAGCTACTGAGGGTGCTGGCGCTGGAGGTTCAGGAGCTGCTGGAGGGCCTAGTCCTGGTGGCGCTGGAGCTGGAGGTCCTGGAGCTGTTGAGGGTGCTCGCGCTGGAGGTTCTGGAGTCGCTGGAGGTACTGGTGCTGAGGGTACTGACACCGGAGGTTCTGGAGCCGTTGGGGGTGCGGGCGCTGAGGGTTCTGAGTCTGCTGTTGCGCGGTCTCCTTGGAGTGGCCGCCTTCGTCCCCGTGTGCCTCTCACCCCACAGCAGCTGCAGGACTGGTACGGTCGCCGTCAGCGTCGCGCTGCTGGAGCTCGGAGTCGTGCTGGTCCTTTGTCTACTGGAGGTGCTGGAGTTGCTGGTTCTGGAGGGGCTCGTGCTGGAGACACTGAGGCTGGAGACCCTGGGACTGGAGGTGCTGGCTCTGGGGGTGCTGCTGCTGGAGACGCTGAGGTTGGAGACCCTGGAGCTGGAGGTGCTGGTTCTGGGGGTGCTACTGCTGGAGACCCTGCGGTTGGAGACCCTGGGACTGGAGGTGCTGGTTCTGGGGGTGCTGCTGCTGGAGACGTGGAGGCTGGAGACCCTGGGACTCGAGGTGTCGGCTCTGGGCCTGGAGCTTCTGGAGCTGCTGGAGGTACTGGAGCTGCTGGAGGTACTGGAGCTGCTGGAGGCACTGGAGCTGCTGGAGCTGCTGGTTCTGGTGCAGCTGCGCCGACACGACTGTTCTTCGCTCCGCCGTCTCCGTCGTCTCTGCCGCCGTCTGCCTCTGTTCTTCGTCAGGTTCTTACTCTTCCGTCGTCTACTGGTCTTCCGTTACAGACTGGCTCGCCGCTGCCTGCTCCTTCTCCTTACGCTGAGCTGACTGGTAGTCCTGCTGTGCGTCGTGAGCCTGCGTCGCGTCCTATCTCGCCTGTTCGTCCTGGTCGTACCGGTCCTCGTGTTCCTCGTTCGCGTCCGCCGGCTGTCCCCAGCGCGCACCTCGTAGTCCGTCGTCCTTCCTCTGTTCCGCAGCCTGTTCCTCTGCCGTCTCCTCCTGCGTCCTCTTTGCCTGACGTTCCGGACCCTGCGTCTGACCGGTTTCGTGCTCAGCACCCTACTGTCACGCGTCTACTAGCCACAGTTGTCACTGACCCGTCGTTTGAGTCTGCTGCTGCGTTTGCTCTTGTCGCTGAGCTTGTTGACTTTGCTGCTGCCTGTCGTCTAGACTTCACTGCCAGTCTTGTTACTGAGTCTGAGTCTGTCTGTCCTCCGTCCGTCGGGGGTGAGTGTGCTCTTAGCACGGACGTCCTTGAGGACAGGCAGGAGGAGTTCCAGTGCCTTGCTGCTGCTTTACCTCATCTTGTGTCCTCGCTACTTGCCCCTGAGGGAGACCCGGATGCACCAGACATCCCGACTCCGCGCTCTTACGCAGAGGCGATAGAGGGTCCCTACTCCTCTCAGTGGCAGGCAGCCATGGACGCAGAGATGGCTTCCTGGAAGTCCACAGGCACCTACGTTGACGAGGTTCCCCCACCTGGGGCGAACATCGTCAGTGGCATGTGGATTTTCAGGGTGAAGCGGCCGCCGGGTTCTCCGCCTGTCTTCAAGGCGCGTTACGTGGCTCGAGGCTTCAGTCAGCGAGAGGGAGTTGACTTCTTCCAGACCTTCTCCCCCACCCCGAAGATGACCACTCTTCGGGTGCTGCTGCACGTTGCTGCTCACCGTGACTACGAGCTTCACTCTCTTGACTTCAGCACAGCTTTCCTGCAGGGCAGCCTGCACGAGGAGATCTGGCTGCGCCGCCCCCCGGGCTTCACTGGGTCGTTCCCTCCTGGTACCCAGTGGAGCCTCCGGCGGCCGGTCTACGGTCTCCGCCAGGCGCCACGTGAGTGGCACGACACACTGAGGACTACGCTTGCGGCTCTTGGGTTTGCGCCTTCTACTGCTGACCCGTCGCTGTTTCTGCGCACCGACACTTCCCTGCCGCCGTTCTACATCCTCGTGTATGTCGACGACTTGGTTTTTGCCACTGCTGACACTGAGGCTCTTGCCCACGTGAAGTCGGAGCTGCAGAAGAGACACACGTGCACAGACTTGGGTGAGCTGCGCAGCTACCTTGGCTTGCAGATCACCCGAGACAGAGCACGTCGCACCATCACCTTGACTCAGTCACACATGGTGCAGCAGGTCCTTCAGCGCTTCGGCTTCACCTGGTCTTCAGCACAGGCCACTCCTCTGGCTACAGGTCACACGCTCTCAGCTCCACCTTCGGACGAGTCCGTAGAGCCGAGTGGTCCTTACCCAGAGCTAGTCGGCTGCCTCATGTACCTGATGACTTGCACTCGACCTGACCTCGCGTACCCTCTTGGTCTCCTGGCTCGCTACGTGGCTCCTGGTCGGCACCGACCTGAGCACATGGCTGCTGCTAAGAGGGTACTGCGTTACTTGTGCAGCACATCAGGCATGGGGCTAGTGCTTGGAGGGACGAGCCCAGTTGTCCTCACTGGGCACTCAGACGCTTCTTGGGTTGACGACCTGGCTACTCAGCGGTCGTCACAGGGTTACACCTTCAGCCTTGGCTCTGGTTCAGTTTCGTGGCGTTCTACACGCTCGACTTCAGTTCTCGGCTCCAGTTGTGAGGCTGAGATCTACGCCACCGCCATGGCTGCACAGGAGTTACGCTGGCTCACCTACCTGCTGACTGACTTGGGAGAGCAGCCTCGTTCTCCTCCAGTGCTGTACGTTGACAACAAGGCCGCCATTGCCTTGTGTGAGGAGCACAGACTGGAGCACAGAACGAAGCACATTGCTCTGCGGTACTTCCTGGCTCGAGAGTTGCAGCAGCGAGGCCAGCTTCGTCTTCGCCACGTGGCCACTCGGGCCAACACTGCTGACATATTCACCAAGGCACTTCCGTCTGGTGATCATCAGCGCTTTTGTACTCTGTTAGGCCTTGTGCCTACGTTTCCACACTTGCTGTAGTCTCTGCTTGTACTGTGATCTGTACATATATATATATATATATATGCATGCTGGCTCTTGCTAGGTAGCCATCACTGTACTGTTATTGCTGCATATATATCTCTGCATGTGAACTGGCCCAGTGGCCCTTTGCTTGTGCTCAGAATGCGTGGTGACGTTGTGATCCACCCTGAGCTTGTTTTGCTTCTCTTGACTGGTCGTGTGACCCCTTGTTCTCCCCCACTTTGCCTATGGGGGTGTGTCAAACTATATGTGCTGCATATTGTCTAGGCTGTAGTGGGGTAGCCCATATGGGGTACAACCTAGTTAGGGTTTACTACTTGTACTCCTGCATCCTGTTAGTTCATTCATTCCTGCTGCTAGATTCTAACATCTCACATCCCTCTTTAATTGCATGCAAGTCTAGCTAGTGTAGGGGCTCATCTCGAACGACAACAATCACCGTACCGACAGTTGGGCCCACCGCCGGGTACGGTTGAATGCCCGCTTGCGGTTTAAACAGTGGATCCCCGGTGTGCGCATGACGAGGAACGACGGCTCTCAGATACAACGGATAGAGAATAGACAAGGAAAACAGAACATGCAAATCTCTCTCTCTCTCTCTCTCTCTCTCTCTCTCTCTCTCTCTCTCTCTCTCTCTCTCTCTCTCTCTCCTCTCTCTCTCTCTCTCTCTCTCTCTCTCTCTCTCTCTCTCTCTCTCTCTCTCTCACAAACAAAAAGGTGATCAAGAACAAGCTTGGTGATTCACCAGAGGCGCTCCAAGCCGCTTCGGGATACACCATCCCGTCCCCGCCGTCGGCCCCCAAGCAGTAGAGCGCAAACGGCAGGAAGGCTGGCGGCGGTTTCAACCTCTTCGGCGGCGCAAGAACAAGAAGGGCTAGATTCGATGTGCTTCGGCATTTTGGGCACGTGGGTGTTTAGCAACGGGATAGGGATTCGGGACTGGAAGTACTAGGGCTGCTATTGCTTTTCTTGCGTGTTTGCTCGCTTGCTTTCTGTTCTCCTGTATATATGTTTCAGTGGGCTGCATATTCTCAGTATTACATCTGGGCAATGTAAGTGAGTGATGCAATGTGAATGTTTCAAGGCTAGAACCTGCCACAGTAGAATTTGATTTCCAGCTCCCAAAAGGTCCATTTAGGCAACTAATGCTATGTGCTGTGGCAACTAACCTGAGGTTGTAAGATGGCATTGGATAGCGGCGTTTGCTCCTGAAGTGAAGTTGTGAAGGGTGTATGTCTTACAAGAGGCAGAATTATGGCATGGCATGCAACCAACAACCCACCACGACACGTTACAACACAGAACGGCATCACATGGTTTTTCTTAGCAGCGGATGCCGAGTGGATTTATGCAGCCTCGATGCAATCAACTCCTCGAGCGCTATCGTCCTGACCGTATGGAAGTCAATGTCTGCGTAGCGACCCCTGCGAGGGGCAGTTATGAGAAGGGGTCAGCAGTATCGCTAGATGAGTGAACTCAAGTCAAGTATCTGCTTCTGCAGCCTCAATGCAATCAGCTTCTCCACGCTATCCCCTCTCCTTACCATGTGAAAGTCGAGAAGCTGATTGCACCGCCTCTCCTTACCATGTGAAAGTCAATGTCCGCGCAATGACTCATGTGAGAATCAGAATGGGAGCGTTGAAAGTATACAGCAATTCGAGGTGAAACGAACGCAGTAACTTTTGAGTCGACTCCAAAGTCACCTCTTTTGAGTAGACTCAAGAATCGGAATGGGAGCGGTGAAAGTATGCAGCAATTCAAGGTGAAACGAATGCAGTATTGATGGTAAACGAGCTTGCCCTTCATGGCTTGACTGCACGGCTGGTGCAAGATTGGTGAGCACGGCTGGTGCAAGATTGGTGAGCACGGCTGGTGCAAGATTGGTGAGCACGGCTGGTGCAAGATTGGTGAGCACGGCTGGTGCAAGATTGGTGAGCACGGCTGTTGCAAGCAACACACGACTGAAGCATATCTCGTGCAACACACAATCAAACCAAATCTGGTGCAACACACAATCAAACCAAATCTGGTGCAACACACAATCAAACCAAATCTGGTGCAACACACAATCAAACCAAATCTGGTGCCTGGATCCTTCGTGACGATCCAACAGCACGGGAAAGAGAGAAATGGAAGCAGTGAATGGATGTTTTGAGTCGAGTTTTGTGTCGACTCAAAACTAGCAACACACAACTAGCCCAAACGTGGTGCCTGTATCGTTTGAGACGATCCAAGAACACGGGAAAGAGAGAAAGACAAGCAGGGAAAGGAAGTTTTGAGTCGGCTCACCAAAAGTGGTGCTTTGACCAATCAGAAGCTGGAAAGGCTGGGCTTGCTAGGCCGTGGAGGATGCGGGCGACGGCTCGCGCATTGACAGGTGGCGCATCGGGATTGGCTTGCTGGCAGCGCAGAAATACCTGTATTGGAGGAAAGAGAGGGGCAGGTGGAAGGTATGTGTGGGATTGTTGTGAGTATGGATGTGTGCACAAGTGTGAGCGTGAGTGTGAGTATGCAAGTGTGTGGAGGTGCATTTGAACAATACATGATACTACACATAACTTCATGTTCCACTCTACTCCACATAGCTCTCAACTTATTGTCACTCATTTATGCCACTCACAAATAAGTTTATACTTTCCACTCACCTTTATGTCACTGCGGAGGAATTGACTGATGAGAGGCGCACCGATTTTTCAGTCGACTCATCACACCTTCATTCTTCCCTCACCTTCATGTCACTCAAAGTGATGTCATTCACCGTTACCTTCATTCTTCCCTCACCTTCATGTCACTCAAAGTGATGTCATTCACCGTTACCTTCATTCTTCCCTCACCTTGATGTCACTCAAAGTGATGTCATTCACCGTTACCTTCATTCTTCCCTCACCTTCATGTCACTCAAAGTGATGTCATTCACCGTTACCTTCATTCTTCCCTCACCTTCATGTCACTCAAAGTGATGTCATTCACCGTTACCTTCATTCTTCCCTCACCTTCATGTCACTCAAAGTGATGTCATTCACCGTTACCTTCATTCTTCCCTCACCTTCATGTCACTCAAAGTGATGTCATTCACCGTTACCTTCATTCTTCCCTCACCTTGATGTCACTGCGGAGGAATTGACTGATGAGAGGCGAACCCGAAACAAGGCCGACCGCAAGTCCAATGGTGCATGCACAGCACAAGCAGGGAAAGCAAGACAGGCATATAAACAAGGCAGCAGAAGAACATGTGGCTTTTTTTAGGCGTCTCAAACAAAAACTTTTTACACAAGCAGGGGAAGCAAGACAGGCAAATAAGCGTGCTTTACAGAGCCGAAAAGAAGACAGCAGAAGAACATGTGGTTGGCTGCAGTGTGTGTGTGTGCCGTGCATGTGTGCATGTGTGCATGTGTGCATGTGTGCATGTGTGCATGTGTGCATGTGTGCATGTGTGCATGTGTGTGTGCATGTGTGCATGTGTGCATGTGTGCATGTGTGCATGTGTGTGTGCATGTGTGCATGTGTGCATGTGTGCATGTGTGCATGTGTGCATGTGTGCATGTGTGCATGTGCGGCTGCAAGAGCCAAAGATAAGGCAGCAGAAGAACATGTGGCTGCAGTGTTACGTACATGTGATGTGCGTGTGCATGCATGTGTGTGTATGCATGTGCCTATGCATGCATGTGTGCAGAATGCAAGTGGGGCAACCAATCACGTGAGTGCAGTCATTTCTCGCATGTGCCTGCATGCATGTGTGCATGCATACATTCCCTTTCTGTGCATCCAAAAGTGTATGTGCACGCAGAGTTGCCTGACACAACCACAACCACAACCACAAGCACAAGCACACACACACACATGAATGCGAAACACATGCAACCACTGACAGCCTCACCTGGCAGTGGTGACAGGAGCAGGAGCAGCAAGCAGCGGTGGCACGGTCCCATCTGGGGAGTCAAAGTAAGCGGCGATGCAGCGCTGCAGGAGAGCAGTCTGCCTGCCTGCCTGCGACCCTCTTCCTTCCGGTCTGCTGCACTCTGGGGTAGTTGGAGTGTTGCCAGTGGTGGTACGGCCGTTGGTGCTGGCAGTGAAGGGAGCAGGCTCGCCTGACTGTTCAGCTGACTGTTGTGCTGTGGGTGGTGCTGCAGCCTCTGCTGCAACATGCCCCGCTCGTTGTGCTGCTGCTGGTGCTGCAGCTTCTGCTGAATGTTGTGCTGCTGGGAGCTGGGCTGCTGCAACTGCTACAGCGTACATGGCATCAAGCTTTCCCACCTGATAATTGGGGAGACACGGATGTTTGATGAGAATCAGGAGAGGAGAAGTCACTATTGACCTCCCCACAACGGCCAATCGGTGGCAGACGAATGCAGCTAGAGAGGAGAGGCTCTTGGGGCGAGACAGCGGAGTGGGTGCAGATAGCTGCAGGTGAGAGGCTGTAGCTAGAGAGGAGAGGCTGTAGCTAGAGAGGAGAGGCTGTAGCTAGAGAGGAGAGGCTGTAGCTAGAGAGGAGAGGCTGTAGCTAGAGAGGAGAGGCTGTAGCTAGAGAGGAGAGGCTGTAGCTAGAGAGGAGAGGCTGTAGCTAGAGAGGAGAGGCTGTAGCTAGAGAGGAGAGGCTGTAGCTAGAGAGGAGAGGCTGTAGCTAGAGAGGAGAGGCTGTAGCTAGAGAGGAGAGGCTGTAGCTAGAGAGGAGAGGCTGTAGCTAGAGAGGAGAGGCTGTAGCTAGAGAGGAGAGGCTGTAGCTAGAGAGGAGAGGCTGTAGCTAGAGAGGAGAGGCTGTAGCTAGAGAGGAGAGGCTGTAGCTAGAGAGGAGAGGCTGTAGCTAGAGAGGAGAGGCTGTAGCTAGAGAGGAGAGGCTGTAGCTAGAGAGGAGAGGCTGTAGCTAGAGAGGAGAGGCTGTAGCTAGAGAGGAGAGGCTGTAGCTAGAGAGGAGAGGCTGTAGCTAGAGAGGAGAGGCTGTAGCTAGAGAGGAGAGGCTGTAGCTAGAGAGGAGAGGCTGTAGCTAGAGAGGAGAGGCTGTAGCTAGAGAGGAGAGGCTGTAGCTAGAGAGGAGAGGCTGTAGCTAGAGAGGAGAGGCTGTAGCTAGAGAGGAGAGGCTGTAGCTAGAGAGGAGAGGCTGTAGCTAGAGAGGAGAGGCTGTAGCTAGAGAGGAGAGGCTGTAGCTAGAGAGGAGAGGCTGTAGCTAGAGAGGAGAGGCTGTAGCTAGAGAGGAGAGGCTGTAGCTAGAGAGGAGAGGCTGTAGCTAGAGAGGAGAGGCTGTAGCTAGAGAGGAGAGGCTGTAGCTAGAGAGGAGAGGCTGTAGCTAGAGAGGAGAGGCTGTAGCTAGAGAGGAGAGGCTGTAGCTAGAGAGGAGAGGCTGTAGCTAGAGAGGAGAGGCTGTAGCTAGAGAGGAGAGGCTGTAGCTAGAGAGGAGAGGCTGTAGCTAGAGAGGAGAGGCTGTAGCTAGAGAGGAGAGGCTGTAGCTAGAGAGGAGAGGCTGTAGCTAGAGAGGAGAGGCTGTAGCTAGAGAGGAGAGGCTGTAGCTAGAGAGGAGAGGCTGTAGCTAGAGAGGAGAGGCTGTAGCTAGAGAGGAGAGGCTGTAGCTAGAGAGGAGAGGCTGTAGCTAGAGAGGAGAGGCTGTAGCTAGAGAGGAGAGGCTGTAGCTAGAGAGGAGAGGCTGTAGCTAGAGAGGAGAGGCTGTAGCTAGAGAGGAGAGGCTGTAGCTAGAGAGGAGAGGCTGTAGCTAGAGAGGAGAGGCTGTAGCTAGAGAGGAGAGGCTGTAGCTAGAGAGGAGAGGCTGTAGCTAGAGAGGAGAGGCTGTAGCTAGAGAGGAGAGGCTGTAGCTAGAGAGGAGAGGCTGTAGCTAGAGAGGAGAGGCTGTAGCTAGAGAGGAGAGGCTGTAGCTAGAGAGGAGAGGCTGTAGCTAGAGAGGAGAGGCTGTAGCTAGAGAGGAGAGGCTGTAGCTAGAGAGGAGAGGCTCTTGGGGCGTGACAGCGGAGTGGGTGCAGATAGCTGCGGCTGCAGGCCACTACTAACTCAGAGTAGCCTGCTTAACATGGTAAAACAACATGACATGATGGGTGAGTGACTTTCGAGTCGACTCAAAAGTCACCTCGTTAACATGACATGATGGGTGGGTGCACTGTGAGACTCACAGTTGACCTCTCCACAGCTGCTAGTCGGTGGCAGATAGCTGCTGCCAGAGAGGAGAGACTCTCTGTGTGGCACACTTACTGAAGCAGGTCTAGTTCCCATGACAACATGCAAGGCACTAACTCACTGTTGACCTCTCCACAGCCGCCAGTCGGTGGCAGATAGCTGCAGCGAGAGAGGAGAGACTGTTGGGGCGAGATATGAGCTGCACACACAAGGAAGGTTCCTGGAACTCGCACACAATCTCCCCGCACCTCTGCAAAGATGAAAGGGGAGAGATGGAGCATCGCCGGGAATCATACCAATCCAGAAGGTGAGAAGCAGGTGAGGGGAATCGCATCAATCCGTCATCAATCCGTCATTGGCAGCAGATGAGAAACTGTTTCATCCACCCTATAATATTTCAACCGTATAAGGATTGATCCGCATTGGCAAACCTGCAAGGCAGCAGGCACTTAAGGAGGTGTCTCAAGAACATGTCTACTCTAAGCAGGGGGGTATCCCCATTGGCATACCTGCAGGTCTCTCAAGGAAGTCAGCAGCATGGGAAGCGGCATGTGCACGTGATTGGCCAGCAGTGCCAGTTGGACCGCGTACCGCCCATTGCGAGGGGTGGGATTGGTCCTGACGGAAGGCAAGGGGAAGGCGGAGAGGAGTGTCGGAGTTACCCTTTTCCTCCTCCCCTTGGTCCCTTACCCTCTTGTGTCTTCTCTGTCTTCTGTCTTTACCCGCCTGTCTTCCTTCTGCCTACCTTCCACACCTTGTACACTGTGTTCTTCCTCAGCCACTTCCTGAGAGTTACGGGCTCCCACAGGATGGCTACCAAGAGCGGCTTAGTCACCTAGCTGCGATAGCTTTGAGTACCGTAACAGAAATCCGCTATGATAGGTAAACAAGTCGAGAGAACAAGATTGCTTTGCTAGGCTAGGCTTCTTGTGCATTGCTACCCAGTCGCGCAATTCTCAGCGTGATGGGTTGAGCCCGAGCCGCCTAGGCCTTGGATTGGCCCTCGCCAGATTTCCTGTCTCCCAATGTCCCTGGAATTGCTCCCGCAGCGCCCTGCGCCCCCCAATGTCACCAACCCTTCGCTTCTCCCAATACCCAACTACCCCCCCTTTATAGCTTGAATAGCAATTGCTACAGCACTACTACACCTCAATTAGCAAATGTCCAGAATATGATGCACTCACCATTAGATTCGGTGACAGGAGGAGGGAAGGCGGAGAGGAGGAGGGAAGGCGGAGAGGAGGAGGGAAGGCGGAGAGGAGGAGGGAAGGCGGAGAGGAGGAGGGAAGGCGGAGAGGAGGAGGGAAGGCGGAGGGCGGAGAGCAGAGGGAAATATGAACGGATGTCCAGCAGCAGAGCCAGTGGCAGTGGCATGTGCAGCGGCGTGTGGAGAGGCGTGGGCAACGGCATTGGGCAGCAGTTCCACTTTAGAGGCGCCTCAACAGCAGTTCCAGCTGGATCTTATGGCATGAACAGCTGGCAGCATTGTTTTTGAGACTTAAAAGACACTCATCCATCGCGTAGCTGCCAGCGTTGTGTCCGGCCAGCTGTTTTATTCAACGGCATTGGGCATGAACAGCTGCCTGACAGCACTGTGAGTTTTGCGTCGAGACGTGTGGAACGTGTGGCATGAATGAATGACAGCACAGTGTGACAGCTCAGCGTTGAGTCGACTCAAAACTCATCTCGTGTGGCATGAAGATCGGGATGGCATGGCAGCACTGTGTCCCAACCAGCAGCGGAGGCAAGTCACAGCATGCACAGTGCGGAGGCAAGCCACAGCATGCACAGTGCGGAGGCAAGCCACAGCATGCACAGTGCGGAGGCAAACAAAGGGGCAATGCGAGCTGACTCACGCAAGAATAGCCTTCACAAGGGGAACGTTCCTGGAAAGAACCTCCACTGGGGTCTGCCGTGGAAACAGGAGGGGAGTGGGAATGAGACACAAGTGAATGGGAGCATGGGGTTGGGAATGAGCAGAGCATGGGGCACAGGGCATGTGCATGATGATGGGATGGGAACTTTTGCTCAAAGTCACAAGTAAACAGGAACATGGCGTTGGGCATTGAGAGCATGGGGCACTGGTCATGGGCATGGGGATGACATGAGAACCCACCTCAAGGCACCAGTCACAAGCTACTGGGCATTGGGCATTGCTGCACAATGGATATGGAGCATTGAGCATGGGACAACACACGGCAAGAGCTGCGCAAAACAAGGAGTTGCAAGAAGCTCCTTACAGAAGGAGAAGAGGCAGGAGAAAGAGGCATATGTTCGAGTCGAGGTTGTGTTAAGACTAGCATCTTTACCTTGTGGAAGGAGACGAGGCAGGAGAAAGAGGCATATGTTTGAGTCGAGATGTCTTAAAACTAGCATCCTTACCTTGTGGAAGGAGAGGAGGCAGGAAGCAGGCGCTTCAGGCATCATTCGCAGGTAAGCCGCGGACCCCGGGGGAGTGGGTGACGTGAGAGGTAGTGACGATGATGGTGGTGGTTGTGGGGGTAACGATGACGATGATGGTGGTTCTGGGGGTAACGATGATGCCGATGGTGTTGCGGATGGGGCAAGCGAATTCACAGAAAGAGATGCTGGTGGTGGTGCTGGTGATTCGCAGAACACGAGAATAGTTTCCATGACCTGATGGGGGAAGAAGAGGAGGGGGAAAGGGAGAAGCACGAGAGGGCAGTGGGTTTACAGGGGGGGATATATGTTCAGCTGCCCCTGAAGGTGGTGCGGAAGACTCACAGAACACGAGAATGGTTTCCATGACCTGATGGGAAGGGGGACAAGCAAGAAAGAGGGCAACGATTTCACAGCCAGAGATGACTCTAACATTGTAACAGTCCAACAGTCCAACAGTCTAACAGCCTAACAGCTGAAGCTGCATGATCTCTGCGCCTATCTCCCATCTCTGTATACACTCTCTATCTCCCATCTCTGTATACACTCTCTATCTCCCATCTCTGTATACACTCTCTATCTCCCATCTCTGTATACACTCTCTATCTCCCATCTCTCCCTTCTTCTTCCCCTCACCTCTGGCCGTATGTCAAGGGACTGGGCCGTCTTTTCCTTGGGAATGGTCCGGAACACAGGAATCTGCACTGCTGCTTCTTCAGGTGATTCTTCAGGTGCTGCTGGCAGTTGATAGTCGCCAAAGACGAGAGAAAGGAAGGCAGCTACAGTGCTTTCCGATACTCCGTCCCTTGAGTTGGGAGGAATATGGGGTGAAATGGGGTGGTGGCACAGGCAATTTGGTTTGGCAAGTTGACGGCGAAGGAATTTGTGGGAAGGGCAGTGTGGTTTGGAGAGGTTAAGAGACGTGCACACCACAATGACAGAAGTGATGCTAATGAATGTTGAGGAATAGCGTCAATTGCCATTGACGAAAAGTGCTACAAGCGAGCCAAGCACTTGGTGAGCACTACTGTGCATAATGCGTAATACAAGGACACTCATGAGCACACTCCCCTTCTTTACGGAAGTATGCTGCTAATGATTGTGCATGTGATAAGGTGTGCAAGTAACGAGGGAACAAGTGAAGAGTGCATTGGGAACGAGTGTGCTGATAACGAGTGTGCTACGAGCAATTGTGCGACAAACGAGTGTGCTACAAACGAGTCTGGCACTAACGAGTGTGCAAGGCTGCGCAGGCGAAGGTAGCAGGGGCGGTCCACAAAGAGATGGCAGAAGGCGGGTTGACCGTTGCGCCCTGCACGGCCGATCTCCTGTGAGGATGGCGGGGAGTGCCAAGGGGAGAGAGGAGGGGGAAAGACGAGGGGGGGGGAACAGGGATGGAGAGGGGACGGAAGAGAAGTGGGGAGAGGAGGTAGCAGAGGTGGTCCAGAAGGAGATGCCAGAAGGAGATGCCAGAAGGCGGGGTGCCCATTGCGTCCTTTGCGACCCATCTCCTGAGCGGGAGAAAAGATGGGAGAGAAGATGGGAGAGAAGAGGGGAGAGAGGGGAGAGAGGGGAGAGAGGAAGGGAGAAACGAAAGGAGACGAAAGAGGGCTTTTACCTAATAGGGGCGCCGGATTCTCATCCCTATTCTCCGATCTCCCCTGCCTCAGCCATGGCTTTTACCTTTTACAAGCTTGTTCTTGAGAATTCTCAAAAACCATCTCCCCTGCCTCAGCCATGGCTTTTACCTATTACAATCCATGCCCAACCTTTCTGACAACACTGCTGTCTGCAATGTCATGAGGCGTGGTGTCGTATGCCTTTACTGCATCACACCACTCCACACCGCATCACACCGCATCACACCACACCATACCATCCCACTGCATGACACCGCATCATACCGTACCTGCACATATTGCTCGGGGCTGCGAGGAAGCGAGTAGTGCACAACCTGTTTGGGGGAATCGGATGGAAGGGCAGCAGTAAAAGCTTTAAAGTTGCCCCATTGTGAGATGCAAAAGGGAGTATGCAGCACATCCGTCTTATGTGGCCTTTGCAAAAGCCACACATGCTGCACGTGACATGATGATAAGAAGGCCACATGATGAGCAAGAGATGCACGCCTCATGATGATACTGAGAGATGGGCAAGAGATGCACAACAGTTGATCTTCGGGGCGAGTCATGTGATAAGAAGTGTGTGTGTGTCCTTAGACTTCTCATAACAGAGTGAGTATTGCGTGGCATCAGCACTGCAGTAGATCATCGAACCGACTCGAGTGATATCAGAAACTTCCCATTTCCCTTTCACAGCGCCTATTCCAGACCAGACAACTTGATACTCATCACCTCTCATCCACACAACCCAATCCATATGCCACTCACCGCACCAACATCAGTTTTGTCCAAGCCCATGTCAAACGCCATGCCAGTGTAGCGACAACTACACCCACATTCATAAACCCACATACATAAACCCACATTCATAAACCCACATTCATAAACCCACATACATAAACCCACATTCATAAACCCACATACATAAACCCACATTCATGAACCCACATACATAAACCCACATTCATAAACCCACATTCATAAACCCACATTCATAAACCCACACTCATAAACCCGCATTCATAAACCCACATTCATAAACCCACATACATAAACCCACATACATAAACCCACATTCATAAACCCACATTCATAAACCCACATTCATAAACCCACATTCATAAACCCACATTCATAAACCCACATACATAAACCCACATTCATAAACCCACATTCATAAACCCACATTCATAAACCCACATTCATAAACCCACATTCATAAACCCATGCACATACTCCCATCCCATCCAGATGCCACTCACCGCACCAACATCAGCCTTGTCCAAGCCCATGCCAAACGCCAGCGTTGCCACAACCTGCAGAGAGGCAGTCAGAGAGAAGTGGGTGGACTGGACACAATGGGAAATGATAGGCAAGTGGTTACACAAGTGATGCAAGTGATGATCAAATAGCCGAATGGAATTTAATTCCACTCGAGTGTCACCATAACCTGCGGCACACTACACCGTGCCACCAGATCGCACCAGCAGCACAGGCAGGCAGCACAGGCAGTCAGCACATGGAGAGGAGCACAGACAGCAGCGCACGCACCACTCGTAGCTTGTTGGCTGTGAAGCGCTGCAGAATGCGCGTCCTCTCCCCCGCTTGCAGCCCACCGTGATAGCTCTGGAGGTAGGTGGGAGGGTGAGCGGGAAATGGAGGAGAAAGAGAAGGGAAGAGAAGAGACCACACACAAGGGATAGGAGCAAAGTGATGTGATGTGAGCAGCGGAGCAAGGGAATTGAAGCCGGTACGAGCAAGATGGGAAATGAAAGACCAAGTTAAACAACACGTGCCCTGAAGAACAAAGGGAAAAATAGCACAGAGGGATGATAAGGACTCTGAACTCACTCACCCGAGCTGCTATTCGGTTGTCTCGAAGCACACGTGCCACATCATCAGCCTCCCACTGGCAACAGGAGAGGGCGCGGGAGAGGGGGAGGGACGGGGGGAGGGGCGGGGGAGGGGCGGGGGAGGGAGAGGGAGAATGAGAGGGGGAGGGAGAATAGGAGGGAGAAGGGGAGAGAGAGGAGGAGAGAGAAGGGGAACCCCAGAGGCAGTTTTTTGAGAATTCTCAAAAAAAAGAAGGGGAACCTCAGACGCAGGGAGATGACAATAGGCAGAAGATTTAACGTTTCTCGACATTTCAAAGCATCCCGCTGGCAGGGCGAAGAAGAGGGAGAGTGGGAAGAGGAGGGGATCACATGTGTGAACAGAGAGACAGCAATGAAACAGAGAGAAAGTTGTGGGATTTGTTGAATTTGGGTCACTTTTGAGACCTCACATCACAGGCGTTCTGCCCACCTGGAAGGAGCAGCACACGATGATGCTGCGAGTGGAAGCAAAGAGAGAGGAGCCGTCAGCAGATTTACTGGAAGGAGCACCCACCTGGAAGGAGCACCCACCTGGAAGGAGCACCCACCTGGAAGGAGCAGTAGACAATGATGCTGCGGGCAGAAGCAAAGGGAGGAGCCATTAGCAGATCCACCAGCGCCCGCTGCCTGCTCTGCCCTGCTGCTGCTGCCCCGCCCCCCCACGTGCTCTCTCCCCCTGCAGCCAACGCCCCAGCTCCAGGCACTGATGCAGTCCCAGGTGCATGCCCATTGGCCCCGGTTATTGAGGCTGAGAGGTGCAGGTTTGGCCGCACCACTCCGCGACGAATCACGCCGCCCGGCGGGATACCCAGCGCTGCGATGAGCGATGACGTGGCAAGGCGCGTGGCAGTGGCTGTGATGGCGAGAATGCACGGCCTGCGGGGAATGTTGCTGCTGTTAGTGTTGTCGCCACCAGCTAGACAATCATTGGTACCCTCAGCATCAGAAGCAGCAGCAGCAGAAGTAGCAGCAGCAGCAGCAGCAGCAGAAGAGGGATCAGCAGCAGAAGCCTTGGGGTCTGATGGCTCTTCAGCTGATGCTGATGCTGCTGCTGCCTCCCTCGCTTCAGCTGCTGCAGCCTGTATGTCTAAGAGACCGCTGGAGAGCAGGATGGAGGAGAGGCGCAGATAGGCCGAGCGGAAGTTATGTGACCTGCCATGCATGACGGAGAGGGTTGGAGAGGGTCAGAGAAGCGTGGGATTGGCAGCGTTCATTAAGAGTTGGAGAGACGTCAAGCGGGGTGAAGAGAGGTGAAGAGAGGTGAAGAGGGGTGGTGAGTGGTGAAGAGACAAAGGAGAGGACGGCCACCAAAGACCCTGAAAAGACAGCTCGTTACAGATATCCCCCAACCTATCAGCGCACGACACAATGTATGTTCCCATTACCCCCTCCTTCCCACTCTGGAATGCAGTGGGTCTTGTCAAAGAAATCTGTGATTAAGAGGTAGAGACTGGCTTTTGAAAATTCTTAAAACATGATCACTACTCAGCCCGCCTGCACGCACTCACATGCACCCATTCTCACCACACTGAAATGCAGTGCGCCTCATCGAACACCACGAGGGACACGCCCTGGGGCAGGCTGGAAAGCAGGCGGAGGAAGGAAGGAGCAGCCAGGCGCTCAGGCGACACAAACAGCACCTTCAGTTCCCCTCCTCTGAGCCTTTCAGTCACTGCTCCGCTCTCACTGGGTGACTGTTAGGGAGGGGGTGACAGGGAGGAGATGAGGGGGGTGGGGGAGCAGGCGGAGGAAGGAGGGGGCTGCCAGGCGCTCAGGCGACACAAACAGCACCTTCAGCTCCCCGGCTCTCAGCCTCTCTATCACTGCGCTGCGCTGCTCTCAATGGGTGACTGTTAGGAAAGGGGGATGGGTGGTGGGGGCAGGACAGCACATGCATTCAGGAGGGATGATGCAGGTAGGCGTTCAGACGACACAAACAGCACCTTCAGGCCCCCACCTCTGAGCTGCTCTATTACTGCCCCACTCTCACTGGGTGACTGCGAGGCAGGGAGGTGAGAGAGAGATGAGGGGGATGGAAATGTGGCAGGACAGCAGATGCAGGAGGGATGGTGTGGTGTGACCAGGCGCTTAGGTGACAGAAACGAGGGTGAGGAGTGCAACAAGGAGAGGCTGTCTGTATAACTCAAGACAGGGAAGGCAGGTGGGCAGTGGGCAGGCACACACCTGGAAGGACGAGAGAAGGGCTCCGGGCAGGCAGGGCGGCAGGTGCGCGAGCTGGTCCTGCATAAGGGCCACTAGCGGGCTGACCACCAGAGTGAGGCCGGGGAGAAGGAAGGCAGGGAGCTGTTAGGAGGGAAGTAGGGTATGGGGAGGGAAAGGGGAGGAGCGGAGTTGAGTGAGTGGGTGTGGAATGTAGTAAAAGGCAGAGCAGCAGGTGGGCGAGCTGGTCTTGCATTAGTGCAACCAGTGGGCGGACACCCAGAGTGAGCCCAGGGAGAAGAAACGCAGGGAGCTGCGAGGTAGGTGGGGGTGTTGGGTGTATGGGGGGGTTGAGTGGGTGAAGAGGGAGCACAAGCAGGGCAGGTGGGCGAGCTGGTCTTGCATGAGGGCTACCAGAGGGCTGACCACCAGGGTGTGGCTGGGAAGGAGGAAAGCTGGAAGCTGTCACGAGGGAAGTTGGGATTGGAGAGGGAAAGGGGGAGGGGCGGAGTTGAGTGAGTGGGTGTGGAAGGTAGTTTTAGGCAGGGCGGCAGATTCGTGAGCTGGAATTGCATGAGCGCCACTAGCGGGCTGACTACTAGCGTGAGGTTGGGGATGTCTCTTGCATTAGCACCACTTGCATGCCACGAGTTTGGAAACAAAATAAGTCTGCTCATAGCAAGAGGCAGGCATTTTCGTAACAGTGACTGCTTCCTGGCAGCAGTGATGGTTACCTGGTAACGTGAAAGCTCACCTGGTAGCAGAGCGACTTCCCAGCGCCAGTTGGCAGAACGAGGAGCGTTGATTGGCCACACAGCACCCGTTGGATCGCTGCCACCTGTCCATCTCGGAACCGATCGAAGCCAAACACTCGCCGCAGCACCCTCAACAGATTGCCCTGCGAAGGATCCTGTCGAGCAGCCTCCATCATCCGACTTCTCTCTGCTCCCTCACTCATCTCCTCCTCTTCTTCCCCTCCTCTGTCCTTGACTTTCTGCTTCTTCTGTACTGGTCTTCTGCCCTCTCTGGATTTCCCCTCCTTGCCCTCATCATCCCCCCCTTCCACCTCCTCCACCTCTTCCACCTCCTCTTCCTCCTCCCCCTCCTCCCCCTCCTCCCCCTCCTCCCCCTCCTCCCCCTCCTCCCCCTCCTCTCTCTCCTCTCCCTCCGCTTGCCCGTCAAACCCCCTGCCTCCATCCTCCCGTCCCATCCCTCTCCTCATCTCCACCCTCCTCAAATTCTCCCTTGCCTCTTCAGCCTTTCCATCCTCTCCTTTCTCTCCCAACCCCATCATGACACCATCATCCATCCACCCATCCAAGCCCATCCCACACTCTCCCCCTTCCCCCGCTCCCCCTCCCTTCCCTCCCTTCCCCCTCTTCCTGTAAAACCTCTTCCCCCCTCCATACCCACCACCGAACCTCCCAAACCTACTTCCACCACCATTCCGACTCCCGAACCTGCTCGTCTTGGTACCATTCCCAAACTTCTTCTTACTTCCCCTGCCATTGATATTCAGGCGAACAAAATTATCTCTCCCTTGCAACCCAGGCCGCCCCTTAGCATTCCTGCTGCTGGTAAGACCATAACCTACCCGCCCACCACCACCAGTGTTACCTGCGCCACTAGCAGCAGCCACCCTTCTCCTCTGCCTTCTTCTCTCAGCCTCCTTCTGTCGCAGGGCCTGCAGGGCTAAGGGGTTGCCCCATCCATACTCCACTGCTGCACTGCCGGCACCACCCGTGCCAGCAGCAGGAGTGGCAGGAGTGGCAGGAGTGGCAGGAGTGGCAGGAGTGGCAGGAGTGGCAGGAGTGGCAGGAGTGGCAGGAGTGGCAGGAGTGGCAGGAGTGGCAGGAGTGGCAGGAGTGGCAGGAGTGGCAGGAGTAGCAGGAGTGGCAGGAGTGGCAGGAGTAGCAGGGGTAGTGGCGTCACCAGCACCAGCATCACCAGCTGTATGAGCAGCATCACTCGATTTCTTCTCTTGCTTCCTATCCTTTCTTACTCGCACCTTCCCTGCTCTTCTCATGAAAGCTTCTCCCTTGGTCTTGCCGCGTGCATTTCTGCGGGCAGGCTTACCCGTTCCTCTCTCACCCTCACGCGTGACTGTACCAGCTGTGACTGTACGAGCTGTGACTCTATCTGCTGTATCTGCCTCGCTCATCTCCTGCTTCTCTCCCACCTCCTCCTCCCCCCCCATCTCCTCCTCCTCACTCTCACTGCTGTTGCTGACCTCCCCCCTCTCCTTCCCCCAGTCAGAACCACTGTCACTCCCACTCCCGCTCCCACTCTCACTCTCACTCTCCTCCTCACTCCCATCCTCACTCCCAGCACCACTCCCCTTACCCCTCTTACTACCACTCCCCCACTCCCTCCCCTCATCCCCTTGCTCCTTTCCCTCCAACCCATCCTCCTTAGCCTTCCGAGCAGCCAGACGGGTGACTCTTCTCCCACCCAACCTCTCCCCTGCACCCCCCTTGCCCTCGTCACCTTGCTCCTCCCTCATTTCCCCTGCGTCCCCAGCCTCTTCACCATCGCCCTCCTCTGCTCTCACTCGCTTCCGTCCCTTCACCTTCACCACCTGCGTCCCTCCTTGTCCCCCTTCCCTACCCTTGCTTCCCCGAACCTTCCTTCCTCTACTCCGAATCACCCTACCCTCCTGTCCTCTAACCTCATCCCGCTCACTCTCAACCCCCTCATCCCGCCTTCTTTCGCCTACCCCACGTCTCGCCCCACCCACATGCTCCCCAGCCTCTGCCAGCCGGCTCACAAGCTCTGCCTTTCTGCCAGATGTCGGCAGCCCATTGGCCAGCAGGGCAGATCTCAACTGCACCACTGTCATACGGCTCAGATCAGATAGTTCTGTTGCTCCACCTGCTGCTGCTGCTGCTGCTGCTGATGGTGCTGCTGATGGTGACGGTGCTGCTGGTGCTGCTGCCGCCCCTGATGCTTCTCTTGCTAATAGTGGTGCCGCTGATGCTGATGGTTCTGATGGTGCTGCTGATGCTGGCAGTCGTGGTGGCACCGGCGTTGCTGCTCCTGCTGCTGCGACTGCTGCTGACCCTGCTGCTTCTGATGGTGGTGCTGGGAAGTGCACCTTCCCATCAGCAGCAGCTTCTGCTGCTGGAGGCACTGCTGTTGGTGGTGTTTCTGCTGCTACCCTTGTTTCTGCTGCCACTGCTGTTTCTGCGGCTTCTACAACCACGCATCGTGCCGGACCCACATCTGCTCGTCCCTGTAACGCGTCAGCTTCTCTCCGTGCCACATTAGCCTCTTGTCGCGCCACGTCAGCTTCTGTAGGTCCCACGTCCGCCACCTCTTGCAGCATATCTCCACCTGCCAGCTCAGCAGCTCTGCATTCAACGCCCCACCTCCCTGCCCATCTATCTATCCTCGTTACAAGCAGACTCGAGGGTGCGATACAGCCAAGCATGCCTACAGGACGAACAGGCACCGCAATCCCATGAAACATCTCCTTTCCTGCTCCCTCACCTGCCAAATCGTCTCCCTCGCCTTCCCCTCCCCTTGTTCTTTCCTCTCCCCCCATTCCTTCCTCTCCCTCTCCCCCTCCCCCTCCCCCTCCCCCTCCGCCTCCGCCTCCCGCTCCCCCTTCCCCCCCTGCACACACAACAAGGCTGAACGGTCTGCTGCTCTGCCACACAGCTGCCGGCTCTATCTGTTGCTGCTGCTGCTGCCTGCGCAGATACGACCTGGAACCCAGGAAGGCTCTATCCGCTCTACCCAGGCCCCCACCATCCCTCTCACGGGCCCCTCTACTATCTTGGCGAGGCTTTTCTCTTTTTGCCTGCTTCTGATCTCCCTTTCTACTCTTGTCCGCGGTAATATGCTCTCTGCTGCCTGTTTTAACATCTGATCCCTTCTCAGCTTGTGCAGAAGGCCCTACGTTAGTGCCGCCCTCGTTAGTAGCAGCTTCGATGGTAGTAGCACCTTCTTGAGGCCTCTTCCGTTTTCTCCTCTCCCGCTCCTTAAGCCGAGCGTATTTTTCATACTGCTCAGCTGCGGCAGGGAAAAAAAAACACGATAAAAGAAGAAATTCATTTTTAATCAGCACCATGATAGTTTCCGCGCACTGCAATTACCAAATGTCACACGCAGTGCTCTTAGCCAAAGCACTGCATAACCCCATCCCTGACCTGCACTGTAAGAATCAGCTCACCTACAGTCGGATCGGCCTCCACGTCAGCACGGGACGGCGCACGGCCGTGCGACGCGGCAAATCGTCGCTCCCATTCCTTTAGCCGCCGCCGTAACCTCTCCAACTCGCCAGCACAGCCGTCAGCGGTATGACCTCTCTCCTCCTTCTCGTCATGTCTGAGTCCACTCACGCGTCGAATCCTCTCCAACACGCCGGCCTCGACGGTACTGGGTACCTCCTCCCTCCCTCTTCTACCCCTGTCCCCCCTCCCTCTTCTACCCCTGTCCCCCCTCCCTCTTCTAACCCTGTCCCCCCTCCCTCTTCTACCCCTGTCCCCCCTCCCTCTTCTACCCCTGTCCCCCCTCCCTCTTCTACCCCTGTCCCCCCTCCCTCTTCTACCCCTGTCCCCCCTCCCTCTTCTACCCCTGTCCCCCCTCCCTCTTCTACCCCTGTCCCCCCTCCCTCTTCTACCCCTGTCCTCCCTCCCCACATGATGCGATTTCTCTTTCCCGCCTTGCACCCGTCCTCTGTTGGCTTCCGACGCTCCGGGACCTCCGTCAGGAAAAGAACGTATCCCGTCGGATCCGACGGAATAGGAACGGATTCCGTCTGGCTCTCCGTCAAGTTGGGAACCCTGAAAGCCGTTTACTCTCTCCGTCAGTTCGACTTTCGTTCCCAACGCCTCCTGTTCAATCCCGAACTCATTGGTTCTTACACATCCCGGAACACACAATGGCGCAACTATCTCGTTAGCAAGTCTAACAGTATCGGGGCCAATGCTATCCCTCGCAGGTGCAGTCGCGCCCGCAAACGAAGCCATGGAAAGCGGAGAATGCCCGTTACAGTGTTCGCGTGCCACCTTGGTGGTCTTGGAATTAGGAGCCATGAACAAGGAAGGAGACTAGTAGTCTAGTGTTGCGGTGGTATGGTGATTGGTTGAGGGACGTTGATCAGCTGGCGGTTAGCTCGGAAATTCAAATTCTAAAACTGCAGGGCGTGCGACAAGTTCTGGCGGGAATCGAAGAAAACGAATTAGTTACATTGATTCGGTATTCTCCTTGTGAATATCGTTCCGTATGTTCCATCTCCTTTACAAAAGTGTTGTACGTTCTTGCTAGAAAAACGAGGATGCTTACACAAAATCACTTAGATCTGGATACATGTTCACACAAATTCTCTATGATGTCAGAAACCTGTTCCCAGCTCATACCAATTTAGCCGACCTCTAATTTCAACAGTTACACACATCCCATAGGCTGGAAATTATCTGATACCCTTACCGTGCAGTCTCTACACTCAAATTAAAAATCAAGTTCTTTTTTCTTCTGTGTAGTGTATTATCCCCGCCCTCGCCGTCCAGCTCTGCCGCTGCCCCTACCGCCGCCGTTGCCAGCAGTGCTCCCCTCGCCTCTACCTCCCCCATAACCATTCTCCACCCCTCTCCACTCCACTGTGCTGCTCTGATTCCTCCCACCCCTGCTCGCACTATCATCCCCCACCCTTCCCCCCACCCCTCCCCCTGCCCCTGCCCCTCCCCTTCCACCTGCTCCTCCCTCTGCCCCTCTCCCTCCCCATCTCCCTCCCCTCCCCCCACCACCCACAATCCCCCCCACACCCGCCCCTTCCACACTCTCCTCTGCCCTCCTCTTCTTCCGCCCCTCCACCGCCTCTGCCTTGGGCGCAGCAGCAATGAGCACCTTCAGAATATCCACCAGGTAACTCACCACAGTCCCAATCTTCGCTACATTCCTCACCCCGCCCACTTCCTCCCCACCCCCTGCCCCTTTCCCACCACCTGCTGCTGCCCCCCCTGCCACTCCTCCTCCTCCTCCTCCTGCTCCTCCTGCTTCCGCCCGCTCCCCTCCTCCTGCCGTTCCTTCACCAACGCAACTCGCCTCGCCTCCTCCAATCCCCTCTTCTGCCTCATCACCCTCGGTGCTGACCAGCAGGGTGACGGGGTACCTCCCACTCGCGTTGTACTCTTCAATTTCAGCTGCTGCTCGCTTGAAATCCGCCACTCCCGCCCATGCAAAGTCCTGCTCTATCCCCTCGATAGCCTCGGCCACTGGCTCGTCTGTACTGTTGAACACACGCTGTTGGTACAAGGAAGCGGGTGGGGATGGAAGGAAATGGAGGGAGACAGAAGAGAAAGCGGGGACAAAGGGGTTATCAGGCGCCTCGATCTCTCTCATAGCCTTGGCCACTAGCTCGTCTGTATTGTTGAACACACGCTGTTGGTACGAGGGCGCGGACAAGGGGCAGAAGGGGAAGCGGGGGAGACAGAGAGGAAGCGGGAAAGACAGAGAGGGAAGCGGGGGAGACAGAGGGGAGTGGGGAAGACAGAGGGGAGTGGGGAAGACAGAAGGGAGTGGGGAAGACAGAAGGGAGTGGGGAAGACAGAAGGGAGTGGGGAAGACAGAAGGGAGTGGGGAAGACAGAAGGGAGTGGGGAAGACAGAAGGGAGTGGGGAAGACAGAAGGGAGTGGGGAAGACAGAAGGGAGTGGGGAAGACAGAAGGGAGTGGGGAAGACAGAAGGGAGTGGGGAAGACAGAAGGGAGTGGGGAAGACAGAAGGGAGTGGGGAAGACAGAAGGGAGTGGGGAAGACAGAAGGGAGTGGGGAAGACAGAGAGGGAAGCGGGAAAGACAGAGAGGGAAGCGGGGGAGACAGAGGGGAGTGGGGAAGACAGAAGGGAGTGGGGAAGACAGAAGGGAGTGGGGAAGACAGAAGGGAGTGGGGAAGACAGAAGGGAGTGGGGAAGACAGAAGGGAGTGGGGAAGACAGAAGGGAGTGGGGAAGACAGAAGGGAGTGGGGAAGACAGAAGGGAGTGGGGAAGACAGAAGGGAGTGGGGAAGACAGAAGGGAGTGGGGAAGACAGAAGGGAGTGGGGAAGACAGAAGGGAGTGGGGAAGACAGAAGGGAGTGGGGAAGACAGAAGGGAGTGGGGAAGACAGAAGGGAGTGGGGAAGACAGAAGGGAGTGGGGAAGACAGAAGGGAGTGGGGAAGACAGAAGGGAGTGGGGAAGACAGAAGGGAGTGGGGAAGACAGAAGGGAGTGGGGAAGACAGAAGGGAGTGGGGAAGACAGAAGGGAGTGGGGAAGACAGAAGGGAGTGGGGAAGACAGAAGGGAGTGGGGAAGACAGAAGGGAGTGGGGAAGACAGAAGGGAGTGGGGAAGACAGAAGGGAGTGGGGAAGACAGAAGGGAGTGGGGAAGACAGAAGGGAGTGGGGAAGACAGAAGGGAGTGGGGAAGACAGAAGGGAGTGGGGAAGACAGAAGGGAGTGGGGAAGACAGAAGGGAGTGGGGAAGACAGAAGGGAGTGGGGAAGACAGAAGGGAGTGGGGAAGACAGAAGGGAGTGGGGAAGACAGAAGGGAGTGGGGAAGACAGAAGGGAGTGGGGAAGACAGAAGGGAGTGGGGAAGACAGAAGGGAGTGGGGAAGACAGAAGGGAGTGGGGAAGACAGAAGGGAGTGGGGAAGACAGAAGGGAGTGGGGAAGACAGAAGGGAGTGGGGAAGACAGAAGGGAGTGGGGAAGACAGAAGGGAGTGGGGAAGACAGAAGGGAGTGGGGAAGACAGAAGGGAGTGGGGAAGACAGAAGGGAGTGGGGAAGACAGAAGGGAGTGGGGAAGACAGAAGGGAGTGGGGAAGACAGAAGGGAGTGGGGAAGACAGAAGGGAGTGGGGAAGACAGAAGGGAGTGGGGAAGACAGAAGGGAGTGGGGAAGACAGAAGGGAGTGGGGAAGACAGAAGGGAGTGGGGAAGACAGAAGGGAGTGGGGAAGACAGAAGGGAGTGGGGAAGACAGAAGGGAGTGGGGAAGACAGAAGGGAGTGGGGAAGACAGAAGGGAGTGGGGAAGACAGAAGGGAGTGGGGAAGACAGAAGGGAGTGGGGAAGACAGAAGGGAGTGGGGAAGACAGAAGGGAGTGGGGAAGACAGAAGGGAGTGGGGAAGACAGAAGGGAGTGGGGAAGACAGAAGGGAGTGGGGAAGACAGAAGGGAGTGGGGAAGACAGAAGGGAGTGGGGAAGACAGAAGGGAGTGGGGAAGACAGAAGGGAGTGGGGAAGACAGAAGGGAGTGGGGAAGACAGAAGGGAGTGGGGAAGACAGAAGGGAGTGGGGAAGACAGAAGGGAGTGGGGAAGACAGAAGGGAGTGGGGAAGACAGAAGGGAGTGGGGAAGACAGAAGGGAGTGGGGAAGACAGAAGGGAGTGGGGAAGACAGAAGGGAGTGGGGAAGACAGAAGGGAGTGGGGAAGACAGAAGGGAGTGGGGAAGACAGAAGGGAGTGGGGAAGACAGAAGGGAGTGGGGAAGACAGAAGGGAGTGGGGAAGACAGAAGGGAGTGGGGAAGACAGAAGGGAGTGGGGAAGACAGAAGGGAGTGGGGAAGACAGAAGGGAGTGGGGAAGACAGAAGGGAGTGGGGAAGACAGAAGGGAGTGGGGAAGACAGAAGGGAGTGGGGAAGACAGAAGGGAGTGGGGAAGACAGAAGGGAGTGGGGAAGACAGAAGGGAGTGGGGAAGACAGAAGGGAGTGGGGAAGACAGAAGGGAGTGGGGAAGACAGAAGGGAGTGGGGAAGACAGAAGGGAGTGGGGAAGACAGAAGGGAGTGGGGAAGACAGAAGGGAGTGGGGAAGACAGAAGGGAGTGGGGAAGACAGAAGGGAGTGGGGAAGACAGAAGGGAGTGGGGAAGACAGAAGGGAGTGGGGAAGACAGAAGGGAGTGGGGAAGACAGAAGGGAGTGGGGAAGACAGAAGGGAGTGGGGAAGACAGAAGGGAGTGGGGAAGACAGAAGGGAGTGGGGAAGACAGAAGGGAGTGGGGAAGACAGAAGGGAGTGGGGAAGACAGAAGGGAGTGGGGAAGACAGAAGGGAGTGGGGAAGACAGAAGGGAGTGGGGAAGACAGAAGGGAGTGGGGAAGACAGAAGGGAGTGGGGAAGACAGAAGGGAGTGGGGAAGACAGAAGGGAGTGGGGAAGACAGAAGGGAGTGGGGAAGACAGAAGGGAGTGGGGAAGACAGAAGGGAGTGGGGAAGACAGAAGGGAGTGGGGAAGACAGAAGGGAGTGGGGAAGACAGAAGGGAGTGGGGAAGACAGAAGGGAGTGGGGAAGACAGAAGGGAGTGGGGAAGACAGAAGGGAGTGGGGAAGACAGAAGGGAGTGGGGAAGACAGAAGGGAGTGGGGAAGACAGAAGGGAGTGGGGAAGACAGAAGGGAGTGGGGAAGACAGAAGGGAGTGGGGAAGACAGAAGGGAGTGGGGAAGACAGAAGGGAGTGGGGAAGACAGAAGGGAGTGGGGAAGACAGAAGGGAGTGGGGAAGACAGAAGGGAGTGGGGAAGACAGAAGGGAGTGGGGAAGACAGAAGGGAGTGGGGAAGACAGAAGGGAGTGGGGAAGACAGAAGGGAGTGGGGAAGACAGAAGGGAGTGGGGAAGACAGAAGGGAGTGGGGAAGACAGAAGGGAGTGGGGAAGACAGAAGGGAGTGGGGAAGACAGAAGGGAGTGGGGAAGACAGAAGGGAGTGGGGAAGACAGAAGGGAGTGGGGAAGACAGAAGGGAGTGGGGAAGACAGAAGGGAGTGGGGAAGACAGAAGGGAGTGGGGAAGACAGAAGGGAGTGGGGAAGACAGAAGGGAGTGGGGAAGACAGAAGGGAGTGGGGAAGACAGAAGGGAGTGGGGAAGACAGAAGGGAGTGGGGAAGACAGAAGGGAGTGGGGAAGACAGAAGGGAGTGGGGAAGACAGAAGGGAGTGGGGAAGACAGAAGGGAGTGGGGAAGACAGAAGGGAGTGGGGAAGACAGAAGGGAGTGGGGAAGACAGAAGGGAGTGGGGAAGACAGAAGGGAGTGGGGAAGACAGAAGGGAGTGGGGAAGACAGAAGGGAGTGGGGAAGACAGAAGGGAGTGGGGAAGACAGAAGGGAGTGGGGAAGACAGAAGGGAGTGGGGAAGACAGAAGGGAGTGGGGAAGACAGAAGGGAGTGGGGAAGACAGAAGGGAGTGGGGAAGACAGAAGGGAGTGGGGAAGACAGAAGGGAGTGGGGAAGACAGAAGGGAGTGGGGAAGACAGAAGGGAGTGGGGAAGACAGAAGGGAGTGGGGAAGACAGAAGGGAGTGGGGAAGACAGAAGGGAGTGGGGAAGACAGAAGGGAGTGGGGAAGACAGAAGGGAGTGGGGAAGACAGAAGGGAGTGGGGAAGACAGAAGGGAGTGGGGAAGACAGAAGGGAGTGGGGAAGACAGAAGGGAGTGGGGAAGACAGAAGGGAGTGGGGAAGACAGAAGGGAGTGGGGAAGACAGAAGGGAGTGGGGAAGACAGAAGGGAGTGGGGAAGACAGAAGGGAGTGGGGAAGACAGAAGGGAGTGGGGAAGACAGAAGGGAGTGGGGAAGACAGAAGGGAGTGGGGAAGACAGAAGGGAGTGGGGAAGACAGAAGGGAGTGGGGAAGACAGAAGGGAGTGGGGAAGACAGAAGGGAGTGGGGAAGACAGAAGGGAGTGGGGAAGACAGAAGGGAGTGGGGAAGACAGAAGGGAGTGGGGAAGACAGAAGGGAGTGGGGAAGACAGAAGGGAGTGGGGAAGACAGAAGGGAGTGGGGAAGACAGAAGGGAGTGGGGAAGACAGAAGGGAGTGGGGAAGACAGAAGGGAGTGGGGAAGACAGAAGGGAGTGGGGAAGACAGAAGGGAGTGGGGAAGACAGAAGGGAGTGGGGAAGACAGAAGGGAGTGGGGAAGACAGAAGGGAGTGGGGAAGACAGAAGGGAGTGGGGAAGACAGAAGGGAGTGGGGAAGACAGAAGGGAGTGGGGAAGACAGAAGGGAGTGGGGAAGACAGAAGGGAGTGGGGAAGACAGAAGGGAGTGGGGAAGACAGAAGGGAGTGGGGAAGACAGAAGGGAGTGGGGAAGACAGAAGGGAGTGGGGAAGACAGAAGGGAGTGGGGAAGACAGAAGGGAGTGGGGAAGACAGAAGGGAGTGGGGAAGACAGAAGGGAGTGGGGAAGACAGAAGGGAGTGGGGAAGACAGAAGGGAGTGGGGAAGACAGAAGGGAGTGGGGAAGACAGAAGGGAGTGGGGAAGACAGAAGGGAGTGGGGAAGACAGAAGGGAGTGGGGAAGACAGAAGGGAGTGGGGAAGACAGAAGGGAGTGGGGAAGACAGAAGGGAGTGGGGAAGACAGAAGGGAGTGGGGAAGACAGAAGGGAGTGGGGAAGACAGAAGGGAGTGGGGAAGACAGAAGGGAGTGGGGAAGACAGAAGGGAGTGGGGAAGACAGAAGGGAGTGGGGAAGACAGAAGGGAGTGGGGAAGACAGAAGGGAGTGGGGAAGACAGAAGGGAGTGGGGAAGACAGAAGGGAGTGGGGAAGACAGAAGGGAGTGGGGAAGACAGAAGGGAGTGGGGAAGACAGAAGGGAGTGGGGAAGACAGAAGGGAGTGGGGAAGACAGAAGGGAGTGGGGAAGACAGAAGGGAGTGGGGAAGACAGAAGGGAGTGGGGAAGACAGAAGGGAGTGGGGAAGACAGAAGGGAGTGGGGAAGACAGAAGGGAGTGGGGAAGACAGAAGGGAGTGGGGAAGACAGAAGGGAGTGGGGAAGACAGAAGGGAGTGGGGAAGACAGAAGGGAGTGGGGAAGACAGAAGGGAGTGGGGAAGACAGAAGGGAGTGGGGAAGACAGAAGGGAGTGGGGAAGACAGAAGGGAGTGGGGAAGACAGAAGGGAGTGGGGAAGACAGAAGGGAGTGGGGAAGACAGAAGGGAGTGGGGAAGACAGAAGGGAGTGGGGAAGACAGAAGGGAGTGGGGAAGACAGAAGGGAGTGGGGAAGACAGAAGGGAGTGGGGAAGACAGAAGGGAGTGGGGAAGACAGAAGGGAGTGGGGAAGACAGAAGGGAGTGGGGAAGACAGAAGGGAGTGGGGAAGACAGAAGGGAGTGGGGAAGACAGAAGGGAGTGGGGAAGACAGAAGGGAGTGGGGAAGACAGAAGGGAGTGGGGAAGACAGAAGGGAGTGGGGAAGACAGAAGGGAGTGGGGAAGACAGAAGGGAGTGGGGAAGACAGAAGGGAGTGGGGAAGACAGAAGGGAGTGGGGAAGACAGAAGGGAGTGGGGAAGACAGAAGGGAGTGGGGAAGACAGAAGGGAGTGGGGAAGACAGAAGGGAGTGGGGAAGACAGAAGGGAGTGGGGAAGACAGAAGGGAGTGGGGAAGACAGAAGGGAGTGGGGAAGACAGAAGGGAGTGGGGAAGACAGAAGGGAGTGGGGAAGACAGAAGGGAGTGGGGAAGACAGAAGGGAGTGGGGAAGACAGAAGGGAGTGGGGAAGACAGAAGGGAGTGGGGAAGACAGAAGGGAGTGGGGAAGACAGAAGGGAGTGGGGAAGACAGAAGGGAGTGGGGAAGACAGAAGGGAGTGGGGAAGACAGAAGGGAGTGGGGAAGACAGAAGGGAGTGGGGAAGACAGAAGGGAGTGGGGAAGACAGAAGGGAGTGGGGAAGACAGAAGGGAGTGGGGAAGACAGAAGGGAGTGGGGAAGACAGAAGGGAGTGGGGAAGACAGAAGGGAGTGGGGAAGACAGAAGGGAGTGGGGAAGACAGAAGGGAGTGGGGAAGACAGAAGGGAGTGGGGAAGACAGAAGGGAGTGGGGAAGACAGAAGGGAGTGGGGAAGACAGAAGGGAGTGGGGAAGACAGAAGGGAGTGGGGAAGACAGAAGGGAGTGGGGAAGACAGAAGGGAGTGGGGAAGACAGAAGGGAGTGGGGAAGACAGAGAGGGGAGTGGGAAGACAGAAGGGAGTGGGGAAGACAGAAGGGAGTGGGGAAGACAGAAGGGAGTGGGGAAGACAGAAGGGAGTGGGGAAGACAGAAGGGAGTGGGGAAGACAGAAGGGAGTGGGGAAGACAGAAGGGAGTGGGGAAGACAGAAGGGAGTGGGGAAGACAGAAGGGAGTGGGGAAGACAGAAGGGAGTGGGGAAGACAGAAGGGAGTGGGGAAGACAGAAGGGAGTGGGGAAGACAGAAGGGAGTGGGGAAGACAGAAGGGAGTGGGGAAGACAGAAGGGAGTGGGGAAGACAGAAGGGAGTGGGGAAGACAGAAGGGAGTGGGGAAGACAGAAGGGAGTGGGGAAGACAGAAGGGAGTGGGGAAGACAGAAGGGAGTGGGGAAGACAGAAGGGAGTGGGGAAGACAGAAGGGAGTGGGGAAGACAGAAGGGAGTGGGGAAGACAGAAGGGAGTGGGGAAGACAGAAGGGAGTGGGGAAGACAGAAGGGAGTGGGGAAGACAGAAGGGAGTGGGGAAGACAGAAGGGAGTGGGGAAGACAGAAGGGAGTGGGGAAGACAGAAGGGAGTGGGGAAGACAGAAGGGAGTGGGGAAGACAGAAGGGAGTGGGGAAGACAGAAGGGAGTGGGGAAGACAGAAGGGAGTGGGGAAGACAGAAGGGAGTGGGGAAGACAGAAGGGAGTGGGGAAGACAGAAGGGAGTGGGGAAGACAGAAGGGAGTGGGGAAGACAGAAGGGAGTGGGGAAGACAGAAGGGAGTGGGGAAGACAGAAGGGAGTGGGGAAGACAGAAGGGAGTGGGGAAGACAGAAGGGAGTGGGGAAGACAGAAGGGAGTGGGGAAGACAGAAGGGAGTGGGGAAGACAGAAGGGAGTGGGGAAGACAGAAGGGAGTGGGGAAGACAGAAGGGAGTGGGGAAGACAGAAGGGAGTGGGGAAGACAGAAGGGAGTGGGGAAGACAGAAGGGAGTGGGGAAGACAGAAGGGAGTGGGGAAGACAGAAGGGAGTGGGGAAGACAGAAGGGAGTGGGGAAGACAGAAGGGAGTGGGGAAGACAGAAGGGAGTGGGGAAGACAGAAGGGAGTGGGGAAGACAGAAGGGAGTGGGGAAGACAGAAGGGAGTGGGGAAGACAGAAGGGAGTGGGGAAGACAGAAGGGAGTGGGGAAGACAGAAGGGAGTGGGGAAGACAGAAGGGAGTGGGGAAGACAGAAGGGAGTGGGGAAGACAGAAGGAGTGGGAAGACAGAAGGGAGTGGGGAAGACAGAAGGGAGTGGGGAAGACAGAAGGGAGTGGGGAAGACAGAAGGGAGTGGGGAAGACAGAAGGGAGTGGGGAAGACAGAAGGGAGTGGGGAAGACAGAAGGGAGTGGGGAAGACAGAAGGGAGTGGGGAAGACAGAAGGGAGTGGGGAAGACAGAAGGGAGTGGGGAAGACAGAAGGGAGTGGGGAAGACAGAAGGGAGTGGGGAAGACAGAAGGGAGTGGGGAAGACAGAAGGGAGTGGGGAAGACAGAAGGGAGTGGGGAAGACAGAAGGGAGTGGGGAAGACAGAGAGGGGAGTGGGGGAAGACAGAAGGGAGTGGGGAAGACAGAAGGGAGTGGGGAAGACAGAAGGGAGTGGGGAAGACAGAAGGGAGTGGGGAAGACAGAAGGGAGTGGGGAAGACAGAAGGGAGTGGGGAAGACAGAAGGGAGTGGGGAAGACAGAAGGGAGTGGGGAAGACAGAAGGGAGTGGGGAAGACAGAAGGGAGTGGGGAAGACAGAAGGGAGTGGGGAAGACAGAAGGGAGTGGGGAAGACAGAAGGGAGTGGGGAAGACAGAAGGGAGTGGGGAAGACAGAAGGGAGTGGGGAAGACAGAAGGGAGTGGGGAAGACAGAAGGGAGTGGGGAAGACAGAAGGGAGTGGGGAAGACAGAAGGGAGTGGGGAAGACAGAAGGGAGTGGGGAAGACAGAAGGGAGTGGGGAAGACAGAAGGGAGTGGGGAAGACAGAAGGGAGTGGGGAAGACAGAAGGGAGTGGGGAAGACAGAAGGGAGTGGGGAAGACAGAAGGGAGTGGGGAAGACAGAAGGGAGTGGGGAAGACAGAAGGGAGTGGGGAAGACAGAAGGGAGTGGGGAAGACAGAAGGGAGTGGGGAAGACAGAAGGGAGTGGGGAAGACAGAAGGGAGTGGGGAAGACAGAAGGGAGTGGGGAAGACAGAAGGGAGTGGGGAAGACAGAAGGGAGTGGGGAAGACAGAAGGGAGTGGGGAAGACAGAAGGGAGTGGGGAAGACAGAAGGGAGTGGGGAAGACAGAAGGGAGTGGGGAAGACAGAAGGGAGTGGGGAAGACAGAAGGGAGTGGGGAAGACAGAAGGGAGTGGGGAAGACAGAAGGGAGTGGGGAAGACAGAAGGGAGTGGGGAAGACAGAAGGGAGTGGGGAAGACAGAAGGGAGTGGGGAAGACAGAAGGGAGTGGGGAAGACAGAGAGGGGAGTGGGAAGACAGAAGGGAGTGGGAAGACAGAGAGGGGAGTGGGGAAGACAGAAGGGAGTGGGGAAGACAGAAGGGAGTGGGGAAGACAGAGAGGGGAGTGGGGGAAGACAGAAGGAGTGGGGAAGACAGAAGGGAGTGGGGAAGACAGAAGGGAGTGGGGAAGACAGAAGGGAGTGGGGAAGACAGAAGGGAGTGGGGAAGACAGAAGGGAGTGGGGAAGACAGAAGGGAGTGGGGAAGACAGAAGGGAGTGGGGAAGACAGAAGGGAGTGGGGAAGACAGAAGGGAGTGGGGAAGACAGAAGGGAGTGGGGAAGACAGAAGGGAGTGGGGAAGACAGAAGGGAGTGGGGAAGACAGAAGGGAGTGGGGAAGACAGAAGGGAGTGGGGAAGACAGAAGGGAGTGGGGAAGACAGAAGGGAGTGGGGAAGACAGAAGGGAGTGGGGAAGACAGAAGGGAGTGGGGAAGACAGAAGGGAGTGGGGAAGACAGAAGGGAGTGGGGAAGACAGAAGGGAGTGGGGAAGACAGAAGGGAGTGGGGAAGACAGAAGGGAGTGGGGAAGACAGAGAGGGGTTGGGGAAGACAGAAGGGAGTGGGGAAGACAGAAGGGAGTGGGGAAGACAGAAGGGAGTGGGGAAGACAGAGAGGGGGAGTGGGAAGACAGAAGGGAGTGGGGAAGACAGAAGGGAGTGGGGAAGACAGAAGGGAGTGGGGAAGACAGAGAGGGGAGTGGGGAAAGACAGAAGGGAGTGGGGAAGACAGAAGGGAGTGGGGAAGACAGAAGGGAGTGGGGAAGACAGAAGGGAGTGGGGAAGACAGAAGGGAGTGGGGAAGACAGAAGGGAGTGGGGAAGACAGAAGGGAGTGGGGAAGACAGAAGGGAGTGGGGAAGACAGAAGGGAGTGGGGAAGACAGAAGGGAGTGGGGAAGACAGAAGGGAGTGGGGAAGACAGAAGGGAGTGGGGAAGACAGAAGGGAGTGGGGAAGACAGAAGGGAGTGGGGAAGACAGAAGGGAGTGGGGAAGACAGAAGGGAGTGGGGAAGACAGAAGGGAGTGGGGAAGACAGAAGGGAGTGGGGAAGACAGAAGGGAGTGGGGAAGACAGAAGGGAGTGGGGAAGACAGAAGGGAGTGGGGAGGGGGAAGACAGAAGGGAGTGGGGAAGACAGAAGGGAGTGGGGAAGACAGAAGGGAGTGGGGAAGACAGAAGGGAGTGGGGAAGACAGAAGGGAGTGGGGAAGACAGAAGGGAGTGGGGAAGACAGAAGGGAGTGGGGAAGACAGAAGGGAGTGGGGAAGACAGAAGGGAGTGGGGAAGACAGAAGGGAGTGGGGAAGACAGAAGGGAGTGGGGAAGACAGAAGGGAGTGGGGAAGACAGAAGGGAGTGGGGAAGACAGAAGGGAGTGGGGAAGACAGAAGGGAGTGGGGAAGACAGAAGGGAGTGGGGAAGACAGAAGGGAGTGGGGAAGACAGAAGGGAGTGGGGAAGACAGAAGGGAGTGGGGAAGACAGAAGGGAGTGGGGAAGACAGAAGGGAGTGGGGAAGACAGAAGGGAGTGGGGAAGACAGAAGGGAGTGGGGAAGACAGAAGGGAGTGGGGAAGACAGAAGGGAGTGGGGAAGACAGAAGGGAGTGGGGAAGACAGAAGGGAGTGGGGAAGACAGAAGGGAGTGGGGAAGACAGAAGGGAGTGGGGAAGACAGAAGGGAGTGGGGAAGACAGAAGGGAGTGGGGAAGACAGAAGGGAGTGGGGAAGACAGAAGGGAGTGGGGAAGACAGAAGGGAGTGGGGAAGACAGAGAAGGAGTGGGGAAGACAGAAGGGAGTGGGGAAGACAGAAGGGGAGTGGGAAAGACAGAAGGGAGTGGGGAAGACAGAAGGGAGTGGGGAAGACAGAAGGGAGTGGGGAAGACAGAGAGGGGAGAGTGGGGAAGACAGAAGGGAGTGGGGAAGACAGAGAGGGGAGTGGGGAAAGACAGAAGGGAGTGGGGAAGACAGAAGGGAGTGGGGAAGACAGAAGGGAGTGGGGAAGACAGAAGGGAGTGGGGAAGACAGAAGGGAGTGGGGAAGACAGAAGGGAGTGGGGAAGACAGAAGGGAGTGGGGAAGACAGAAGGGAGTGGGGAAGACAGAAGGGAGTGGGGAAGACAGAAGGGAGTGGGGAAGACAGAAGGGAGTGGGGAAGACAGAAGGGAGTGGGGAAGACAGAAGGGAGTGGGGAAGACAGAAGGGAGTGGGGAAGACAGAAGGGAGTGGGGAGACAGAGGGAGTGGGGAAGACAGAAGGGAGTGGGGAAGACAGAAGGGAGTGGGGAAGACAGAAGGGAGTGGGGAAGACAGAAGGGAGTGGGGAAGACAGAAGGGAGTGGGGAAGACAGAAGGGAGTGGGGAAGACAGAAGGGAGTGGGGAAGACAGAAGGGAGTGGGGAAGACAGAAGGGAGTGGGGAAGACAGAAGGGAGTGGGGAAGACAGAAGGGAGTGGGGAAGACAGAAGGGAGTGGGGAAGACAGAAGGGAGTGGGGAAGACAGAAGGAGGGGGAAGACAGAGAAGGGAGTGGGGAAGACAGAAGGGAGTGGGGAAGACAGAAGGGAGTGGGGAAGACAGAAGGGAGTGGGGAAGACAGAAGGGAGTGGGGAAGACAGAAGGGAGTGGGGAAGACAGAGAGGGGAGTGGGAAGACAGAAGGGAGTGGGGAAGACAGAAGGGAGTGGGGAAGACAGAAGGGAGTGGGGAACAGAGAGGGGAGTGGGGAAGACAGAAGGGAGTGGGGAAGACAGAAGGGAGTGGGGAAGACAGAAGGGAGTGGGGAAGACAGAAGGGAGTGGGGAAGACAGAAGGGAGTGGGGAAGACAGAAGGGAGTGGGGAAGACAGAAGGGAGTGGGGAAGACAGAAGGGAGTGGGGAAGACAGAAGGGAGTGGGGAAGACAGAAGGGAGTGGGGAAGACAGAAGGGAGTGGGGAAGACAGAAGGGAGTGGGGAAGACAGAAGGGAGTGGGGAAGACAGAAGGGAGTGGGGAAGACAGAAGGGAGTGGGGAAGACAGAAGGGAGTGGGGAAGACAGAAGGGAGTGGGGAAGACAGAAGGGAGTGGGGAAGACAGAAGGGAGTGGGGAAGACAGAAGGGAGTGGGGAAGACAGAAGGGAGTGGGGAAGACAGAAGGGAGTGGGGAAGACAGAAGGGAGTGGGGAAGACAGAAGGGAGTGGGGAAGACAGAAGGGAGTGGGGAAAGACAGAGGGAGTGGGAAGACAGAGAGGGGGGTGGGGAAGACAGAAGGGAGTGGGGAAGACAGAAGGGAGTGGGGAAGACAGAAGGGAGTGGGGAAGACAGAAGGGAGTGGGGAAGACAGAAGGGAGTGGGGAAGACAGAAGGGAGTGGGGAAGACAGAAGGGAGTGGGGAAGACAGAAGGGAGTGGGGAAGACAGAAGGGAGTGGGGAAGACAGAAGGGAGTGGGGAAGACAGAAGGGAGTGGGGAAGACAGAAGGGAGTGGGGAAGACAGAAGGGAGTGGGGAAGACAGAAGGGAGTGGGGAAGACAGAAGGGAGTGGGGAAGACAGAAGGGAGTGGGGAAGACAGAAGGGAGTGGGGAAGACAGAAGGGAGTGGGGAAGACAGAAGGGAGTGGGGAAGACAGAAGGAGTGGGAAGACAGAAGGGAGTGGGGAAGACAGAAGGGAGTGGGGAAGACAGAAGGGAGTGGGGAAGACAGAAGGGAGTGGGGAAGACAGAAGGGAGTGGGGAAGACAGAAGGGAGTGGGGAAGACAGAAGGGAGTGGGGAAGACAGAAGGGAGTGGGGAAGACAGAAGGGAGTGGGGAAGACAGAAGGGAGTGGGGAAGACAGAAGGGAGTGGGGAAGACAGAAGGGAGTGGGGAAGACAGAAGGGAGTGGGGAAGACAGAAGGGAGTGGGGAAGACAGAGAGAAGGAGGGGGAAGACAGAGAGGAGTGGGGAAGACAGAAGGGAGTGGGGAAGACAGAAGGGAGTGGGGAAGACAGAAGGGAGTGGGGAAGACAGAAGGGAGTGGGGAAGACAGAAGGGAGTGGGGAAGACAGAAGGGAGTGGGGAAGACAGAAGGGAGTGGGGAAGACAGAAGGGAGTGGGGAAGACAGAAGGGAGTGGGGAAGACAGAAGGGAGTGGGGAAGACAGAAGGGAGTGGGGAAGACAGAAGGGAGTGGGGAAGACAGAAGGGAGTGGGGAAGACAGAAGGGAGTGGGGAAGACAGAAGGGAGTGGGGAAGACAGAAGGGAGTGGGGAAGACAGAAGGGAGTGGGGAAGACAGAAGGGAGTGGGGAAGACAGAAGGGAGTGGGGAAGACAGAAGGGAGTGGGGAAGACAGAAGGGAGTGGGGAAGACAGAAGGGAGTGGGGAAGACAGAAGGGAGTGGGGAAGACAGAAGGGAGTGGGGAAGACAGAAGGGAGTGGGGAAGACAGAAGGGAGTGGGGAAGACAGAAGGGAGTGGGGAAGACAGAAGGGAGTGGGGAAGACAGAAGGGAGTGGGGAAGACAGAAGGGAGTGGGGAAGACAGAAGGGAGTGGGGAAGACAGAAGGGAGTGGGGAAGACAGAAGGGAGTGGGGAAGACAGAAGGGAGTGGGGAAGACAGAAGGGAGTGGGGAAGACAGAAGGGAGTGGGGAAGACAGAAGGGAGTGGGGAAGACAGAAGGGAGTGGGGAAGACAGAAGGGAGTGGGGAAGACAGAAGGGAGTGGGGAAGACAGAAGGGAGTGGGGAAGACAGAAGGGAGTGGGGAAGACAGAAGGGAGTGGGGAAGACAGAAGGGAGTGGGGAAGACAGAAGGGAGTGGGGAAGACAGAAGGGAGTGGGGAAGACAGAAGGGAGTGGGGAAGACAGAAGGGAGTGGGGAAGACAGAAGGGAGTGGGGAAGACAGAAGGGAGTGGGGAAGACAGAAGGGAGTGGGGAAGACAGAAGGGAGTGGGGAAGACAGAAGGGAGTGGGGAAGACAGAAGGGAGTGGGGAAGACAGAAGGGAGTGGGGAAGACAGAAGGGAGTGGGGAAGACAGAAGGGAGTGGGGAAGACAGAAGGGAGTGGGGAAGACAGAAGGGAGTGGGGAAGACAGAAGGGAGTGGGGAAGACAGAAGGGAGTGGGGAAGACAGAAGGGAGTGGGGAAGACAGAAGGGAGTGGGGAAGACAGAAGGGAGTGGGGAAGACAGAAGGGAGTGGGGAAGACAGAAGGGAGTGGGGAAGACAGAAGGGAGTGGGGAAGACAGAAGGGAGTGGGGAAGACAGAAGGGAGTGGGGAAGACAGAAGGGAGTGGGGAAGACAGAAGGGAGTGGGGAAGACAGAAGGGAGTGGGGAAGACAGAAGGGAGTGGGGAAGACAGAAGGGAGTGGGGAAGACAGAAGGGAGTGGGGAAGACAGAAGGGAGTGGGGAAGACAGAAGGGAGTGGGGAAGACAGAAGGGAGTGGGGAAGACAGAAGGGAGTGGGGAAGACAGAAGGGAGTGGGGAAGACAGAAGGGAGTGGGGAAGACAGAAGGGAGTGGGGAAGACAGAAGGGAGTGGGGAAGACAGAAGGGAGTGGGGAAGACAGAAGGGAGTGGGGAAGACAGAAGGGAGTGGGGAAGACAGAAGGGAGTGGGGAAGACAGAAGGGAGTGGGGAAGACAGAAGGGAGTGGGGAAGACAGAAGGGAGTGGGGAAGACAGAAGGGAGTGGGGAAGACAGAAGGGAGTGGGGAAGACAGAAGGGAGTGGGGAAGACAGAAGGGAGTGGGGAAGACAGAAGGGAGTGGGGAAGACAGAAGGGAGTGGGGAAGACAGAAGGGAGTGGGGAAGACAGAAGGGAGTGGGGAAGACAGAAGGGAGTGGGGAAGACAGAAGGGAGTGGGGAAGACAGAAGGGAGTGGGGAAGACAGAAGGGAGTGGGGAAGACAGAAGGGAGTGGGGAAGACAGAAGGGAGTGGGGAAGACAGAAGGGAGTGGGGAAGACAGAAGGGAGTGGGGAAGACAGAAGGGAGTGGGGAAGACAGAAGGGAGTGGGGAAGACAGAAGGGAGTGGGGAAGACAGAAGGGAGTGGGGAAGACAGAAGGGAGTGGGGAAGACAGAAGGGAGTGGGGAAGACAGAAGGGAGTGGGGAAGACAGAAGGGAGTGGGGAAGACAGAAGGGAGTGGGGAAGACAGAAGGGAGTGGGGAAGACAGAAGGGAGTGGGGAAGACAGAAGGGAGTGGGGAAGACAGAAGGGAGTGGGGAAGACAGAAGGGAGTGGGGAAGACAGAAGGGAGTGGGGAAGACAGAAGGGAGTGGGGAAGACAGAAGGGAGTGGGGAAGACAGAAGGGAGTGGGGAAGACAGAAGGGAGTGGGGAAGACAGAAGGGAGTGGGGAAGACAGAAGGGAGTGGGGAAGACAGAAGGGAGTGGGGAAGACAGAAGGGAGTGGGGAAGACAGAAGGGAGTGGGGAAGACAGAAGGGAGTGGGGAAGACAGAAGGGAGTGGGGAAGACAGAAGGGAGTGGGGAAGACAGAAGGGAGTGGGGAAGACAGAAGGGAGTGGGGAAGACAGAAGGGAGTGGGGAAGACAGAAGGGAGTGGGGAAGACAGAAGGGAGTGGGGAAGACAGAAGGGAGTGGGGAAGACAGAAGGGAGTGGGGAAGACAGAAGGGAGTGGGGAAGACAGAAGGGAGTGGGGAAGACAGAAGGGAGTGGGGAAGACAGAAGGGAGTGGGGAAGACAGAAGGGAGTGGGGAAGACAGAAGGGAGTGGGGAAGACAGAAGGGAGTGGGGAAGACAGAAGGGAGTGGGGAAGACAGAAGGGAGTGGGGAAGACAGAAGGGAGTGGGGAAGACAGAAGGGAGTGGGGAAGACAGAAGGGAGTGGGGAAGACAGAAGGGAGTGGGGAAGACAGAAGGGAGTGGGGAAGACAGAAGGGAGTGGGGAAGACAGAAGGGAGTGGGGAAGACAGAAGGGAGTGGGGAAGACAGAAGGGAGTGGGGAAGACAGAAGGGAGTGGGGAAGACAGAAGGGAGTGGGGAAGACAGAAGGGAGTGGGGAAGACAGAAGGGAGTGGGGAAGACAGAAGGGAGTGGGGAAGACAGAAGGGAGTGGGGAAGACAGAAGGGAGTGGGGAAGACAGAAGGGAGTGGGGAAGACAGAAGGGAGTGGGGAAGACAGAAGGGAGTGGGGAAGACAGAAGGGAGTGGGGAAGACAGAAGGGAGTGGGGAAGACAGAAGGGAGTGGGGAAGACAGAAGGGAGTGGGGAAGACAGAAGGGAGTGGGGAAGACAGAAGGGAGTGGGGAAGACAGAAGGGAGTGGGGAAGACAGAAGGGAGTGGGGAAGACAGAAGGGAGTGGGGAAGACAGAAGGGAGTGGGGAAGACAGAAGGGAGTGGGGAAGACAGAAGGGAGTGGGGAAGACAGAAGGGAGTGGGGAAGACAGAAGGGAGTGGGGAAGACAGAAGGGAGTGGGGAAGACAGAAGGGAGTGGGGAAGACAGAAGGGAGTGGGGAAGACAGAAGGGAGTGGGGAAGACAGAAGGGAGTGGGGAAGACAGAAGGGAGTGGGGAAGACAGAAGGGAGTGGGGAAGACAGAAGGGAGTGGGGAAGACAGAAGGGAGTGGGGAAGACAGAAGGGAGTGGGGAAGACAGAAGGGAGTGGGGAAGACAGAAGGGAGTGGGGAAGACAGAAGGGAGTGGGGAAGACAGAAGGGAGTGGGGAAGACAGAAGGGAGTGGGGAAGACAGAAGGGAGTGGGGAAGACAGAAGGGAGTGGGGAAGACAGAAGGGAGTGGGGAAGACAGAAGGGAGTGGGGAAGACAGAAGGGAGTGGGGAAGACAGAAGGGAGTGGGGAAGACAGAAGGGAGTGGGGAAGACAGAAGGGAGTGGGGAAGACAGAAGGGAGTGGGGAAGACAGAAGGGAGTGGGGAAGACAGAAGGGAGTGGGGAAGACAGAAGGGAGTGGGGAAGACAGAAGGGAGTGGGGAAGACAGAAGGGAGTGGGGAAGACAGAAGGGAGTGGGGAAGACAGAAGGGAGTGGGGAAGACAGAAGGGAGTGGGGAAGACAGAAGGGAGTGGGGAAGACAGAAGGGAGTGGGGAAGACAGAAGGGAGTGGGGAAGACAGAAGGGAGTGGGGAAGACAGAAGGGAGTGGGGAAGACAGAAGGGAGTGGGGAAGACAGAAGGGAGTGGGGAAGACAGAAGGGAGTGGGGAAGACAGAAGGGAGTGGGGAAGACAGAAGGGAGTGGGGAAGACAGAAGGGAGTGGGGAAGACAGAAGGGAGTGGGGAAGACAGAAGGGAGTGGGGAAGACAGAAGGGAGTGGGGAAGACAGAAGGGAGTGGGGAAGACAGAAGGGAGTGGGGAAGACAGAAGGGAGTGGGGAAGACAGAAGGGAGTGGGGAAGACAGAAGGGAGTGGGGAAGACAGAAGGGAGTGGGGAAGACAGAAGGGAGTGGGGAAGACAGAAGGGAGTGGGGAAGACAGAAGGGAGTGGGGAAGACAGAAGGGAGTGGGGAAGACAGAAGGGAGTGGGGAAGACAGAAGGGAGTGGGGAAGACAGAAGGGAGTGGGGAAGACAGAAGGGAGTGGGGAAGACAGAAGGGAGTGGGGAAGACAGAAGGGAGTGGGGAAGACAGAAGGGAGTGGGGAAGACAGAAGGGAGTGGGGAAGACAGAAGGGAGTGGGGAAGACAGAAGGGAGTGGGGAAGACAGAAGGGAGTGGGGAAGACAGAAGGGAGTGGGGAAGACAGAAGGGAGTGGGGAAGACAGAAGGGAGTGGGGAAGACAGAAGGGAGTGGGGAAGACAGAAGGGAGTGGGGAAGACAGAAGGGAGTGGGGAAGACAGAAGGGAGTGGGGAAGACAGAAGGGAGTGGGGAAGACAGAAGGGAGTGGGGAAGACAGAAGGGAGTGGGGAAGACAGAAGGGAGTGGGGAAGACAGAAGGGAGTGGGGAAGACAGAAGGGAGTGGGGAAGACAGAAGGGAGTGGGGAAGACAGAAGGGAGTGGGGAAGACAGAAGGGAGTGGGGAAGACAGAAGGGAGTGGGGAAGACAGAAGGGAGTGGGGAAGACAGAAGGGAGTGGGGAAGACAGAAGGGAGTGGGGAAGACAGAAGGGAGTGGGGAAGACAGAAGGGAGTGGGGAAGACAGAAGGGAGTGGGGAAGACAGAAGGGAGTGGGGAAGACAGAAGGGAGTGGGGAAGACAGAAGGGAGTGGGGAAGACAGAAGGGAGTGGGGAAGACAGAAGGGAGTGGGGAAGACAGAAGGGAGTGGGGAAGACAGAAGGGAGTGGGGAAGACAGAAGGGAGTGGGGAAGACAGAAGGGAGTGGGGAAGACAGAAGGGAGTGGGGAAGACAGAAGGGAGTGGGGAAGACAGAAGGGAGTGGGGAAGACAGAAGGGAGTGGGGAAGACAGAAGGGAGTGGGGAAGACAGAAGGGAGTGGGGAAGACAGAAGGGAGTGGGGAAGACAGAAGGGAGTGGGGAAGACAGAAGGGAGTGGGGAAGACAGAAGGGAGTGGGGAAGACAGAAGGGAGTGGGGAAGACAGAAGGGAGTGGGGAAGACAGAAGGGAGTGGGGAAGACAGAAGGGAGTGGGGAAGACAGAAGGGAGTGGGGAAGACAGAAGGGAGTGGGGAAGACAGAAGGGAGTGGGGAAGACAGAAGGGAGTGGGGAAGACAGAAGGGAGTGGGGAAGACAGAAGGGAGTGGGGAAGACAGAAGGGAGTGGGGAAGACAGAAGGGAGTGGGGAAGACAGAAGGGAGTGGGGAAGACAGAAGGGAGTGGGGAAGACAGAAGGGAGTGGGGAAGACAGAAGGGAGTGGGGAAGACAGAAGGGAGTGGGGAAGACAGAAGGGAGTGGGGAAGACAGAAGGGAGTGGGGAAGACAGAAGGGAGTGGGGAAGACAGAAGGGAGTGGGGAAGACAGAAGGGAGTGGGGAAGACAGAAGGGAGTGGGGAAGACAGAAGGGAGTGGGGAAGACAGAAGGGAGTGGGGAAGACAGAAGGGAGTGGGGAAGACAGAAGGGAGTGGGGAAGACAGAAGGGAGTGGGGAAGACAGAAGGGAGTGGGGAAGACAGAAGGGAGTGGGGAAGACAGAAGGGAGTGGGGAAGACAGAAGGGAGTGGGGAAGACAGAAGGGAGTGGGGAAGACAGAAGGGAGTGGGGAAGACAGAAGGGAGTGGGGAAGACAGAAGGGAGTGGGGAAGACAGAAGGGAGTGGGGAAGACAGAAGGGAGTGGGGAAGACAGAAGGGAGTGGGGAAGACAGAAGGGAGTGGGGAAGACAGAAGGGAGTGGGGAAGACAGAAGGGAGTGGGGAAGACAGAAGGGAGTGGGGAAGACAGAAGGGAGTGGGGAAGACAGAAGGGAGTGGGGAAGACAGAAGGGAGTGGGGAAGACAGAAGGGAGTGGGGAAGACAGAAGGGAGTGGGGAAGACAGAAGGGAGTGGGGAAGACAGAAGGGAGTGGGGAAGACAGAAGGGAGTGGGGAAGACAGAAGGGAGTGGGGAAGACAGAAGGGAGTGGGGAAGACAGAAGGGAGTGGGGAAGACAGAAGGGAGTGGGGAAGACAGAAGGGAGTGGGGAAGACAGAAGGGAGTGGGGAAGACAGAAGGGAGTGGGGAAGACAGAAGGGAGTGGGGAAGACAGAAGGGAGTGGGGAAGACAGAAGGGAGTGGGGAAGACAGAAGGGAGTGGGGAAGACAGAAGGGAGTGGGGAAGACAGAAGGGAGTGGGGAAGACAGAAGGGAGTGGGGAAGACAGAAGGGAGTGGGGAAGACAGAAGGGAGTGGGGAAGACAGAAGGGAGTGGGGAAGACAGAAGGGAGTGGGGAAGACAGAAGGGAGTGGGGAAGACAGAAGGGAGTGGGGAAGACAGAAGGGAGTGGGGAAGACAGAAGGGAGTGGGGAAGACAGAAGGGAGTGGGGAAGACAGAAGGGAGTGGGGAAGACAGAAGGGAGTGGGGAAGACAGAAGGGAGTGGGGAAGACAGAAGGGAGTGGGGAAGACAGAAGGGAGTGGGGAAGACAGAAGGGAGTGGGGAAGACAGAAGGGAGTGGGGAAGACAGAAGGGAGTGGGGAAGACAGAAGGGAGTGGGGAAGACAGAAGGGAGTGGGGAAGACAGAAGGGAGTGGGGAAGACAGAAGGGAGTGGGGAAGACAGAAGGGAGTGGGGAAGACAGAAGGGAGTGGGGAAGACAGAAGGGAGTGGGGAAGACAGAAGGGAGTGGGGAAGACAGAAGGGAGTGGGGAAGACAGAAGGGAGTGGGGAAGACAGAAGGGAGTGGGGAAGACAGAAGGGAGTGGGGAAGACAGAAGGGAGTGGGGAAGACAGAAGGGAGTGGGGAAGACAGAAGGGAGTGGGGAAGACAGAAGGGAGTGGGGAAGACAGAAGGGAGTGGGGAAGACAGAAGGGAGTGGGGAAGACAGAAGGGAGTGGGGAAGACAGAAGGGAGTGGGGAAGACAGAAGGGAGTGGGGAAGACAGAAGGGAGTGGGGAAGACAGAAGGGAGTGGGGAAGACAGAAGGGAGTGGGGAAGACAGAAGGGAGTGGGGAAGACAGAAGGGAGTGGGGAAGACAGAAGGGAGTGGGGAAGACAGAAGGGAGTGGGGAAGACAGAAGGGAGTGGGGAAGACAGAAGGGAGTGGGGAAGACAGAAGGGAGTGGGGAAGACAGAAGGGAGTGGGGAAGACAGAAGGGAGTGGGGAAGACAGAAGGGAGTGGGGAAGACAGAAGGGAGTGGGGAAGACAGAAGGGAGTGGGGAAGACAGAAGGGAGTGGGGAAGACAGAAGGGAGTGGGGAAGACAGAAGGGAGTGGGGAAGACAGAAGGGAGTGGGGAAGACAGAAGGGAGTGGGGAAGACAGAAGGGAGTGGGGAAGACAGAAGGGAGTGGGGAAGACAGAAGGGAGTGGGGAAGACAGAAGGGAGTGGGGAAGACAGAAGGGAGTGGGGAAGACAGAAGGGAGTGGGGAAGACAGAAGGGAGTGGGGAAGACAGAAGGGAGTGGGGAAGACAGAAGGGAGTGGGGAAGACAGAAGGGAGTGGGGAAGACAGAAGGGAGTGGGGAAGACAGAAGGGAGTGGGGAAGACAGAAGGGAGTGGGGAAGACAGAAGGGAGTGGGGAAGACAGAAGGGAGTGGGGAAGACAGAAGGGAGTGGGGAAGACAGAAGGGAGTGGGGAAGACAGAAGGGAGTGGGGAAGACAGAAGGGAGTGGGGAAGACAGAAGGGAGTGGGGAAGACAGAAGGGAGTGGGGAAGACAGAAGGGAGTGGGGAAGACAGAAGGGAGTGGGGAAGACAGAAGGGAGTGGGGAAGACAGAAGGGAGTGGGGAAGACAGAAGGGAGTGGGGAAGACAGAAGGGAGTGGGGAAGACAGAAGGGAGTGGGGAAGACAGAAGGGAGTGGGGAAGACAGAAGGGAGTGGGGAAGACAGAAGGGAGTGGGGAAGACAGAAGGGAGTGGGGAAGACAGAAGGGAGTGGGGAAGACAGAAGGGAGTGGGGAAGACAGAAGGGAGTGGGGAAGACAGAAGGGAGTGGGGAAGACAGAAGGGAGTGGGGAAGACAGAAGGGAGTGGGGAAGACAGAAGGGAGTGGGGAAGACAGAAGGGAGTGGGGAAGACAGAAGGGAGTGGGGAAGACAGAAGGGAGTGGGGAAGACAGAAGGGAGTGGGGAAGACAGAAGGGAGTGGGGAAGACAGAAGGGAGTGGGGAAGACAGAAGGGAGTGGGGAAGACAGAAGGGAGTGGGGAAGACAGAAGGGAGTGGGGAAGACAGAAGGGAGTGGGGAAGACAGAAGGGAGTGGGGAAGACAGAAGGGAGTGGGGAAGACAGAAGGGAGTGGGGAAGACAGAAGGGAGTGGGGAAGACAGAAGGGAGTGGGGAAGACAGAAGGGAGTGGGGAAGACAGAAGGGAGTGGGGAAGACAGAAGGGAGTGGGGAAGACAGAAGGGAGTGGGGAAGACAGAAGGGAGTGGGGAAGACAGAAGGGAGTGGGGAAGACAGAAGGGAGTGGGGAAGACAGAAGGGAGTGGGGAAGACAGAAGGGAGTGGGGAAGACAGAAGGGAGTGGGGAAGACAGAAGGGAGTGGGGAAGACAGAAGGGAGTGGGGAAGACAGAAGGGAGTGGGGAAGACAGAAGGGAGTGGGGAAGACAGAAGGGAGTGGGGAAGACAGAAGGGAGTGGGGAAGACAGAAGGGAGTGGGGAAGACAGAAGGGAGTGGGGAAGACAGAAGGGAGTGGGGAAGACAGAAGGGAGTGGGGAAGACAGAAGGGAGTGGGGAAGACAGAAGGGAGTGGGGAAGACAGAAGGGAGTGGGGAAGACAGAAGGGAGTGGGGAAGACAGAAGGGAGTGGGGAAGACAGAAGGGAGTGGGGAAGACAGAAGGGAGTGGGGAAGACAGAAGGGAGTGGGGAAGACAGAAGGGAGTGGGGAAGACAGAAGGGAGTGGGGAAGACAGAAGGGAGTGGGGAAGACAGAAGGGAGTGGGGAAGACAGAAGGGAGTGGGGAAGACAGAAGGGAGTGGGGAAGACAGAAGGGAGTGGGGAAGACAGAAGGGAGTGGGGAAGACAGAAGGGAGTGGGGAAGACAGAAGGGAGTGGGGAAGACAGAAGGGAGTGGGGAAGACAGAAGGGAGTGGGGAAGACAGAAGGGAGTGGGGAAGACAGAAGGGAGTGGGGAAGACAGAAGGGAGTGGGGAAGACAGAAGGGAGTGGGGAAGACAGAAGGGAGTGGGGAAGACAGAAGGGAGTGGGGAAGACAGAAGGGAGTGGGGAAGACAGAAGGGAGTGGGGAAGACAGAAGGGAGTGGGGAAGACAGAAGGGAGTGGGGAAGACAGAAGGGAGTGGGGAAGACAGAAGGGAGTGGGGAAGACAGAAGGGAGTGGGGAAGACAGAAGGGAGTGGGGAAGACAGAAGGGAGTGGGGAAGACAGAAGGGAGTGGGGAAGACAGAAGGGAGTGGGGAAGACAGAAGGGAGTGGGGAAGACAGAAGGGAGTGGGGAAGACAGAAGGGAGTGGGGAAGACAGAAGGGAGTGGGGAAGACAGAAGGGAGTGGGGAAGACAGAAGGGAGTGGGGAAGACAGAAGGGAGTGGGGAAGACAGAAGGGAGTGGGGAAGACAGAAGGGAGTGGGGAAGACAGAAGGGAGTGGGGAAGACAGAAGGGAGTGGGGAAGACAGAAGGGAGTGGGGAAGACAGAAGGGAGTGGGGAAGACAGAAGGGAGTGGGGAAGACAGAAGGGAGTGGGGAAGACAGAAGGGAGTGGGGAAGACAGAAGGGAGTGGGGAAGACAGAAGGGAGTGGGGAAGACAGAAGGGAGTGGGGAAGACAGAAGGGAGTGGGGAAGACAGAAGGGAGTGGGGAAGACAGAAGGGAGTGGGGAAGACAGAAGGGAGTGGGGAAGACAGAAGGGAGTGGGGAAGACAGAAGGGAGTGGGGAAGACAGAAGGGAGTGGGGAAGACAGAAGGGAGTGGGGAAGACAGAAGGGAGTGGGGAAGACAGAAGGGAGTGGGGAAGACAGAAGGGAGTGGGGAAGACAGAAGGGAGTGGGGAAGACAGAAGGGAGTGGGGAAGACAGAAGGGAGTGGGGAAGACAGAAGGGAGTGGGGAAGACAGAAGGGAGTGGGGAAGACAGAAGGGAGTGGGGAAGACAGAAGGGAGTGGGGAAGACAGAAGGGAGTGGGGAAGACAGAAGGGAGTGGGGAAGACAGAAGGGAGTGGGGAAGACAGAAGGGAGTGGGGAAGACAGAAGGGAGTGGGGAAGACAGAAGGGAGTGGGGAAGACAGAAGGGAGTGGGGAAGACAGAAGGGAGTGGGGAAGACAGAAGGGAGTGGGGAAGACAGAAGGGAGTGGGGAAGACAGAAGGGAGTGGGGAAGACAGAAGGGAGTGGGGAAGACAGAAGGGAGTGGGGAAGACAGAAGGGAGTGGGGAAGACAGAAGGGAGTGGGGAAGACAGAAGGGAGTGGGGAAGACAGAAGGGAGTGGGGAAGACAGAAGGGAGTGGGGAAGACAGAAGGGAGTGGGGAAGACAGAAGGGAGTGGGGAAGACAGAAGGGAGTGGGGAAGACAGAAGGGAGTGGGGAAGACAGAAGGGAGTGGGGAAGACAGAAGGGAGTGGGGAAGACAGAAGGGAGTGGGGAAGACAGAAGGGAGTGGGGAAGACAGAAGGGAGTGGGGAAGACAGAAGGGAGTGGGGAAGACAGAAGGGAGTGGGGAAGACAGAAGGGAGTGGGGAAGACAGAAGGGAGTGGGGAAGACAGAAGGGAGTGGGGAAGACAGAAGGGAGTGGGGAAGACAGAAGGGAGTGGGGAAGACAGAAGGGAGTGGGGAAGACAGAAGGGAGTGGGGAAGACAGAAGGGAGTGGGGAAGACAGAAGGGAGTGGGGAAGACAGAAGGGAGTGGGGAAGACAGAAGGGAGTGGGGAAGACAGAAGGGAGTGGGGAAGACAGAAGGGAGTGGGGAAGACAGAAGGGAGTGGGGAAGACAGAAGGGAGTGGGGAAGACAGAAGGGAGTGGGGAAGACAGAAGGGAGTGGGGAAGACAGAAGGGAGTGGGGAAGACAGAAGGGAGTGGGGAAGACAGAAGGGAGTGGGGAAGACAGAAGGGAGTGGGGAAGACAGAAGGGAGTGGGGAAGACAGAAGGGAGTGGGGAAGACAGAAGGGAGTGGGGAAGACAGAAGGGAGTGGGGAAGACAGAAGGGAGTGGGGAAGACAGAAGGGAGTGGGGAAGACAGAAGGGAGTGGGGAAGACAGAAGGGAGTGGGGAAGACAGAAGGGAGTGGGGAAGACAGAAGGGAGTGGGGAAGACAGAAGGGGAACAGAAGAGTGAGAGGGTACCGCCCACTCGCATTGTACTCCTCAATCTCCGCAGCTGCTCGCGTGAAATCCGCCACTCCCGCCCGCCCATGCAAAATCCACCCCGATCTCTCTCATAGCCTTGGCCACTGGCCCCGATCTCTCTCCTATAGCCTTTGCTGTTGAACACGCGCTGTTGGTACGAGGGAGCGGGGGGTAGACAGAAGGGGAAGAGGAGATTGATGTTTTATACGCCTTAATTATCACCCCCCCACGCGAAATTCGACTCGATCTCTCTCATAGCCTTGGCTACTAGCTCATCTTTGCTGTTGAACACAGCAAGGGAAGGGGGGAGACAGAAGCAGAAGCGGGGACAGAACGTTTTTAAGGAGCTTTAAAATTTAATAATAGCCTCGAACCTCTAGCACATAGTTACTGTTGAACACACACTAATAATGGTACAAGGGAAGGGGGGGAGACAGAAAGGAAGAGGCGTCTTCTATGAAGTAAACTCAAAAGCACACCCTTGATTACATTACAAGACTGCATAGCATGCCTATTTTTGAGGCCACCCCTAACAATACCGTCGCATGACTGCGTACCTTGGCTACTACAATTCGTTACAAGGGCTCGGAAAAAAAAAAAGATAAGCAGTAAACCGCCTCCTCCCACACGGGAAACAGGGGCGACTTTTGACTCGACTCAGTATGTACCTTGAGTACAGAGTGTTGGCTGCATACCTTGGCAACTCCATCTATCTCTTGCACTCGAAAGAAGTCATGCTCAGTAGACCTGATCAGCTCCTCCCACGCGGAGAACTCCACAGTGAAATCCGCCAGCGAGTTGGGATCCCGATCGTCCATCCCCTCGTTGCACGCCCCACACGCCCTGATCGTTACACTTGAGTGCCTCCTCCCAACCGAAACACAGAGGTGACTTATTAACCGACTTAGAATTTACTGCATACCCTGGCATGACTGCATACCTTGGCAACTCCATTTATTTCTTGCACACGAAAGAAGTCATAATCAGTAGACCTGATCAGCTCGTCCCACGCGGAGAACTTCACAGTGAAATCCGCCTGCCAGTTGGGGTCCCGCTCGTCCATCTCCTTCTTGCACTCCCCACACGCCCTGCACTGCTTGCATGCTCTGATCGCCTTGTTCGCTCGGCACGCAGGGCACGCCTTGCATGTGCGGCAGGCACGGTATGCCTTGAGCCAGAGTGGCTTGTGGAGAAGCCCCACTGCCTGGGGGCGCACAGGAGGCTTGTTTACCAGCTCGGGTATTCCTGGGAGGGTCACTGCCTTGAGAAGTTTCTGATGCTCCTTCAGAAACTAGAGGAGGGAAGAGGGAGGAGAAGGGGTAGGGGAGGAGAGGAGAGGACACAGGGAAGAAGAAGAGTGAGTTGAGCACATGGCACGCGGGCCCGAGGGGCACGCCTTGCATGTGCGGCACGCTCGGTAGGCCTTAAGGCAAGCAAGCACTCAGCAACCAGGCAAGCAAGAACACACCTAAAGGCAAGCAAGCAAGCACGCACCTCGAGCACTGTCTTCCTGGCATTCAGCACGTCATCGTCCTTCACCCGAGCATCCACGGACAGCCGGAAGAACCTGTCCTGCTCCTCATCCAGCATCTCCTTCGCCTCCTCCAGCTCCTCCTCCAGCCGCCTCACCCTCTCCTCCGCCTCCTTGGACCCTTCCTCCCCCGCTGCGCCCTGCTTCCCCTTGGCTTCCTCCAGCTGCACCTCCATGCGATGCCGCTGCTCCACTTTTAACCGCACCTGCTGGAATCTTGCTTCCAGCTCCTCCATTTCCCGCTGGTGGTCGAAAGTGGGGGGGGTAAGGGGGGGTAAGGGGGGGGGGGAGAGGGAGAGATGAAGGGAAGGAAGGAGGAACAACCAGGTGACTTTAGAGTCGACTCAAAAGCCTCCACGTCTAGCAGGTTCTTTGCCTCCTCCAGCCGCCTCACCCTCTCCTCCGCCTCCTTCGACCCTTCCTCCCCCACTGCGCCCTGCTTCCCCTTGGCTTCCTCCAGTTGCACCTCCATGCGATGCCGCTGCTCCACCTTCAACCGCACCTGCTGGAACCTCACCACCAGTTCCTCCATTTCACGCTGGTGGGCGGGGGAGAGGGAGAGAAGGAAGAGGGACAGGAGAGAGGAACGGAGGACCGAAGGACGGAAGGAAGGAAAGAGGAGCAAGGTGGTGCTCAAGTTTGAACAATGTTCATGCACAATAAGGCACTCTGAAAACTTATTTTCCATGTCTTCCCCCACCCTCTCCACTTCTCCCCTTCCCACCCTCCCACCCAGCTTTATCCACTCACCACTCGCCTCTGAGCCTTTGGAGACTTCTCAAAGGTCTCGCCTCACACCCAGCGTCAGCCACTCACCGCTCGCCTCACACCCAGCGTCAGCCACTCACCGCTCGCCTCACACCCAGCGTCAGCCACTCACCGCTCGCCTCTGAGCCTGCTGCTGCTGCAGCTCCCCCTGCTGCTCCTGCTGCTTCAGCTGCCGTGTCAGCACCTCCAGCCTTCGCCTCGTCTGCCATAACAGGGATGTGACAAGGAATTCAGATGGTTACAGTACTGCATACGTGACAGTGCATGTATCACATGCGCTCAGCCCCCCCTGCTCCTGCTACTGCTTCAGCTGTCGTGTTAGCCCCTCCAGCCTTCGCCTCGTCTGCCATGACAGGGGTGTGTGACTGACCCATGAGTGGGCTGGGATAAGGCGAAAAGGGATTCAGATGGTGACAGTAGGTAGGGTACGTGTGCACGAGTGCATGTGTGCACGAGTGCATGTGTGCGCGAGTGCATGTGTGCGCGAGTGCATGTGTGCGCGAGTGCATGTGTGCGCGAGTGCATGTGTGCGCGAGTGCATGTGTGCGCGAGTGCATGTGTGCGCGAGTGCATGTGCGTGCGAGTGCATGTGTGCGCGAGTGCATGTGCGTGCGAGTGCATGTGTGCGCGAGTGCATGTGCGTGCGAGTGCATGTGTGCGCGAGTGCATGTGCGCGCGAGTGCATGTGTGCGCGAGTGCATGTGTGCGCGAGTGCATGTGCGCGCGAGTGCATGTGTGCGCGAGTGCATGTGCGCGCGAGTGCATGTGTGCGCGAGTGCATGTGTGCGCGAGTGCATGTGTGCGCGAGTGCATGTGTGCGCGAGTGCATGTGTGCGCGAGTGCATGTGTGCGCGAGTGCATGTGTGCGCGAGTGCATGTGTGCGCGAGTGCATGTGTGCACGAGTGCATGTGCGTGAGAGTGCATGTGTACGCGAGTGCATGTGTGCGCGAGTGCATGTGCGCGCGCGTGCATGTGTGCGCGCGTGCATGTGTGCGCGAGTGCATGTGTGCGCGAGTGCATGTGTGCGCGAGTGCATGTGTGCGCGAGTGCATGTGTGCGCGAGTGCATGTGCGCGAGTGCATGTGTGCGCGAGTGCATGTGTGCGCGAGTGCATGTGTGCGCGAGTGCATGTGTGCGCGAGTGCATGTGTGCGCGAGTGCATGTGTGCGCGAGTGCATGTGTGCGCGAGTGCATGTGTGCGAGAGTGCATGTGTGCGCGAGTGCATGTGTGCGCGAGTGCATGTGTGCGCGAGTGCATGTGTGCGCGAGTGCATGTGTGCGCGAGTGCATGTGTGCGCGAGTGCATGTGTGCGCGAGTGCATGTGTGCGCGAGTGCATGTGTGCGCGAGTGCATGTGTGCGCGAGTGCATGTGTGCGCGAGTGCATGTGTGCGCGAGTGCATGTGTGCGCGAGTGCATGTGTGCGCGAGTGCATGTGTGCGAGAGTGCATGTGTGCGCGAGTGCATGTGCGCGCGAGTGCATGTGCGCGCGAGTGCATGTGTGTGAGAGTGCATGTGTACGCGAGTGCATGAGTGTGAGAGTGCATGTGTACGCGAGTGCATGTGTGCGCGAGTGCATGTGCGCGCGAGTGCATGTGTGTGAGAGTGCATGTGTACGCGAGTGCATGAGTGCGCGAGTGCATGTGTGCGCGAGTGCATGTGTGCGAGGGTGCATGTGTACGCGAGTGCATGAGTGCGCGAGTGCATGTGTGCGCGAGTGCATGTGTGCGAGGGTGCATGTGTACGCGAGTGCATGTGTGCGCGAGTGCATGTGTGCGCGAGTGCATGTGTGCACGAGTGCATGTGCGCGCGAGTGCATGTGTGTGAGAGTGCATGTGCGAGAATGCATGTGTGCGACAGTGGAATTCGCAACAACTATGCTTCAGCCAAAAACAATGCCCTATCGCCCCTCACCTCCTGCTCATTCGCACTCCTCTCCTTTAGCTGTCGCTGCAACCACTCCACCTCCCCTCCCCTTCCATGCGCCGCACCTCCAGTATGCGATCCCACATCTACCTCTCCCCTCACCCCCTTCTCTCCTCACCCCCTCTCCCCTTGCATCCCTCACCCCCCCCCTCACCTCCTGCTCGTTGGCACTCCTCTCCTTAAGCTGTCGCTGCAGCCACTCCATTTCACCTTCCATGCGCCGCACCTCCCGCATCCGGTCCCGCATCTGCCTCTCCACCACCTCCTGTGTGTACGCGTGTGCCTCTGCCAACTCTGCAGCAGTGAGAGGAACAAGGGAGGACACAGGGCAGGTGTGACAAAAGGCATGGGAAAAGCATGGGACAGGACAGGGGGAGAGAGGGAGCATCAAGGAAAAACTGCACCAGCCCTTTCACTTCTTGCTCCATGCCATCCCGCATGCGACCTGAACGCCATAACACATTCATCCCCGTCTCACATCATCTTCCACGCACCTTGCCGTGCTTCTTTCTTCCTAAGCGTCATCCCAAAGTCTTCCATCTCCTTCAGCAGCCCTTCTGTGCTCTGCAGGCACTCCCTCCTGCAGGCACTCCCTCCTGCAGGCACTCCCTCCTGCAGGCACTCCCTCCTGCAGGCACTCCCTCCTGCAAGCACTCCCTCCTGCAGGTACTCCCTCCTGCAAGCACTCCCTCCTGCAGGCACTCCCTCCTGCAAGCACTCCCTCCTGCAAGCACTCCCTCCTGCAAGCACTCCCTCCTGCAAGCACTCCCTCCTGCAAGCACTCCCTCCTGCAAGCACTCCCTCCTGCAGGCACTCCCTCCTGCAGGCACTCCCTCCTGCAGGCACTCCCTCCTGCAGGCACTCCCTCCTGCAGGCACTCCCTCTTGCAGGCACTCCCTCGTGCAATGCAAGCACTCCTTGCAGACACTCCCTCCCACAGGCTATCCGACAGACTCTCACATGTGTGCACCACTAACTTTCCTTGCTCGTGATAAAGGTGTGATGGAGTATCAGTTGCTGTGGCTGGTGAGTTGGGTGAGAGACTCCAGGACTGGCGCAAAAAGTTCCAGCGACTCAACACCAGTTTGGGCAGGCGATCAAGGCACTCATGCCTTGAGGTAATAATGCCCTTGTAAGCTGAAGCACCTCACGTGACATCATTACCTCAAGACATGAGCGTCTTGATTCGCCTGCGCAAACCGGCGCTAGATCGCTATAACTCTTTGCAACAGCTTTTGGAATCTCTCACCCTGCTCACCTGCCAACAGCAACTGATACTCCATACATCATAATCACAACCTTCACATACATTCCTCATTCTTCCAGTTGCACACCTTGCTCGTGCTTCTTCCTGAGTTGCATAGCAGAGTCCTCCATCTCCTTCAGCCGCCCCTCTGTGTCCTGCAGCCGCTCTGACAGGCGCATGAACGCCCGCTCCTGCACGCGCCTCTCCTCGCGCTCCTGCTGCCGCTTCACTGACTCCTGCTCGTCCAACACCTGGCGAGGGGAGGCGGGGAAGAGAGGGGACAGGCGAGGAAGGGTGAATTGGATGGGCGCATGTATGCACGCTCTTGCGCCCGCCTCTCCTCGCGCTCCTGCTGCCGCTTCACTGATTCCTGCTCGTCCAACACCTGGCGAGGGGAGGAGAGAGGAGGGGGAAGAGGGGGTGTGAGTTGAATAGGCACATGAACGCCCTCTCCTGCACGCGCCTCTCCTCTTGCTCCTGCTGCCGCTTCACTGACTCCTGCTCGTCGAACACCTGAGAGAGGAGAGAGCAGGGAAAGAGAGAGGAGAGAGTAGGGAAAGCGAGAAGAGAGAGGAGCGGAAAAAAGGCTATCACCGCACCGCCTCCCCACTGACCCATTCTCAGGCTCTACCCTTAATTCAAAGTCGCAATTATGAAACAACATAGCCTCGTCCAGTCGTAATTATGCAGTACACTCCCCAGCGGCGACCCTTCTCACTCCAATAACCTACAGATGCCTTTCAAGTCAAATCTATCAACCAAACCAAACTCACCTCCCTCAGGCTCTTGGTTGCATTGTGCTTCTTATGCAGCGCACTCCCAAGCGGCCCCTTCTCATTCTCTTCCTTCAAATCCTGCTCCCTTGCCGTCCACGCAAACAACTCCTTCGTCTCGCGCCTCCTCCCATTCGCATACCCCTCCCTCCCCAACCCTGCCTGGCTATATGTCTTGTCCAGCTTCGACGCTGCTTCCCACCCCTTGGCGTTTTCCTCAAAGAGGAGGAGAGCCATCCCGGTATGGCCCTGAAGTCTGATGAAGGGTGAGGATTTGATGAGAAGAGAATCCCAGTTTGGAAAGGAACAGAGAGGAAGGCATGTGTAGTGTATGCATGTGGTGGCCCCTCTCCTCTCTCACAGCCTCCCACCCCTTGGCGTTTTCCTCAAAGAGGAGGAGAGCCATCCCGGTATGACCCATGCCGATGTGTTCTGAGGAAGGGGGGGGATCAAGAGAGTGCCGCAGCTCAGGAAGAAGCAGAGAGGCAGGCATGTTGATGGATGTGGCCTCCCAGCCCTTGGCGTCCCCCTCAAAGTGAATCACAGCCGTCCATTTATGGCCCTTGCATTCCGCTGAAGGGGGAGTTATAGTCAAGAGAGCAACGCAGTTTGGAAAAGGCAGAGGCATGCATGTGGATGGAAGTGGCCTCCCAGCCCTTGGCGACCTGGGCGGCACCACTCGGGTCCTTTAAAAGAGAATCACAGCGGTCCCTGAACTGTATGGCCCTTGTGTTCCGATGAAGGGGGGAGATTGAACAAGCAACAACAAACGTGAGGGCATGAGAGAGGCAGGCAGGCATGCCGCATGCAAATGCGACAGTATCGAGTCAACACAATATCTATTTCGATATTGACACATCACGTCACGCCTTCTTCTTCCCCGTATGCAGTCTCTCCCTCTACAGCCTCCTCCTTCCTCCCTCACTCGCACCCCACTCACTGTAAAGCACGTCCACTTTCCGCGGCCCGTAGTCGTTAAGCGTGCTTTCCAGCTCCTCGCGAGTGGTGCCGCCCAGAATGTCCCTGTTCTGCTTCGGATCAAACTTCCAAAACGTATGCAGGTTCTTCACAATCGCCACGGGCGGCCACAGAATCCGATCCTGCAAAGATAATCAAAACGGACACCCCCCCCCCCCCCTCCCCCCCCCCCCCCCCAAAAAAAAAAAAGAAACGAGACATGAAATTTCTTCTACTTCTTTTATTTTCTGAAAAGAGAGAAGTGCATCGATAAAGACCAAAGGCACTGGAATTATTCATACCGCTTGAAGCCATGTCTTACCTCTACAACAGCCGGTGTTTGAAGAGGGGCAGCGGTTACAGGTCGAATGGGCCTTTCCGGCTGCAACTCCCCCCTCATTAGACGCTTCACTAGCATCTTGTGCCGCCGACTCAAAACTTAAAGCCACCTTACCTCCACAACGGCCGGTGCCTGAAGAGGCGCCGCGTTCACAGCCCGAGCAGGCTTTGCCGGCTTCATATCCGGGCGCATCAGCCGCTCCACCAGCATCTTGTGCCGCCGACTCTCCTTCGCCCCTTTTCTCGACGTCTTTTGCGATTGAGCTTGGGCGTGAGTCAATACTTCGTTGAACAGGTAATCCTGCTTCATCTGGCCCGGGCAGAACGGGCAGCGGTACGTTCCATCGGGGTTGAGAATGGTTGCGGGGTTTTGAATGCGTTCCTCGTCGCGATCCAGCTCCTCCTCACCCTTGTCCGACAGTGCATCGTCTTCGTTATCGTCGATGGGCGAGGCGTACCCGTCGTCGTCGCTGTATAGCTCGTCCATTTTTTAGTGCTGGCGAGCGGTGCTGGCGAACGGTGCTGGCGAACGGTGCTGCCGAGCGGTGGCGAAAAGCCTTTTAGAGGCGCCTCAAAAATCGTGATGACCAAGAGAACGTCCGTCCTCTGAGAAAAAAACTGTAAGGCAGAGACCGCAAAGTCGAACTATGATTATATGGAGTTAAATTCTTCCTCTAAATGAGCCTTTACAGAGCAGCTGAAAATGACGCAAGCTTGGGAATAAAGAAATCAGGCGAAAGGAACTGACGACAAGATGTGATGTCGGGTGGCGGAACTATGGTGCTTGGGTTGGTTTGGAATTGCTAAGGGAACCGGTATGGAAGCGTATTCAGTTACGAAGTTAGCGACTAATATTCTGTTGGAGTTTCGAGCACAGTTCGATTGCGGTTGCGACTTCTAGCCGAAAACTTCGTTCGCTCACGTTCGAGACACCAATTTTCCACCTGACACAAAGTCATTCCAAAAATGTAAACGGTTACCGCAACCTGAGTCTTTTGAAGGCCCAAACGACTTCTACAAACATAAAAACCATAGCCAGTAACGAGAAGATTACCCGCCATGGCACGCGCAAGCTTAGGCGCGAGCATCGAGGAGCGATCGTTGGAACTCGAGCTTTTGCTCGTTTCGCTCGGAGCGCCGCCGTCGTTCGCGCTACGGCATCGCGGCGAGCTACATTCGCGAAGTTTAGCGCGCGAGGGTAACGGGCTCAGCGCCTCAGAGAGCATCGCGTCAGTGTCGCATGAACGGCCGTCGAGCGAACGACCGTCCGGCGGACGACCGTCAGGCGAACGGCCGTTAACCGCTCTGGCATCCGTGGTTGCGCTCATCGGCGCGGGCAGGTATGCCGCCGCGCTGGAGCGCGCATCCTCCGCGCTCACGGTCCTCCCCTCCGCGGATCAGCTGGCGGAAGCCGTCCCCGTGGACGCGCGGAGCCAGCTGGGGGAAGCCGCCGCGGGCGCAGCGGCGGCGGAAGCGTTTTTCCGCTCAGTGCGGGAAAGAATTGTCGCGCTGCTGGCGGATCTGGGGGAGAAAACTCCCTCGGGAAGCGGGAAGGCGGACGACAAGGGGGTTGGCGGGTGGAGCGGGGGAGAAAAGGCGCTATTGGTGCTGATGATGGGGGCGGCGAGTCTCTGTCTCTTCGTGCAGGCTAACGTTAGCGGGTGGGTGACTAGCTGAGGGTACCAAGAGGTGCAGTGAGGGAGGCGTGGATCCAAAAAAAGGATCAGGATATTGTGAAATTTCAAGAACCAGTCAGGGTATCAGGCTAATGAGGGCTGTGAGGGCAGTCAGGGTTCGGGGTTTAAACTTTAGCCTCAGGGTATGGTTAAGTTGCATGCAAGCCCACTCTCAGCCTCTAAAATTTGAACATTGAAAGGACAGCCCTGAGCCTTAACCCCTGAGCCTCAAACCTGGGATTTGAACTTTGAGCCTGGAACCCTCAACCCCGAGCCATGAACCAGGGACCACAAATCAAGATCCTGTCCTAATCCTTACACAACATTACAAAAGAGGTCCAAATTTCTGGTTGAGAAATCATCATTTTCTTTAATTTTTGTTACAAATTCAATGATAATTCCAGATTTTGTCCTCCTTTCTCGCTCCCACTCTTCCCTTGCGGTCCCCCTTTCCTGGATCTTCCCCGCCCTCCTACATTCGCTCTTCCTTGCCCCCCATGCCATTCGCTCCACTCCCTCCTCTCTCACCATCCCCTCCCTCTTTCTCTCGCCCCACCACCAGTCCCGAGCCTTCTGCAGTCCCAACACTCCCACTCAGCCCACCGCGTACCAACAACGACACATCAGCAGCCATACAGGACACATCAGCAACCCCAACTGACACGTCAGCACCTGCCAGCCAACCCTCGTTCCTCGCCAGCGAGGCGGCACGCGTGGCGCTGAGCAAGTGGTGCCAGGTGGAGCTCATGACAGATGGTGCTGACGTCACAGGCAGATGCCACCTCCCCCAGTACCTCCTACTCGCCCGAACCCTCCTCCTCCCCCCTCTCTTCCCACTCCTCTTCCCTTCCCCTTCCTCCTCCTCCCCTTCCTCCTCTCCCTCCCCCTCCACTCCCTCTGTCAAACCTTCTGAGGCATTCTCCCCCTCCCTGCTGCCGCCCTCCTGGCCCTGGTGGGCGGCAAGGGTTGTCGTTATTCACCAGAGGGTGCTACAGGAGCGGTCCCCCTCCCTCCGTGCCCTGCTGCTCCTGTGTAATGTTCACCTGCGAGAGACTTTGGGGGGGAAAGATGCTATGAAACAAGCTTTCTTTAACAAGGAGGGGGGAGAGGGAAGGGAGGAGAAGGAGGAGGGAAGGGAGGAGGGAAGGGAGGAGGGAAGGGAGGAGGGAAGGGAGGAGGGGGGAATGGAGGGAGGAGTGGAGGGGGAGGAGGAAGTGTGTGTGCGGGTGGCTGCGATGGTGCATTTGGAGGTTGGGATGACGGAGATGGCCTATGCACACGTGGACACTGCCAGGTGTGTGCCTGACACGTGGACACTGCCAGGTGTGTGCCTGACACGTGGACACTGCCAGGTGTGTGCCTGGCACGTGGGCTATGCCTGCGAGACACGCAATTCTGTCTCTCATGCACCCCTTTTCCGGTTCTTTATTCCCTCGAATGCTCCTCCTATGTCTTGACACTCCAGTGACTCTACCTTACCTTACCTTACCTTACCTTACCTCCATCGCCACATTTCTTCCAGTTGCAGGAACTTGAAACCACAATGTGAATTTCAGAAGCTCGTATAAAATGCTTTCAGGGCGGTTGCGACAAAATGGAGCTCCAGGCTCTACTTTCATATGCTTTACCTAGGCTGACAATTTGCCACTAACAGGTTTTTCTCATGGCATTGTTTTTTACCTAGGCTGGGCTCCATCCATTCAGCCGCAACCCGCCCCTCCCTTTCTCCCATCCCTTCCCTTCCCCTCACACCCAAACACCTGCTCTCTGAGAGTGCGTTCAGGAAGTGTTTTGAGAGAGCTTTGCAGGAGTGCGGAGTGGTGCTGAGTGTGACAGGAGCCATGGGTTACCGCACCATACATCAGGTGAACAGGGGTATGGTTGAGTAGTGGGGGTCACACTATGAGGAAAGGGTGACACAGTGACTGTGATGGAGGTGAAGGGTGTGATGTGTGAGGGTTCACCACATAACACACATAGACAGAGTCATAGGGTTTGATTTGAGGGAGTTGGCAGAACACGGGAGTGACAGTGGCGCTCGGTGCGAGGGGGGTCATGGGGTAGTAGCACGGTAACGGGGTGACTTATGAGTCGACTCAAAAGTCCCCTTGAAGGGGGGCATGGGGTAGTAGCACCATAATGCTGATCATGAGGTGAAGAAGGGAAGGAGTGAGTATGAGCACAGGGATGCACATACATGCACACATGCCTTCATTCACTCCTCCTTGCATTCACAACTCTGCTGTGGAATGCACACAGGGTGATCCCAATGCTGAGCTGGTTTGCTCGTGCAGGCACGGTCGGTCAATGCTGCGGCACTTGCATCCTTTGAGCATGCATGCCTTCATTTGCTCCTTCACTGTTTGTGCTTCCGCAGCTTCTGAGGTTGAGGGGCCTCAAACAGTGCATGAATGCACCTTCGCCTCGTTACTCTATTTCCTGTGGAATGCTTGCACGCAGGTTGATCCCAAGGCCCAGCTCGTGCTTGCAGTAACGAGAAGCGAAGCCGTCAAGGAAGGAGGAGATGCGACGGTGCTTAGCGACATGGACTGGCAGGGAAGTGAGGAAGCAGTGAAGGAAGGGAAGGGGAAGGAGGGGGAAGGGGAGGGAGAGGAGGAGGAAGAAGAAGGGGAGAGCATGGAGGAGCTGGAGTGTTTGTTTGAGCCGGAAAGTGATGTGCTGCTGGCTCCTCGCCTGGTGGAAGAGGGGGCTTCTGGGGGTGAGGCGGTAGGGAGTGGGGATGAAGGGGGTGAGGCTGTAGCGAATGGGGTTGATGAGGGGGAGAAGCAGAGCGCCCGCGATGGTGGGGGAAGCAGTGGTGACACGAGTGGGAGAGGAGGGGGCGGTGTGCTGAGGGGTATTGAGCAGGCAGCGGTGCTGGCGATGGGTGTTGACACAATGAAGCAGAATGCGGCAGATGAGCTGAGAGGTGAGTGGGATGACGTTTGAGACGTTAGGGTGGAGGTGGGAGGGAAGGGGGGATTTTCGAAGGGTGTTGAGCAGGCAGCGGTGCTGGCGATGTGTGTTGCTTCTGAGTCGACTCACGCTTTTGAGTTGACTCAAAAGGGAGCATGAGTGAAGGGTATTGAGCAGACAGCGGTGCTGGCTATGGGTGTTGAAACGGTGAAGCGAAATGCTGAAGATGAGCTGAGAGATGAGTGGGATGACTTCTGAGACGCTGAGGGCTTTTGAACCGCCTCAAAAGGCATTGCTGCCGTTGGTTGTTGGCACGGTGAGGAAAAATGCAGCGGACGAGTTGAGAGGTGCATGTATGAGAGTGTGAGTGAAGGCAGAAGGGTGAGCAGCAGTGCAGGTAGCAGTGCAGATAGCTGTGCTGACCTGTGTAGGTGCAAGTCTAGGAGAGTTCGTCTCACTTTTGAGATTTTTTTCTGAGAGATACAAGCACAACAGCCCAGGGCTTAGTCACGGGAATGCCTGCATCGAGTTTGAAATGCTCTGTTCTCAGATCGCCAAGCCTGGCAGCACAGGAGCTTTTAGTGTCAAGCCAGTTTCTGTAAAGACAGCGATGCTGATTACGTCTGATAGAGATCTCGTGGTTCTCAAGAAGCGTCAACAGCAAAACAAGGCAAGAGGCAGCAGGAAATATTTGGAGGTGTGAGATGTGGAGTGATGGATCTTGAAGCTACTTCATCGCTCCATATCTCGCGCTTCCAATCCTTTCCTGATTCTTCTTGCTTCATTCTACTGTTGACACTTCCTTGAGAACCCCAAGATTTCAACCAGATGCAATCAGCATCGCTGTCTTTGCAGGAACTGGCTTGACACTGACTGTTTCTGTGCTGCCAGGCTTGGCAATCCGAAAAAGGAGCACCTTCAAACTCGATGCAGGCATTTCCGTGACCAAGTCCTGAGCTGTGCTTGTGTCACTTAGGAGAAACCTCAAAAGTGAAGAAACGCACCTAGGCTTGTTCCTCTGTTTGTACATCCATCTCGCTTCACCGTTCCTCTGTTTGTGCAATTGTTTGTTTGTTGGTTTGTTTTTGTGGTCGCTTCTCTGTTTGCTGTTTGATTGTGGACATGCTTTGTGCTACTGCTACTTCATTACAAGTGAATGTGTGAAAATTGTGTTACAGGTTGGGAGGCAGCACCTTATATCGAAGCCATCACTCTCCAGCAGCACATCCCGCCCATGGTATGCTGCTGCTGCTGCCTTGCCACAGTGCACGTCTGTTTCTTAGGAAGTTTTAAAACTCTGACTTCAACACACAACCCTCTCCAGCAGCACATCTCGCCCATGGTATGCTGCTGCTGCCTCGTCCCAATGCACAATTGTGATCAAATCAAAACATTTGTGTCTTAAGCACCTTGAAAGCAGCCTCTTTAAAGCCTACCTTCTCCAACAGCACAGCGCATCCAGCCTGTGGTATGCTACTGCTGCGTTGCCCCAGTGCACGATTGTAAAACCGCATTCTGTGTGTGCGTGTGCGTGCTCTCTTCTCTGGCATTGGTTGTTTCTCCTTGTCACTTCTAGAATGCCTCTGGCTCGATGCTGTTCACTGGAAGCCTCTATGCTTCGCAGTCATAGCGGTCTATCTGTGAGCCAAGTTCTTGAGGGTGCAGTTGGGTTGGAGCACACGAGGCTTACTCACCCGTGTCCGCGCTTCCTCTTACCTCCTTTCCTCCCTCCCTCCTCCCTCCCTCCTCCCTCCCTCCTCCCTTCCACCTCCCTCGTTTCCCCCCCCTTTGTCCCGTCCTTTCCTGCCCCTTCCCCCCTCCTTTCCTCCTCCGTTCCCCTCCCTCCTCGCCTTCTCTGCTTACCCACCTCCACAGGTGAAGCTGGGGTGTTGAGCTGCTGACCTGAATAAAGGTGGAAACACACAAGAAGCTTCTTCCACACCACATGTCCTATCATGTCCCCTCCGCGTGTCCCCTCTCTAACGCCCAACCATCACAGGTGAAGGTGGGGTGTGAGCTGCTGAGGGTGCGGTGGGAACGCAAGCGACCGCACACGCGGCAGAGGGCTGTTGCGACGATGGAGAGACTGGTGAGTGGGACATGACATGGGAATCAATATCATGGGCTGGCAAGACAAATGTTACAGCTATAGACATGGCATCGGTGGGTCCGGACCGTACACACGGCATAAAGAACAACGGTGAGCTGAAACTTGGAGTGGATGGGGTGACACACGTTATGTGAGTAGGGGGTGATGGAGCGGTTGGTACGTGGGAACGATGTTATAAATACGGGATTCTGATTTATGCAGCTATGTTGCCTGCAGTTTAAAACATGGTTCCATTTTATCTGTACGCGCCTTGTAACGCAGATGAGTAGTGGTTTTCTGTGTTCTGTCTGGTTTCCCTGTAATGTGCTGCGCTCCAATTCTCTTTCAGATCCATTCCATCTCACATCAAGAGAAGAGAAGCCGGCAGCAGCAGTCGCAGTCATCCTCTTTAAAAGCAGCCTCGGGACCATCAGGAGAAGCTGTGGCGGAGGAAGCAAGAGAAGCAGCAGTGAGGATGAAATACTGCTTTGCTGTTTGGTTCCCCACCATGCCTGCTCTCTTCAAGTGAGCCTGCTAGAAGCGATCCTGAAGGCTCCTCCATTCAAACAAACAGCCGCCCATTCAATATGCCTTCTCCTCTTTTCTACAATGGTGCAGTGCAAGTGGACTAACTTTCACATCGTGCCGATCCGATCAGTATTTGCCTCTTAAGCTCGTCCCGAATCTTCCAACGTTTATACACCCCGAACCCCCCCAACCTCCCCTCCTCACATCCTGAGGACGCGGTAAAAGTGGAGAATCGATCGCCTCAGGATCGTTTTTTAGCGTGGTTGTAAATGGTTTTGTACTTTTCGTATAAAAAACGCAAGGTTTCAGTGCGGTGACCGGATCGATCTCCCCCCGATCGAGCACTTTTACCGCGTCCTGACTTTTGAGTCGACTCAAAAGTCACCCCCCCAACCTCCTCTCATCCTGACCTCCTTATGTCCCCGTGTATAGGCTCCTTGCAGGGTGTACTTAGTCAGTCTTGCCAGGCCAGGCGCCAGGCCAGGCACTAGGCCAGGCACTAATAACTGCTGTGTCCAGAGGTGCTGCACCGACTGAATCACTGTGTTCTCTCCTCCGCCTTCCCCTCTTTGTATCCATCCACCACCCACCCACACGCACAGCGTGTATTGAGAGCTGCTGGTGGCGAGTGGGTTTGTGGGCACATGCTGCTTCAACTAGGCACAGCTCTCTCCCCAACCCCTCCCTCTCCCACTCTCTCTCCCTCCACTCCACCACCCCCCCACTCGCCCATCACCACAGGGAGTATGGAGAGGTGCTGGTGGGTAACGGGTGTGTGGGCAGGTGTTGCATCAACCAAACAGTAACTCTCTCCCCAACACCTCCCCCTTCTTTCTCCTCCCCATCCCCACCCTACCCCCTCCCGCCCCCACGTACACACCACGGCAGGGAGTATGGAGAGGTGCTGGTGGGTAATGGGTGTGTGGGCGAGGCCATGCGTGTGTTTGAGACGAATGAGCTGTGGGACCATCTGATCGACTGCTACAGGTGGGCTGCAAGCAAGGGAGCACTTGATTCACACGGCTACCATGTGACGTTGCTCAATTCTCTGTCAACAGGCTGCGTGATAAAAGAGTTGTTTTGAGACGTCTCAAAACGATTCACACGGCTACCATGTGACATTGCTCAATTCTCTGTCAACAGGCTGCGTGATAAAAGAGTTGTTTTGAGACGTCTCAAAACGATTCACACGGCTACCATGTGACGTTGCTCAATTCTCTGTCAACAGGCTGCGTGATAAAAGAGTTGTTTTGAGACGTCTCAAAACGATTCACACGGCTACCATGTGACGTTGCTCAATTCTGTGTCAACAGGCTGCGTGATAAAAGAGTTGTTTTGAGACGTCTCAAAACGATTCACACGGCTACCATGTGACGTTGCTCAATTCTCTGTCAACAGGTAGATATGAGCACGAACCAAACTCAAACATGTTTGCTCAAACTTTTTCAAACCTTGCACGGTGGTCGAACCGAACCGAACTTGTTTGCTCGAACTTTTTTGGGGATTTTGAGGTTTGAGGTTCGAGTATTTAATAGCGAACCCTAAAGGTTTGCTCAAACCTTGAAAGGTTTGAGCGAACTCGAACCTTGTTAGGTTTGGGGATAAAAATGATGCACAACGAGATGTAAAAATGGCATGCTCCCCTTAATCTCTGTAAAAAAAATAAGGCGCACTGGTCTGTCTAACATGACAAGTAACCGTTTGACACATCTTAAGAGGGACTTGCGGTGAAAGACTGGTAGAGAGGAAGCATGGGTGTGGTCTTTTAGAGCAGATCTAGATCTGCTCTACCTATTTTACGAGATTAGGGTTGGCTGCCTTGAAATGGCAGCCAACCCTACAACTCCGCAAGGGTTCTTTCTGGCGGGAATCTAACTCAAACCTCTCATGGTTCGAATTTGACAGTTTCGAACTTCAAACCTGTTCGGTTCGAAGTTCGAATCTCGAACCGCAAAAGTTCGCGCGAACGGTTCGCGCGAACTTTTGGTAGGTTTGCGCAAACTTTTTTCATGGAAAGAAAAGTTCGGTTCGAGTTATCTCGAACCGAACTTCTCGAACCGAACCTAAGTTCGGTTCGATGCTCATATCTATCAACAGGTTGCGTGAGCCTTGAGTGAGATGCCTCGAAGCTCACGAGGCCATGCGCGTGTGTTTGAGACGAATGATGCGTGTGATCTCTGGGACCATCTCATCGACTGCTTCTGGTGGACTGTGAGCAAGGGTGCACATGACACACAGACAGCTGTCAGTCACATCGCCTTTGTCCCTCAACTCAACTCAACTCAACTCAACTCAACTCAACACAACTCAACTCAACTCACAACCTTTGTTACGAGGTGACTGTCGACTCAAAAGTCACCCAGTCACTTCACCTTGTGCCTCAACTCAACTCACAACCCTTGTTACTATTTTTCCCGCGAGGCTGAAGGATGTGCTGCCGACTTGGCTTTTGAGTCGACTCAAAAGTCAACATGACACACAGACAGCTTGTCAGTCACATTGCCTTGTGCCTCAACTGCCCTTGTTGTGATGGTCTCAACTCACAACCCTTGTTGCTATTTTTTTTCCCAGCGAGGCTGAAGGATGTGCGGCCGACAGCAACCAACAGCAACGGTGGTACACACGAGATTCTTTTATTCCCATCCTCCCCTCTCCACCCAATCCACACTCAGCCTGCTGGGCAAGAGAGCAGCAGCAGCGGCGCTGGTGACGGCAAGGTTGAAGGAGCAGAAGGAGGATCCGCGGCTGTGGTGCTGCCTGCCTGGGACCCATCTTGCTTCCTCTCCGCGTCTACTCCCCCCTCCCATCCCAGCCTCCTGGGCAAGCGGGCAGCAGCAGCAGCGCTGGTGACGGCAAGGTTGAAGGAGCAGCAGGAGGATCCGCGCCTGTGGTGCTGCCTGGGGGATTTGACGGAGGAGAAAGAGTGCTATGAGAAGGCCTGGGAGTTCTCCCGGCACAGATACGCGCGCGCACAGGTGCGGAGAGTGGCGGAATGTGGTGCTGTGTGGTGCAATGTGGTGAAGTGCGATGCATTGTCATGGTGTGGTGGCCTGAGGGATGACGGGGGAGGAGGACAATGAAAAGGTTCGGGAGATATGCATGTGCCTCAGTTGTGGAGTGCGGCGCAGTGCGATGAATTGTCATGTAGTGCATGTGTTAATGTGGTTCTTTGCGGTGGTGTGTGATCCATTCCGGTGCTGTGCGTCGGGGTATCGACAGCTCTGCTGTTACTCACTGGGACTTTGTGTTGTTCCTTACACTCCCTCCCCTCACACCCCCTCCCCTCACACCCCAGTCCTCCTTTCCTCTTCACCCCTCTTCATCCCTCTCCACCCTTCTTTATACAGATGCGCTAGCGCGCATGGCAATGAATACCAAGGACTTTAATTCAAAGCAGCCCTGAGTGGCTGAGAGAGTAAGGCTGCTCTTCAATCCTCTCCATCCCTCTCCACCCCTCTTAACACAGAATCGCTAGCGCGCATGTCAATGAATGCAGAGGACTTCAAAGCAGCCATTGCTCACTGGGAGGCTGAGTGGGTAGGCTGCTCTTCAATCCACTTCATTCCTCTTCACTGCTCTCCATCCCTTTCCATCCCTCTTCACCCCTCCTAACACAGCGAGCACTAGCGCGCATGGCGATGAACAGCAAGGATTTCAAAGCAGCCATGGCTCACTGGGAGGCTGCTCTGACCATCAGCCCACTGCATGCGTCTGCCTGGTTTTCCCTCGGTTACTCTGCCATCCAGGTAGGTGCAGTGCGGTGCAGTGCAGTACAGTGTGGTACAGTGTGGTACAGTGTGGTACAGTGCGGTGCAGAGTGAGAAGGCGGTATGGCCATTTCTGGCAATCTGGGTACTCCTCGGGCTGTCAGACATTTACGTGACGCGTCCCTACGCTGTGCCTGCTATCGAATTTTGAGACGTCCCAAAAGAACCATACACTTAATCATTTGTTCCATGGCTAGTATCCACGTGTCTCTTGCCTCCCATTCGTGTGTTTGCGTTTGCAGGCGTGTGATGGGGGCAAGGCCCTGTACTCGCAGACACACTCGGTGCAGGTCAATGTGCTGCCCACTCATGCTCCCGCCGTGTGCCATACCCATCATTACCCCCCTGCCTCTCGTCGATGTGTTTGCAGGCGTGTGACGGGGACAAGGCGCTGTATGCTCTCACGCGCTCAGTGCAGATTGACCCAGACAACGGGGAGGCGTGGAACAACCTGGCTGTGCTGTGAGTGTCTAGTCACTGCTGTGAGCACTGTGTCATGCGGTGTAGTGCGGTGCGGTGTGTGAGTGCGACAGGCGTGCAACAGTGATAAAGCGCTGTATGCACTCACGCGCTCAGTGCAGATTGACCCAGACAACGGGGAGGCGTGGAACAACCTGGCTGTGCTGTGAGTTCTTGAGCTCATGCTATGGTTGCGCATGCTATGATTGCTCATGCTATGATTGCTCATGCTATGGTTGCTCATGCTATGATTGCTCATGCTATGATTGCTCATGCTATGGTTGCTCATGCTATGATTGCTCATGCTATGATTGCTCATGCTATGATTGCTCAGATACCCTACTTTGCACGCCTTTCTTGCACTGGTGCGGTGGCCATTCTTTGTCGTGGTATGGTATCATTGGTGTTTGTGTCCATGCATACATGTCATAATTTCTCAAGCCTTGTAGCTCTCCCCCTTCTCCTTTGATCACGCACATCTGATCCCCCGTGGCATGGCAGCAACTTACAGCGCAACCGAATGCAAGAGGCGTTCAAGACTCTACAGGAGGCACTCAAGCACAAGTGAGTATGATGCGATATGAGGGCGTGTGATGTGGTATGAGGGAGTGCAATGGGATATGAGGAGTGAGTGAGGTGTAGCAAGAGGGCAGGCTTGCCGGCCGTTTTTTTTTATACCTGTGGAAGATCTACTGTAATTCGCCATTCCTGCTTACCCATCACTCCTCTTTGTCACGCCCCTCTCCCCCCTCCTCTCTCGCTTCTCTCCCCTCCCCTCCACAGGGGAGAGGACTGGCACCTGTGGGAGAACTTTGCAAAAGTGGCTCTGGATGTGAAGAGCTACCAGCAGGTGCGGTGCGGTGCCAAAAGGTGAGATGTGGTGCCAACAGGTGTAATGCATTGCAAGCTGGTGATGGTGTTGGCAAGTCTAGTGTGGTGCCAGCCCAGTTAATGCGGTGCTGGCAGGTGAAGTGCTAGCAGCGTCTGCGTCCTTCCCTGTTTCTTACTTACCTCCACCCTTGAAGGCGGTCAGAGCAGCATCACGAGTGCTCGAGCTGACTCACGGCAAGCAGGTCAACACGGGTGTTTTATCTTCCTCTCTTCCTGCCCTTTTAATCCCTGTCCTTTTAATCCCTGTCTCACGCCTGCCTCTGGCCCCACCCCATTCCCCTTTCTCTTCTCTTCCTCTCCCTCTGCGTCCCCCCACAGGCGGTCAGAGCAGCATCACGAGTGCTCGAGCTGACTCACGGCAAGCAGGTCAACACGGGTGTTTTATCTTCCTCTCTTCCTGCCCTTTTAATCCCTGTCCTTTTAATCCCTGTCTCACGCCTGCCTCTGGCCCCACCCCATTCCCCTTTCTCTTCTCTTCCTCTCCCTCTGCGTCCCCCCACAGGCGGTCAGAGCAGCATCATGAGTGCTCGAGCTGACTCACGGCAAGCAGGTCAACACGGGTGTTTTATCTTCCTCTCTTCCTGCCCTTTTAATCCCTGTCCTTTTAATCCCTGTCTCACGCCTGCCTCTGGCCCCACCCCATTCCCCTTTCTCTTCTCTTCCTCTCCCTCTGCGTCCCCCCACAGGCGGTCAGAGCAGCATCATGAGTGCTCGAGCTGACTCACGGCAAGCAGGTCAACACGGGTGTTTTATCTTCCTCTCTTCCTGCCCTTTTAATCCCTGTCCTTTTAATCCCTGTCTCACGCCTGCCTCTGGCCCCACCCCATTCCCCTTTCTCTTCTCTTCCTCTCCCTCTGCGTCCCCCCACAGGCGGTCAGAGCAGCATCATGAGTGCTCGAGCTGACTCACGGCAAGCAGGTCAACACGGGTGTTTTATCTTCCTCTCTTCCTGCCCTTTTAATCCCTGTCCTTTTAATCCCTGTCTCACGCCTGCCTCTGGCCCCACCCCATTCCCCTTTCTCTTCTCTTCCTCTCCCTCTGCGTCCCCCCACAGGCGGTCAGAGCAGCATCATGAGTGCTCGAGCTGACTCACGGCAAGCAGGTCAACACGGGTGTTTTATCTTCCTCTCTTCCTGCCCTTTTAATCCCTGTCCTTTTAATCCCTGTCTCACGCCTGCCTCTGGCCCCACCCCATTCCCCTTTCTCTTCTCTTCCTCTCCCTCTGCGTCCCCCCACAGGCGGTCAGAGCAGCATCACGAGTGCTGGAGCTGACTCAGGGCAAGCGGGTCGACACGGGTGTGCTAGAGGGGCTGATATCAGTGGTGGAGAGGAATAGGCGAGGGGGGGGAGAGGAGGAGGGGGAGGGCGGGGAGGCAGGGAGAAAGGGAGAGGTTGAGGGGGGAGTTGAGGGTGGTGGAGATGGGTTGGAGGAGAGAGATGGAGATGGTGGTGGTGACCTGGATGATTTGATGATGAGTTTACAGCCGTTGGATTTGGGCAAGATGGCAGGGGGAGATGAGATGGTGGGAGGGGAGGGTGGAGGAGAGGAGAATGTTGTGCCAGAAACGAATGGTGCTTATAAAGAAGATGGTGGGACGCAAACAGGGAGTGGTGGCCCCATGAACGATCGGGAAGCTGCCAGGCTTGAAACAGAGTTGAGGAAGCTCCTAGGAAAGGTAAGATGCTGTTTCTTCGTCTTGCAGTCTCTGTTTGCGTGCTGCCTGTGCGTCCTGGATCCCTCCCGATTGGTTTTAAGAATTCTTAAAAACAATCTGCAGCTTCCGGGGGGGTGAGTTTCCTGATGGAGCCAGACGCGTGCTTCCTTGTGCCTCACAGCGTCTGCCTCACAGCGTCTGCCTCACAGCGTCTGCCTCGAGCAGGAAACCCCTCCCCCTGGAAGCTGTGAGGCACAGCTTCCTTGAGCAGGAAAGCCGTTGAATCCATTGAGAGACGCCACACCTTTTCAGCCCTGGGAAACGCCCTCCTTCAGTGCTGCCTCAGTGGGCCTCATCAATCTTGATCAATGCCTTTCAGCTTCTGATTACCTGATGAGGCCCATTGAGTGATACACCCCATTCCCCCTTCCGCCCCCTCTACCTTCTGCTCCCCCCCTGAGCATTGAAATCTTTCATCCACCATAGCCACTCAAGCCCCCCTCAACCCCCACCACCGCACCCGAACACACACCAACAGGCAGTGGCATCAGGAGTGGGGGCTCTGAATATTTAGACGTGACACACAATTTGTCTTAATCACCACATCCCCTCGTCCCCCTGCCACATCATCACAGGCAGTGGCATCAGGAGCAGGCGTGCCGGAGATTTACCGCCTGCAAGGAACCTTCCTGGAAGCCGTGGGTGATGCTGACGTGGCAGCGGAGGCCTTCCTGCGCCACGTGCGCGCGCTGCAGTCCGCCAGCTGGCAGCACGGCGAGCCAGACGCGTTCCGCCAGCTGGCGCGGGCGGCGCTGAGGTGGACGGAGGCGGTGGTGCGAGGGGTGGTGGGGGAAGAGGGGGTGGAGGAATTGAAGAGGGGAGGAGTGGAGGAGAGAGAAGGGGAGGGTGTGAGAGTGAGTGGTGCTGGCAAGAGGAGGTTGGCATCGGTTCGCATGCTTCTAAGCAACATTCTGAAGCAGGTAACGTGGAACGTACAGTAACGTGGCTTCGTTACAATGCGGTATCACGTTCTATTGCAATGATTACGTCCGCCTTCGTTCACGTGAAGAGGTTGATAAGAGTTACGAAATACTGCCTGTTTATGCTAGTAAACTTTTCCAAGCATGTGTAAGTATCGAGTTTTCCCCGTTTCATTACCGTTCTCTTTTCTTGATTGTATGCAGGGGGACCATTTTTCTGACACTGGGGAGTTTGGAGAGATGAAAGCAGCTTTGGGGGTGGTTAGCACCATGGAGGCTAGAGAGGCATAGAGGTGGTGATACTGGTGTAATATGAATTAGAATTGTGTGTTGCTTCCTCTAACATGAATAATGGGTCTAGACTCTAGAGATAGGCACACAAGAATCTGGAAACTTGTAAAGAGCAACCATTTTTAAACACATCACAGCACTGTAACGGACTCGCTCTGACGCTGCGAAAGTGGGCCAGCCCTCTGACTTGCTCCTCCATCGCACTGAACCGTCTTCTACCGTTTGTCAACTTTGTCCCCCCCTTTCGTGAATGCCCAGCCAGACACGACAAGCCGCCATGGGCGCACATATGGTCAACCTTGGATACTGCTGCTCGAAACTGCTGCTCGAAACTGCTGCTCTTGTTCTAGCACGTCGCATCGCCATGCTTAGAGACGAGTGCCGTTTTCTCCCGAAAGCCTCATCGGAACTCGGTCGTCGGACCCGTTTTGCCAGTGTCGACGGGAGGGGTCGTCGGAGGAGGGCCTGACGAGGCGGGCGACTGACGCGCGTGCGGGCCCGCCAGCCTGGCCCAGGGCTGGGCCGAGCGCACGACCGCCGCCCTCCGAAATTGAACAGCGACCCACGTTACCGGGTGGGGTCGGCGAACTGGCGACCCCTCGCGCGAGGGAAAGTTACCCTCGCGCGAAGGCAGCCCACACGTGCTGCCTGCCCGCGAGGTCCTAGTAACCCATCGCGGCCTGCCCGGACGGGCAGGCGAGGGCCGTGCGAAAATACGGGCCCCCCTCGGGACACTCGACAATTTCGCGATTCGCAGCGGTGGCGCCACGTGTTCGCCCGTGGCTTCGCATCGGGCGCATGCGAAATTTTTGTCGAGGCGGAAATAAATTCTCTCCCATCGCATGCATTCTATCGTCGCGAACCGCTACGAAATCGACACGTGTCGATTGTAGCGTCGCTCCGCGCGCAGGAGGATTCGTGCGTCCCCTCGCCGACCTGGGCCAATGGACGCGAAGTCGACGCTCTACCAAGGCGGAGACGGACCACCTGTGCCACTTGCGCATCCGCCCTCCGAGCACTGCCGAGCCAGGCCCTGCACCCTTGGGCGATGCTGAACGGGCCTGGGGGGGGGGGCACCACCTCCTTTTCTCTGTGGAAGGTGGCCTCGCTCCGCATTTTCGGCATCTCTTTCGGATTTTCAAACATTGACAGCTCTGCGCCTCCCCTCTCTCCTACCAGAGCCGTCCGCCTCTTTTCTTAGTCGACAGATATGGAGCCGATCTCCGCCGCCGATAAGTCGGCGCCGACATCGGCCGACTTTCCCCTTCGGGTGCAAATGGGTCGCGGTCTCAGCTTCACCTTAGAGTGGAACGACTACGCCGTCCTTCGCGACCAAAAGAAAGAGTTCACCGAGAGATGCTTTGGACTCGCCATCAGGTGGGACGCGGGTAGTCGCGGTAGTCGAATAGGGTAGATGTCGGTGCCGACCAACCCTAGTAGGGCGCACTGTCGCCGATTGTCTTCCGACGTACGTCGGCGGGCGCGTTTGACGAAGCACGTCGACATGGCAGCGTTTGCTTACCAGCCATGTTCTCATCCCTCGTGCTCACTCGTGCGCTCAGGTTCGCTTGGTTTGACATTGGGCGGGACGACCTGCGGTTGTGGGTGCTCGGGATCGGCCCGCTTCGATCGGCCATGAAAGCCGCCGACCATTCTTGCTTTGCTAAGGCTTTCGACGCCGACATCGCCGCTATCCCGCTGAAATCGACGTGAGCTGTTACCCCGTTGTCCAGTCATCGTTTTTCAGTGTCGGCCGCATCAACGCCTTATGCTGTGGTCGACGCCGTCGTTTATTGCGTGTGCAGCGGCGGCCCGCTTCCAGGGTCACACTGCAGCGTCATAGCCATCCTCTACCCAGGAGATGTGCTGAAGGCTGAGGGACAGGTCTGCAGGACATCGATCCGGCACATCGACCCGCACACCGGAAAGGGGAAGCACCGCGACGAGGCCGTCCGCGTCCTGAAGTAAGTTGTGAATAGTCGTCGCTGTCGAGTTTGTTAGTCGCCGACACAGGGAATCTCATGCTGACCTCCTCTCCACTACGTTGCTCCAGGCTATTCCGCACGGCTGCCCTGGCCGAGCTGGGGCGTCCCGGTAGGAAGTGGGACGGGGCGCCTCCATCACAAGCAGTGGTGGAGGAAAGGCTTGCAGACTGCGACGACCCTATCCGCGACGTGAGTTGCACGTTTAGGCTCCGCTACGGTCTGCGCGTATCTGTGTGCACCGCTCATATTGTGCCGCGCTTGCCTGTGCTGTATGCAGAAAGTGCCGGGCACAGTGTCGGACGGGCATGTCGGCACCGGCATGCTTGCCGCGACGTCGTTCGGGTGGGTGGCCAAGCAGATCGGCCTGCTGACGGGCGACAAGGCTCGGAGCGCTGTGAGCATCGAGAACATCAAGGTCGCGGGTTTGAGGTCGCTCCGTGATAGCATGGTCGATTACATCTGCCATCGTGTCGCCGAAAACCGGATAGCGGCGCCGACTTCAGGCGCCGACGGACCCGCCGAGGGTGCGATTGATGACGACGGCGCGGAAAGTCAGACGGCGCCCCAAGCAGCAGCTGCCGCCCAGCTCCAGGAGGACTTGCCGGTGTCCGCGGAAGGAGGAACCGGTGGAGGACTAGGCGACGATGCGGCAGGCGCAGGCAGGAAGGAAGAGGAGTTGACGGACTCTGGCTCAGAGTCGGAGTCGGAGGGGGAGGAGGAGGACGAAGGGGAGAAGGAGAATGAGGACGAGGAGGATGACGAGGGCAAGGACGAGAACGATGAGGTGGTGGAGGTGGTGGCTGGGAAGGACGAGGCGGCGCACGAGGAAGGGGTGGAGGAGGAGGTGGAGTACGAGCTGGAGTACGCAGACGGCATGATTGAGGCGGTGGGGTCGGCGGACGAGAAGAACGAGGAAGCGGAGGATGGCGATGCGGGTAATGCTACGGGGTCGGCAGGTGAGGGGAAGGAAAAGGATGAGGTCGGCGTGGAGGCAACGACGGAAACGGGCCAGGAGGAGGCGGCATGCGAAGGTGCGAAGGTGTCGGTCGACGCCGGCGAAGGTGCGAACATCGCGGGCGTGCAGGAGACGGGGGACGCATCTGGTCGGCAGGGCCCTGCAACGGACGACGTCGAGGAGCTGCGACGGGAGAACTTGCTGTTGAGGGCGGAGAACGCTCGGCTGCAGGGTTTGCTCGATGCGGAACGGGCTCGGCTGGACGCGTTTTTTGTTGGGCTACGTGGACTCGTCGACCACCTGAAGGAGTTGGCCGAGCAGGTCGACGACACCGAGAAGTATGCGGCGGAACAGCTGCGAAACGCGGCGGAGGCCATGTCGCAGACCATCACGGGCAACATCACCGGCAGCTTCGACGAGGCGTGGAAGACGATGAAGACCTTCGCGGAACAGGCGTCGGCGTGGCTGGAGGACTTCGACAACCCGGAGGGAAATGTGGCGTATCAACGCGCCTTAGCGGTCACCACCTTGGCCGACCACGTCGACAAGGTGGTGGGCGATGCGCAGGAGGATTTGCGGGAGCACATCACGAGCCAGTTGTCCGCCGCAGCTGTCAACATCGCCACAGCTGTGACCGGCAGGCTCCCCGTGCAGCCGCCGCCACCGCCTCAGCCCACGCCGCCCGCCCTCCCGGAAGAGCTCTTGAAGTCGTTCAAGGCCGACATCATGAAGACGGTGACGGAGGCCACCGAGCAGTCGTTCGTTGCGTCCGGGATGAAGATGTTGACCGAGATGATCGGCACGGTGGCGCCTGGTCGACGTGGTTCGTCGCCTTCGGCCAATGACGCCGACGCCGCGCAACAGAGGGCGGCCGACAAGCAAGGCCTGAAGAGGTCGGGCGACGGTGACGACAAGGAGAGCTCGAAGCGGAGCAAGGGATCGGACGGGAGCCGCGTCACGAAGCCTCCTGCGCGGAGCGTGGTCGACATGCTGAAGGCGAAGGGGTGGAAGGTGAGGGGAGGGTCGACCAGCAAGGGAAGCGGAAGCGGGGGGGCGGACGGGAGACCTGCCGACGGGATCGCGGCTAACGTCGATGCACCGCCTGGCCCGCCTTTGGACGCCGAGCAGACCCATCCTCAGGCGAGCGGTGGGAAGGACGCGGCCCCCACTGCCCAGGCGGCGAAAGTCGGAGGCGCCGGAACCACCCAGGGGCCGTCTGACGCGGTGCCGGCCAAGGGCAAGGCGATGTCTGCGTCTGCTACGGTCGCCGGAACCGGCACGGCGAAGGCTGCCTCTGCTTCAGTCCCCGGAACCGGCAAGTCGAAGGCTGCTTCTGCTACGGTCGCCGGAACCACCAAGTCGAAGGCTGCTTCTGGTACGGTCGCCGGAACCACCAAGTCGACACCATGTAACCCGCCTGCGGCAACCACCGGGCCCGCCGGCCAGACAGGTGCGGGGAAGCATGGGGAGGCCCGTGCGGCCCCTCCAGCTCCAGCAGCCCCTACTGCCGCCAAGGTCGACGCGAAGGCTGCTTCGGCACAGGGGCCACCCGGGAGTAACGCGCTTAGGGTGTTGCTCCACCGCATGGAGTCCCACCGCCCGGGCGCGCAGCAGCATCATGTGGTCGACGCCGGCCTCGCAGAAATAGCACGTCGCTCCGTCAAACCGCACGTTGCCGGCAAACCGTCCGATGCCCAATCTGCCGCGCGGCCGGTCGCCGCCCCACCGCCTGCGGACCCCAAGTCCGCGTTTCTTCGCGCCCATATAGGCGCACGCAAAGCGGCAGCTCCACCAGTCACTCAGCCGGAACCCGGCACAAGCGCGACGCCGACGGCTGTAAATGCGACCGCATCCTCCCCAGGAGCAGCTGTGGTCGATCTGGCGGCGGAGAGGGGAGTCAGTGCAGCGCTAGCCACCGGCGGCCGCGCCGACAGGCATGCCGCCCTCGAATCCGTCCTGGCCCAGTTTGAGGCAGCAAAACGGCCCGAGCATGCCCCGGCACTGGCCATCGTGGACACGGCGCATGCGGAGCCGTCGGCGACCAACACAGGGGGTTCGGCGGAGCCGACGGCCGCAACGGGTGTTGTCGCCGAGGAAAATGCGGGACGGAAGGGTAAGGACGACACCGGGAAAGGGAAGGCGGTGTCGGCGGGGAAGGAGATGGCGGAAGACAAAGGGAAGAAGCCGGCACGGAAGACGGGCGGCAAGGGTAAGTCGGCAAAGAAGAAGGAGGAGGAGGAGAAGGAGGAGGAGGAGGAGGAGGAGGTGGGGGAGGGGGAAGAGCATGGACGCCGGGGTCATGGCATCCGCCGAGACAGGTCTGGCGACGGGCAGGGGTGGGTGGGCGAGATGAAGTTCAAGAACCAGAATCGGTACATCGGCAAGTCCCGCGACAAGATGGAGCTGGCCTACGAGCACGCGATTGCGTACTCCGTCTACGACGGCTACGTGAGCAAGGTGCTCATGAAGGAGCTCACCGCCTTGAAGCCGGGAGAGTTGGATGAATGGAAGGCGGTGTGGGAGGAGGTCAAAATCCTGCCGACCGGGATGTGGACGGTGATGTGGGCCAGAGGCTTGTGCCATCCGAGAGCAAGGTAAGTCGGTTACCGACATGCCGTGTTTTGACGACCAAGTCGGTGTCATTAATTCTATGTGTACGTGTTCGCTCGGCAGGTTCGACGACATACTCGGCAGGTTCCGTGGGTACGCAGGTTCGGGTGATGCGCTTCATGGCGTGCTCTGGCCGGCGATGTGGTTCCCCATCATCGAGGACACGGAGGAAGGCAGGGCGGAGACAAATGCAAACATGTCGGCGATGGTGAATCGCGTGTCGATGTGCGCGGCGTATGGAAAGGTCGCGGCGAGAGTCGCGTATGGGAAGGTCGACGGGAGCGCGGAGGCGACCGCGGGAGAGACGACGGATATGGAAGGCGCGGACAGGAAGGCGGACGAGAAGGTGCAGATGGGGGCCCAGGCGTTAGCGGCCTCTGCATGCGCCCTCTGGTGCTACATGTCGACGCCGGCGTCGGTGCTCGGTGCTGTGGGCGAAGGTAAGGCGGCCGCGATTCTGGCAGGTGCGGGGAAGGAGAGGGGCGAGCACTTCGCGATGGTCATGCACGTGGTTATCGAACACGCACGCACTCGGCAGGCTCCCGCGGGGGAGGTTGCACATAACGTCGCGCCAGAGCTGCAGCGCTATGGAGTGGCCAGGGCCTTCGAGGCGGGCATTGAGGAAGACGAGGCCGACATGATCGCAAGAGCGACGGTCGAGACCTTGGCGTTCTGGGGAATGTGCCCCCTCGACGGGCCCAAGCTCAAAGCGGAGGGCATCGATGTGCCGTGTGACGCGAAGATGGAGTACGACTTGGATCACAGGGGGAGGAAGGGGGAGAAGGTCAAGCAGGCCAAGGGCAGCAAGAGGAAGAGGTAGTACGGATGCGTAGTCGGCGGAATGATGTTTGCTAGGTTGCTAGGGTGTGTACTATATTGGTATGGACGGCGCCGATTTTGGCGTAGATTTGTTAAATGTGGCCTTTTTTTGTTCAAGTGCTGTTCGTTTCAATATTGGGCTAACAACTCTGTGTCCCTGTATAACCATGCTAGCCGAATATCACCCGATGAGCCAAGTCGGCGCATATGTCGACATGATATGCACATGATACGTCGGCGATAAGCAGTGCAGAAACATGGTTGTCGGCGTCGACAGTGATTTTTAGCCACACCTACTGTACTGGGCGACAAACAACCAACATCGGCAACATCGGTTCGCATGGACATTGATGTGGGATGTTTACAAACTACCAGGGACATCAGTCGGATGGGGCGGGGGGGGGGGGGGGGGGGGGGCTGTTGAAGTCTGCCAAAATCTACGCAGACGCATATCCCATGAGGGACTTCATGCCGTCTTCTTGCGCTTGGTCGGAGGACGCTGCACGGGTGCGGTCGGCTTGGCCGGTGCTGTCGACTTGGCAGGTGCGGTCGGCTTCGCCAGGTCGGCCTTGGTCTTCGGCATCTGCTCCTCCCAGGTGTCTGGAAAGAGGGCTTCGAGCCATTCGGCCGGCTTCAGATTGAGCGCGACAAGCCCACAGGCGAGGCGAAGCTTAGAGACAACCTTGGGGCCCAGCCCCTTGACTCCCATGCCAGGCTCTTTCGACTTCATCGGTTCCGTTTTCGGGTTGAGCACCGTGAGGGCGTCACAGAAGGTCCCAATGCCCGGTGCCGCGATCCTGTTCAGTGCGTCGACCACGGCCTCGGTGTCGGCGTCGCCGTCGCTCGCGCGTAGCTGGCGCACCGCATCCATGGCCCTCATCATGCGTCGCACTTTCGTGTCGAGCCCACCCTGCGTCGCGCCCTTTCCTGTGAGGAGGGTGTGGCGGGCGACGAATCCCTTCTCGGCGACCCTGTCGCAAAGGCGACGGGTGTCATTGGCGGTGGCGGAATTCCATAGGCGCCAAGCGTCCCTCACAGTCTTTGCCTCCCGCCACGGTTGCACCACGTTGAGCTCGTAACTGGCCTCCTCGTCCGTCTGTGGGGGGGGCGGGGGTTTGTCATCCCCTTTCTTGGCTCCAGCCCCCGTGCTGGCCGACTCCGCCGATCCACCATCGCTGGGAGTCTGCGCGGGAGCCGACGGCGGGGCCACCGGCACTCTCCGTGCTTCCGACAAGCGGAGTGCCTCGGTGACACGGGCTAGCTCGGCGGTGAGCCCAGCGATGGCGTCGTCGCGCTTCTCGATCTCCTCTAGGAGATCAATCTTCTCGTTCGCGGCGCGCTCTTTCTCCTTCTGCATCTGGGCCATGAGGGACATGTTGTAGTACTCGGTGTCCATGCGCACCGAGATTTCCTGCAGCAGTAGGAGGAGAAAAACGTGAGGGCCGCGGTGGTTTGGTTTACACTCCCTACTGCACGTCGGCGACAGTATCGTCGACTTACCTCTGGCTGTATTTGGGTCGGGTCCCGACGCTTGTTGATCGTCTCGGTGTCGACGCTCTCCACCCGTTTCGCCCAGTGCTGGAAGAGGGGGATCCGGCAGAGCTTGGAACCTTGGACGTACGGGTGCCATGGTGTGCGGACTAGCTTCACCGCTAGGTCCTCGGCGACGATGCGGCGCAGCATCAGGAGAGTGCGCCAGAAGTGCACCGCGGCTTTGTCGGCGTCTGACCCCTCGACAGCCTTCCCTTCCGCCTGCCATTTGTCACGGGTACGGGGAGCTCAGAAAAGGTCGGCAACACGACTCGGCGGCAAGCTACGAGGGCGTCGACTAACATACCTCCTTCAGCATGTCGTCGACGCCGGGGAATATGTGCTCGGCGAGGAGCTTCAGGAGCTTCTCGGAGGGCGGCACCCTGCTCCGACCCAAGAAGTAGTCCTGCTTGTACCCCGAGTACCCGGCCTTCTTCATCACCACCCCCACCGGAATGGCGGTGATGTACGCTCGCGTCATCTTGTCGAGAGCCCAGTGTCCAAGCTCCGCGATCTCGGCGCGCGGCGTGCCGTCGATAGCCAGCTCCTGGGCCCCGCCCGCTCGAGCGGCGTGCACGTTCCTCTTGCAGAACACCTTGTTGGTGTCCCACAACTGCCGCGTCCAGCGTTGGTGGGTTGCCGCAGAGAGCTCACCCTGGTCGGTGTCGTTTTTGGCGAAGAACAGGTGTTTCTTGTACCAGCTAGCGCGTGTGCTGGTGTCGACCGGCGGAATGAGGCGGACGCCGTGAAACTGACCGATCTGATCGAGGACGAAGTGCAACCACAGGCCCGTCTCGCCGACGGCGCACAACTCCGCTTCGAGGTGCCGCGCGGCGTAGCTCTGCTGCAGACGAGCATCCTTGGACGTCTTCGAGTTCCGCGCTCCGATGACCATGACGACCGGCTGGTTCTCCGGGTTGATCGAGGAGGTGCTCGCCAGTCGGTACAAGAAGATGTCGGGGAGAGTGATCTCGCGGATGCTTGCACCGCGCAGGAGAGAGTGGTGGGAGAGTAGCGTGAGCACCTTCAAGAGAAGAAACCTCCACAGCGTCTGCGAAGGACCCGTACCCCGCGGGTTCCACGCCTTGGCCGCCCACGCCGGCAGCACCCTGAACATGATCTGGCGGAACTGTTCGGCGGTGTAGGTATCGCCGATGGTTCCGCGACGGCGATCGGCGCAGTTCCTGCCAACAATGCCATGGGCAAGGGGTATTTAGGGCGGCGTCGACAAAGATCATGACAGCAGGAGAGTGGTCGACGTAGGTTAAAACATAAACTCACTTGATGTCCCGCTCGTTCTTGGTGCGGATCATGTACCGCACCTCCGACCTGACCACCGATATCTCCCTCATGATGCTCAGTTCCGTCTCCCGGAAGAGCGTCGCCTCCACTCTCGCCGCCATCTGGCATGCCTTTATGCGCCCGAGGAGCGTGTGTACCGTTGTCGACTGCACCGGCTGTGTTCCTGTGGCGTTGTCGGCCCCCTTGCCGGACTCGGCATCGAGGTTCAACTCCCGAATCATGTACTTCACGTATGCGCGAAGCCGGTCCTTGGTGACCCTAGGGCCGTGCAGCCACACGTGAGACCGGGGGACATCGGCCTCTTGGTCCCAGTTTTTCTTCTTGTTCTCCCGGATGTAGTGCCCTATCTCGTCGACGTGCTTAAGCCTGTACTCCTGCGGAAGCTTGTTGCGAATTTGCTTCAACATCTTCGCCGCCCACCTCTTGTAGTGATAGATCCACGAGGTGTACTGCCTCAGCGTGCTGTTCCTCTCCACGGTTTGCAGGTGGCGAAGAGCGTCCATGACGAGCACGTCTACGCACGCGTAAACCATGTCCTCCTCGACGAAGTCTGCCGCTCTCCACTGTTCGCGCGGCACCGCCAAGTTCTCCTGGTCCTCGTCCTCGTCCTGGTCGAGCAGTATGTCGATGAATTGCAGTTCCCGCCTGAGTCGTTCGTCCAAGGTGCGCGGATTAGAGCTACGAGGTGGACGGTCGTCGTTTTCGTCATCGCTTTCCTCCTCCTCCTCCTCCTCCTCCTCCTCCTCCTCCTCCTCCTCCTCCTCCTCCTCCTCCTCCTCCTCCTCCTCCTCCTCCTCCTCCCCCCCCTCCTCCTCCGCGTCCTCGTCATCGACCTGGTTTCCAGGGGCGGCCGGTGCCGACGAGGTACCTGGCCGACCATTTTGCGTAGGAGTCTGTTTTTTCTTCTTGTTGAACTTCCCTATCGGCGGTGGCGGAACGTCCGTGGTGAACACCCCTTCTGGGATCTGCGTCAGCTTGTCCAGATCGTAGAGTAACTGCAGGTTGTCTTCGTCGGTAGGTGTCGGACTGTGGTCGGTGGATGTCGGACTGCGGTCGGTGGTCGTCGGACCCTGGTCGGTGGATGGCCTAGCGTCGGACATGTCGACGTCGGCCATGTCGGTACACGTCTGCTGCTCTACCGTCGTCCGTGTGCGTTGGGGAGGTTGTTAAACCACTGCCGGTACTGAGTCACGGGTGCGGTGTACGCCCGAACAGTTGCGCGGCGGTCGTCCTCGAGATGTCCCTCAATAACGTCTATCTCGGCGTCGACCTCGAGATCGCGGGGGGTGGTAAACCAGAGACGGTACTGTGTGACGGGTGCGGCGAACGCGCGAAGCGTCAGGCGGTCTTCGTCTTCTTCGAATTCTCGCTCAAGCGCGTCTAGCTCGGCTTCGAGTTCAAGCTGTTCCAGCTGCGCCTTGATGTCGGCGTCTACCGAGTCGGCGGGGGGTGGGATGGGTTGCGGCTGTTGGGCCCTCGGGCGACCTCTGGCCATGCGTCGCCGACTTGCTACGTCGACTCGCGACGTGGAACCTGTGCCGACTTGGACGAACAATCGGCTGTCGAGCAACCTACAGGCGCGATGACAGACTGGCAGCTGAAAATTCCAAGGGAACGAGAGAGCAGGAAGGAACGCAGGAACGGACAAGCGAATGAGCAGGCTCGCGGGGCAACGGACGGGTATGGTCCTGAGCGACTACGATGCTGCCGCGCGTCACGCACACCCCAATGCATCCGCCGCCGTGCATGTGTTCTCGTAAAGGCGGCGCACTGTCCGACGTGGCACGTGCCAGGCATGGCTAGTTGGGCGCCGCGCTGCACGGAAGGGGCGTAAGCCAGTGCCATTCCACGTCGGAATGGGCGTGCGTTACGCGGCTTGCGACCGCCATTGGCGCCCCAGTGAAGAAATTAAGGCAAGCAGACATGGATCTGGTCGACACCGACTTCCCTGGCAACCCGCGATGCCACAAGACAGTGAAGATGTGGACGGTCCGATTTGCGCCGCGTGGGTTTGCACCGCTAGAGCGACGCGTGGCCACGACGCCCACGTCGTGGCAGCCTTGTAATCGGTGGGGCGGGTCTCGCACCTCCCTATTGGTCCGCGTGGAGGCATCCGCGGCTCGACGTGGCGAATTTTGTCCGCTGAGATTTCCTTCTCAGGAATCTCCCAGCGCAAACGGGTGTCGTCGGATTGTCGACAATCCCGAGGGCTCCCGAGGCCCCTGGGACGCCATTTGGGCCCGTCTGGGAGCTCGGAGGTCGTCGGGAGGTCGTCAATCCCGAGGGGGGGCCTTGTCCCTTTTGAACCGCGAAATTGGGCGGCATTTTTCGTCCGCTGAGGTATATCATCCCAAATCGCAATCCATTGCCTGAAGGTGCGACTCGCGCTGCAGTTTCACACCGCCTATTTATCCCTAGTAAGACTTCCCCTCTCAATCAACTTTATCTACTACTTGGTGCAAAAAGCTTCAAGTTTCCAGAGAACCAGGCCTCGCTATTAATCAATCGGTTTGACTCTATACCGCGTATACACCAACCGCATAGTGTTAGGGAGTGTCACCCTCGACGTACCCATCCCAGCGACTCACAGTGACCCGACGCACCGCGAAGAACCATCAACAGCAGCGAAGGTCGCGGGTTCGAAGCCAGCTGAACCCCCGAGTATTGCAAACAGTACCACCGCTGACAGTGCCGCCGCTCGCGGGCTCGAAGGTACCTTCGGAGCCAAGCTGAGCTTCTGAACCGACCCAAATGCCATCTTAACCGAGACAAACGCCAAGTGAACCGACCCGAATGTCGTCGAAGACAACTGAGCCGCGGCGATCGCTGACGGCAGCGGAACTGGCGGGGTTCAGCGCTCTCCCCGTGCACTCGTTCCTCGGCCTGCGCTTCCTCTCCGCCTCCCCGCATCGTGTCGTCGCTACCGTCACCTCCTCGCCCCAATCTGCTCAGGTAGAAAAGAACTCTTCTTCTCATCTCCTTCGCCGTTACCACTCCTTTTCCCCCCTCTTCCCCCCCGCTTGGTCCCTCCTTCCCACCTCCTCCCCACCTCCTTTCCTACTCCTTGCCGATGGTTATTGCTGGTGCCCGCCTGAGTGGCGCACAGCTGCCATACTTGCCTCTCCTTCCTCTCCGCCTCCCCCCATCGCATCGTCGTCGCTACCCTCCCCTCCTCGCCCTCCGCCGCTCAGGGGTAGTGGTCACCTCTTTTCATCTCCTTACCACCTCCTTTGTAACTCTTTCCACCCCTTCTCAACCCGCTCCGACTCGTTTTAGGGTTCCCTGGTCATGGTGACTGCTGGAGCCCTTTTGTCTCGCTCCACCCCTTTTGCTGGACGCTCCATGTGTATTTTGAGTCGACTCAAAACACCCTTTTTGCTGGAGGCTCCATGTTCTTATCCGTCTCCCTCCCTCACCTTCCGTGCACTCCTCCTCACTCCTCCCCACCGCTTCCAGCCGTTTGGCAATCTGCACAGGGGGGTGTCAGCGCTGGTAACGGAGGCAGTGGGGAGTCTAGGCGCTGCCGTGGCTGCTGGTGCGCCGGTGGTGGGGTGTGTGGAGGCTCCATGCTCTAATCCTCCCCTTTCTTCTCCTTTGAACTCCTTCCTGCCCCTCCTCACTCCTCCCCACCGCTTCCAGCCGTTTGGCAATCTGCACGGGGGGGTGTCAGCATTGGTAACGGAGGCAGTGGGCAGTCTGGGTGCTGCCGTGGCTGCTGGTGCGCCGGTGGTGGGGGTGGAGGTGGCGTGCAGTCACCTTAGAGCCGCACCCATCGGCACTCCTCTCATTGCTGTTGGCACTCCCTTGAGAGTCGGCCGCACCGTTCAGGTGCGTGATTGTGGGAGGGGGCGGAGGAGGGGGGCGAGTGGGGTGGGGGGTTCTGGCGGTGTTTGGGTGTGTGTACATGTGTCTGTGTGTGCGTTAAAATCCAAAACAGCAAGTGCTTGTGTGTGGGTATGCGCATGCCTTCAATCATTTAGGTGGTGGGGGTGGAGGTGGCATGTTGTCACCTTAGAGCCGCACCCATCGGCACTCCTCTCATTGCTGTTGGCACTCCCTTGAGAGTTGGCCGCACCGTTCAGGTGCGTGTAGGTGTGGGAGTGTGTGTGTGGGGGGGGATGTGAGTGTGAGTGTGTGTGTGGGCGGGTGTGTGTGTGTGTGTGCGCGCGCGTATGAGTGGGTGTGTGTGTGTGTGTGTGTGCGCGCGCGCGTGTGATGTGAGTGGGTGGGTGTGTGTGCATGTGCGCACGTGCGCGTGCGTGTGATGACGCATTGCAGGCAGATTTAGGCGCAAACCATTCACAAACCATTTATAAACCATTGTCACACCACTCAACCTTTCTCAAACCATTCACAAATCCAGGTGTGGGAGGTCCGCCTGTCAGCTTCAAGCGACTGCGTGCCGGCACAACAAGGCAAGCCAGCCGCTTTTAACAAGGCAGCAGCACCATCAACACGGTCTCATCACTTGTTCCCCATATCGCAGTCACAGTCACCAGACAGCAAGGCAGCGCCGTGCCTAGAGCCGCTGCAGCAGCCGCTGCCACCTGACTGCACACCTGAATGCACACCTGAATCCACACCTGAGTGCACACCTGAGGGCTTGAAGGGTGGTCGGCTGTTGGCAGTGGGGCGACTGACGTGTGTTCCCTTGCCCCAGAGCCGTGGAGGCGGGGCGCATGGGGAGCATGGGAATGGCGGGGAGGAGAATGGGAATGGCGGGGAGAAGGGGGGAAACAGGAGTGCAGGAGAAGCAGGGAGGAGAGAGGAAAGTGGAGCGTTGGGGAACCGAGAGAAGGGGGGTGGAGAGGAGGAGGTGACGCAGCAAACGAGAGAGGCGAAGGATGAGCATGAGGGCTCACATGCTTGTCCCTGGTCCAAATCCCCTCGCTTCGACTCCCCTCGCTTCGACTCTCCTCGGTTTGACGACCTGCCCATCCACAAGTTCATCGGCCTTCGCTTCCTCTCTGCCTGCCCTCACCGTGTCGTCGCTGTGTTCGTCTCGTCCGCCGCAACCGCTCAGGTACTTCCTCTGGCCGGCTGGCCCATGCACCTATGGGCCAGCAGCACTGGCCCGTACATGCCCGTGCGAGTCCGTGCATACCCATGGAAGTCCGTGCGCATTCCCTTGCACGTATGTGCCTGTGTAATCATTCATGCTCAGGGATTGCATGAGTTCAACCGATTCCCATTCCTGCAAACAAATGTTTTTATTATGAGAGCCTGAAGCTCAGACTCACTTCCAGGCTGGAGCCTGCAGCGATTTTTGAGGCACCTCAAAAAAGAGCCTGCAGCGTGGAAGTGGGTTTGGGCTACACGTCGCATGTGAGCTTGGGCCTGAAAGTGAGTCTGGGCTGCTGCTGCTGCTGCTGCTACCCCAGCCCCCAGCACATGCTTGAGCCATGTATTCATATCACACGTCTAGTTTCGTTTCCTTACTTTTGGTTTCATTTCCTCTCACTCGCTATCTTCCCCTATTGTCCCCCATCATTCCCCCTCATTTTTTAACAAACAGGGAGGCTAGGGGGCGAGGATCAACCCTAATCACCGAGTCTCAGGTAGTGTGGGCGCAAGTCTGGAAGCAGGGGAAGCAGCAGCAGGACTGGTAGCAGTCACAGCAGGAACTATCAGACATCCAGTCTAGCACCAGAGGGCGCACTGGCAGAATGCCAAACGCGCATTCTCTCACTATCACACTCCTCTCTTCCCTGTCCCTCGCCCCCTTCCCCTCCGCAGCCTCTTAACAACGTACATGGAGGGTATCAGCCTTTCGGGGCGCCTCAAAAAACGTGCATGGAGGGGTATGATCAGCCCTGAGCCCTGAGCCCCGCGCTGCTCAGCCCTAATCACGGAGTCCCTGAGCAGCGTGGGAGCGAGCCTGGTAGCAGGGGGGGACAGTGGCACATTGCCAGACACACTCTTCGTCTGTCTTCCCCTCTCTCTCGTCCTTTCCCCCAGCCCTTTAGAAACGTGCACGGGGGAGTATCAACCCTGATTACCGAGTTCCTGGGCAGCGTGGGGGCGAGCCTAGCAGCAGGGGGGGCGGTGGCAGATTGCCACAGTTTGGCGGCACACAGTTCGTCTCTGTCCTCCCCTCCCCCCTCCCCAGCCGTTTAACAACGTGCACGGGGGGGTATCAGCCCTAATTACCGTGTCCCTGGGCAGCGTGGGGGCGAGAGCCTGGCAGCAAGGGTGAAGGTAGTAGATTGCACAACGAGCATTTCTTCTCTGTCTTCCCTTCCCCCCCGTCCCTCTCCCCCCTCCCCAGCCCTTTAACAACGTGCATGGTGAAGGAATACTATGGAGAGCACTACGACGGCGAGAGAGATTCTGCTTATGGGAATGATGTTGCGCTAGGAATTCGGTAGCGTTGGTCTCAAAAGACTAAGTGAGAATTTGAGTAGAGATTGAGCTTCACTAGGAAACTAGAATATATGAAACACACAAGCAAACACAAACATATAAAGGCAAGCAAGCGTTCACAAAAGGTAGCGAGGGCGCTGCGAGTAACCCAACCCACACGAAAGTGCTGTGGGAGTTGGCGAACGCGCCCCGCCAAACTTCCATCCAACTCAGCAGCGAAAACCTTCCGAGCACGCAACTCCATCCGACTCAGCTTGGGAGTGGCGTGCCTCATAAGGAAGCACACAAAGACTCCCACGACTCTACTTCCCAGCACCGACTTCAGCAGATTCCTTACTGCAGCTCGCATTCACCCGTAGTCACACTTGACTGCCATCGAACCTGTGCGACGGTGCCGAGTAGACCAGGTCGTCGGTCGTCAACCTGCCAAGTCTAACATTTCGCGAGGGCCCTTGCTGTCGTAGGGCCCTCTAACACTCCCCTGCCATACTACAGCAAGGCCCTTTATAATCACAGGGCATGCATAAACACATACACACCAAACAAAGGGAAACACACACAAACGAAGCACTCTCAAAGTGCAAACACGCACCGCACCAGCCATGGATAGGCCATGGCACCATCCACATCACGGAGTGTCTAGGTCTCACTCCCCTCGCTCGAGAGCCTCACCTGCCCCACAGCCTCGAAGCAACGACTGAAGGCGGGGAAATGCAATGCCTTGGTAAGGTAGTCAGCAGGCTGCTCGCTCGTAGGGATGTACTGCAGCTGCAGCTTCCTGCGCTTGACCATGTGCTGCAGCCACATGTGACGACGCTCCATGTGCTTGAGGCTCCCCTTGAGCCCCATGCCACCTGCCACTGAAATGGCGGAGGAGTTGTCCACAAAGAGAGTAGTGGGAACCTCACTCCTCAGCAGTTGAAACTCTGCCAGCAGGAAGCGCAGCCTACGCGCCTCCTTCCCCGCCTCCACAGCAGCAACGTACTCAGACTCAGTGGAAGAGAGGGTGGCGCAACGAATCCTCTGGCTCGCCCACGAGACAGCAGCACCTCCGAGCACGAAGACATAGCCACCAGTGCTAGTCCTGTTCTGCTTGTCTCCCGCATCATCCGCATCGGCATAGCCCACCAGCTCCAAGGACTCAGGCCCACCACCAAACTCCAGCGCAACATCCCTGCTCCCCACCAAGTACGCCAAGCACCGGTCCAACTCCTTCCAGTGCTGGTCACTCCGCACAGTCTGGCCTGACCCCAGCTTGCTGCAGGCAAAGGAGATGTCGGGACGAGTGGTACAGGCTGCGAACTGCAAGGATCCCACCTTCTGCCTGTACTCCTCCTCCTGGCGAGACTGCCATCCCGCATCCTCAAAGGTCTGCACACTGAAAGGGTCAGAGGAAAGGGGGGTGCGAGGCACTCGCAGCGGCTGCTCCCCGTCGAAGAAGCGCCTATGGACCTTGTCCACGTAGGCCCCCTGGTGCAGCCACAGCCTCCTCGTAGGCCTGTCCCGAATCAGCTGCAGCCCCAGGTACTTCTCCACAGGGCTAATCTCCCGCAGCTGAAACGCACTCTGCAGCAGCTCACGTAGCTCCCCCAGCATGCTCTGACTGCGGCTGGCAGCAAGCAAATCATCCACATACACCAGCAGCCAGCACATCTCCCCGTCAGCATCACTCTTGAAGTACAAAGCCTCATCCACTTTGCTCTTCTTCCATCCAGCCCCAAGCAGCACCCCATCCAAGGCCTCATACCACAGCATCGGGCTTTGCTTGAGACCATACAGACTCTTCAACAACTTACAGACACGAGGAGTCCCATCCTCGTAGTAGCTCGGCTGCTCCATGTACAGGTCTCGGTCCAGCACGCCATGGAGGAACGCATTCTTCACATCTAGCTGCATCAGCTCCAAGTCAAGTGCAGCTGCGATCGCCAGAAGTACGCGCGCCGTCACATAGCTTCCCACAGGAGCGTACGTCTCCTCATAGTCCACCCCTGCCACCTGCGTGAACCCCTTCACCACCAGCCGCGCCTTCTCACGCTCCACTACCCCATCCGGTCGGAACTTGGTGTTCAGGATCCAGCGGTTCTTCATTACATTCACCCCTGGCGGACGCGGAACCAACTCCCACGTCCCCTGCTCAATCAAGCTCCGCATCTCCTCATCCATTGCCTCCTTCACCTTGTCGCCCTTCCAGCAGCCCAAGGCCTCCTTCACTGTCATCTTCGCTATATCCCACTGCCTCTCAGGGTCGGCCACCACGTCAGGATCCAGGTCCGTCCACTCCTCGTCCTCCTCCTCGTCATCCAATCCCGCTGGCTCAATCACTAAAGCCCAAGCATACTTAAGAGGCGGGATACCACGGGTGATGCGAGTGGAGCGACGCAGTGGCGCAGTGATCGTCCCAGAAGCCAACACACGACCACCATCTCTGATTCCCCACAGCTCCTGCTCCCCTGTCTGCGGCTCCCCTGTCTGCTGCTCCCCTAGCTGCTGGTCCACCATCTGCTGCTCCTCAATCTGCTCCTCCCCTATCTGCTGCTCCCCTAACTGCTGCTCCCCTATCTCCTGCCCCCCACTCTGCTGTACTCCATCCATGCTGCTCTCGTCCTGCAGCTGCTCAGTCTCAAGGCGCTGCCCGTCGGTGATCTCCACAGACGGTGGCACCACGATCCCCCCCTCACCAACGGGCGGCGCCGTGGAAGATGAAGAGGAGGGTGGAGCAGGTGCAGGAGGGATGGAGGGTGGAAGGGGAGAGGGAATAACAGGAGGAGGAGGGGAAGCCAAGGGGGGTGAGGATGAAGAAGGTGGGGCAGGGGGAACCACACGAGGGTAAACTGAAGGCGGAGGTGGGGTGGGGACCGAGGTAGGGACATAGGGCATAGCAGGAGGTGCGACCACCTCCTCCTCCTCCACCGCCTCCTCAAGAGTGATCGGGAAGTGAGAGGGAAGGGGCTCATAGGGCATTGGACGCCCCCCATGCTCTTGCCGATGCCACGCCTTCCATCCTGCCAAGGACATGGTCTCATAGAACACAGCTTCCACAGTGGTGATGAGGCGGTTGGACTCCAAGTCCAGCACGGTCCAGCCCTTGCTCGCTGCGGACACCCCCAAGTGCAACCCCCAGCGAGCCTTAGGTGCCAGCTTCCCCCCACGCTGCGACTGAGGCAACATGTACTGCACCATGCAGCCCCATACCCGCACCATACTGACATCGGGTTTGTGTCGAAAGGCGAGCTCGTACGGCGTCACACCAGAGGGCAGCGAGGCGTGCTCCACGCGGTTGCGCACCCAGACGGCCTGCGCCAACGCCAGGTGCCACCAATGATGCTGTACACCCATGTGCAGTAGCATCGTCCGCACCGCCTCCACAATGCTGCGCATCTCCCTCTCGGCCATCCCGTTCTGCTCCGGCGTGTACGGGCACGTGAGGTCATGGATGATGCCTTTGCCGTCGAGGAAGAGCGTGAAGTCATGCCCCAGGAACTCGCCACCCCGATCAGTGCGCAGCGCCTGCACCGTGGTCTTGCACTGCCGCTCTGCCATCGGGAGCCACTTCTGAAACGCCGCCAGCGCATCACTCTTCTGAGCCAAAGGGTAGGCCCAGACGTACCGCGACTTGCGATCCTTCAGCACCAGGAAGTAGCGGCTGCCGTCCTTAGCTGTTTCACGGAAAGGGCCACACAGGTCAGCATGCACCACTCCAAGCAACTCATCCTCCTCCGCACCCACTGAAGGAAAGGTGTGACGGGTGATCTTCCCCCCAACACATGAGACACAGGGTATGCCTGACTTGCCCCCCTTCTCCAAGAAGAGCGACTGTGCCTCGCCCCTGCACGTCCTGAAGCGCGCCGTTGAAGCCTTTCACTTGTTTGATACTACCGCCGCTGCTCATCTCCACAAAGGCAGAACGATCTCCCATGAGATGGTGGGAGCATCCGCTATCAAGTAGCACGACGCTCGGGTTCGCCTTCACAGCAGCTGCAAGAGCCTGTAAGCCCTCCCCGGCCTCAGGCTCCAGCACGACAAGAGGAGTCTGCTCTACAACGGGCTTCACCATCGCACATGATGACTGCCCGCTCCCCTTAGAGCCATCGCCCCCCTTGCCACTCGCGCCGCTGCCTCCAGAACCCTCTCCACCCGTGTCTGCCTCCTTATCTGCCCGCTGCTGACAGTACTTAGCAACATGCCCTGTCTGTCCACACACGTAGCACTTCCCCTTGAAGCCACCTTTCCCCCCCTTTGGCTGACCATCCTTAGCCCCTTTCCACTTCTCTCCTCCACCTCCAACCCCACCCCCAGTCTTAGGCTGCTGCTGCTGTGCCGTAGTGGGAGGGGAAGGGGATGAAGTCTGCTGGGATTGGGGCTTACCCTTCTTGGTAAAGACCTGGTTGGCCTGGGGAAGAAATTGGTCCTTCCGTCCCTCCGCTGCCAGCGTACACTCCTCCTCGATAATGTAGCTAGCGAGGGTGTCCTCGTCCAACTCCTTGCGTACCTGCGGCAGCTTCAGCATCCTGCGTAAGAGGTTGTACTGTTGTGGCAACCCCTTCACGACATGAGTAATGTAAGACGCCTGCGAATAATCTACGCCGGCCATCCTCAAGTTCACTAGGATCTGCTGTGCACGGTTGCAATAGGATGTGGCGGACTCGTGCTCTCCCATCTCGAGGTTAGTGAGCGCTTGCTCTAACTGACCTATATACAGGTCGTCTTTCGCTTGATACGTGCGCATGATAAACTGCCACGCGTGGAAGCCGGCATCTACCTTCATGCGACACGCCTTAAGGGCGATCTGTACGGTTGGGGAGCAGCATCGGGAAATCGTGGTGAACGTTAGTAACTGCATGGCGCGAAACTGTGTGAGAAGCACCACTGCGTGTGCTGGGGGAATAGGAGTGGTACCGTCGATGAAACGCTTTAGCTGAGCGATCTCAAGCTGCGGCTCGATCGATTCTACCCATGTCGACAGGTCGTGGCGTCCTTCGAGTGGCCTAGGCACGACGATTTTGTCTGGAGTGAATTTGAAGAAGCCATAGTTGGGGGCTATTCCCTCGTCCCTCGACATCGATCCAATCGGGGTAATGCCTGGCATAGCTCCACTATCGTACTCCTCCGCATTCCCTCCTCCAGCAACGCTCTGTCGTCCTACGTTCGCACGCTCGTGTGACGCCGCTGCGCGATGAACACGCTCCTGTATACCACCGACGCTAGCCGTACTAAACCGAGTCGTTCCTCGCAGGACCCCACGCGACACCAACCCATCAAACTCCTCGTCATCGCCATCTCCGCCATCAACAGCCATATCCCACGCACTAGTTCCTCCCGCGGCTTGCTCTACACGTGGCGAGGGACGATCGCGACGCTGACGAGCGCGTATTCCCTCCAACATGAGCTCGTAATCTTCACTACTAAGCTCACCACGAGAGCGACGAGCCACGAGGTCCTCCTCTAATGCGCGGAAATTATCGGCCTCCACGTTCGCCTCCTCCGTACTCATCCTTTACGACGCCTCTATAAGGTACCACAAATTAAAATAAATTGTCCCTTCCTTAAATCCCTCGTCTCGGGGTCACCTCACAAGGGTCCTCAGACGAGTGGTAATAAATTACCAAACGCCCTATCCTTGGGTCCGAGAACGTAACTGGAGGGACATTAAGAAAAATTCAACTTAAATTAATAAGCGCCCTTCACTAACGCCGCACGCCAAGGCGAGTATACGAACGTCACTATAATCGACGACGGAAATCTATGCGTGTTCGTTCCACGCTCACCGCACCATGAAGGAATACTATGGAGAGCACTACGACGGCGAGAGAGATTCTGCTTATGGGAATGATGTTGCGCTAGGAATTCGGTAGCGTTGGTCTCAAAAGACTAAGTGAGAATTTGAGTAGAGATTGAGCTTCACTAGGAAACTAGAATATATGAAACACACAAGCAAACACAAACATATAAAGGCAAGCAAGCGTTCACAAAAGGTAGCGAGGGCGCTGCGAGTAACCCAACCCACACGAAAGTGCTGTGGGAGTTGGCGAACGCGCCCCGCCAAACTTCCATCCAACTCAGCAGCGAAAACCTTCCGAGCACGCAACTCCATCCGACTCAGCTTGGGAGTGGCGTGCCTCATAAGGAAGCACACAAAGACTCCCACGACTCTACTTCCCAGCACCGACTTCAGCAGATTCCTTACTGCAGCTCGCATTCACCCGTAGTCACACTTGACTGCCATCGAACCTGTGCGACGGTGCCGAGTAGACCAGGTCGTCGGTCGTCAACCTGCCAAGTCTAACATTTCGCGAGGGCCCTTGCTGTCGTAGGGCCCTCTAACACATGGGGGAGTATCAGCCCTAATCACCGAATCCCTGGGCAGCGTGGGGGCGAGCATAGCAGCAGGAGGGGCGGTGGCAGGGGTGGAGGTGGCCACGAGCCATCTCAGGCCGTGCCCCCTCGGCACTCCTGTTGTTGCTGTGGCTGTGCCTCTGCGTGTGGGGCGCACCGTGCAGGTAGTGAGGGACAGCAGGTAGGGCTATCAGGAGGAACGTATGCACGCGAATGGGCCAGCAGGTGGGGGGCAGCAGGTGGGGGCCAGCAGGTGGGGCAGCAGGTGGGACGTATTTAAATCATTTTTTTATCGCTGCTGCTTGGCCTCGTTAGTCCCACGCACCCACTGCCTCGTGAAGTTTCAGTTGAACTCACAAGACAGGCATGTCTGCTGCTTGTTCTCACCCACTGCCTCTCATTTCTTACGGTCCTTGCATTGCCTCTCAGGTGTGGGAGGTGCGATTATCCGTTCAAAAGCAAGACGAGCAGGGTCGAGACGAGCAGAGGCAGGGCCATCCGAACCATGAGCAGATTGCAAGGGCAGAGGGAGGAGCGCCTGGACAGAGGGTCTCCTTGACTGCTCCCAGGGCAGGGCAGCTGCTGGCAGTGGGGCGCCTGACAGCGGTGGTGGGGAAGGGGAATGGAGAGGAGTGGAGCAAGGCGAGGCTGTGAATGGGATGGGAGGGTGCCAAGGAGTGCTGTGTCTACCACGATGCTGTTAGATATGGGGTTATAAAGCAATGCATCTAGTCTTTCCAATACGGTAATCTCCCGGCTAAAAGCCCCTCCCTGCGTAGAGGCCCCCGGGTCTTCTTTCCAGACTACGGGTCTTTTATTCAAGCTATTCCCTTGAGGACCCCCCTTTTTCATTTGTAGATTATAAGACCATCCTTGACAAAATTTGTTTTACTAGTAACAAAAGGGTGATGTTACGTGCGCATCTTGGTGTTCGGCGGACTCACGATGAAACATTTTGGTGCGTGCCAGAATGTGTCAGAATCGCTGTCAGGATTTGAATCCGCCGAAAATATCTCAGCGGACAAGCGAGTCCGCCCGGGGGAGCTCGCTGCCCGCGGGCAAAAAAAATAAACCCCAGACGGGCATGCATCCGGTCAGGGAGCCTCAACCCTAAACGCGGGGAGGCATGGATTTAGGGTTGAGGCTCCCTCGGATGGCATGCCATCCGATGGGGTTTTAGTTTTTTTCTGCCCGGGGCAGCATGTCGTCAAGTCGTCAGAGGGTCGTCAGGCTTGACGACCCAATTCCGCTGAGATTTTCCGGGGCAAATCCATCATTGAGAGACTCGAATCCGCGTCATGGAACATTTTGAAAACCCTCAATAAAATACGATATTCCTGTGTCGTGTGATTTGAATACGATTGACGCAAACGTGAGGAGATTACGGTACATGCAAAGGGTGGCTGCTTTGCCAGCCGTACAACCTTGAGGATGCTTATCAGGAAGTAGGATACCAGTACATCCTTTCATTATAATTACATATATTTCACTACAGAATCACCAGGCAAGGTGTTCAGGTCTCAACTGACAACCCCCATTCTGAGTGCTAACACCAGCTAGCGTCCCATTGCCAGTCAGCGCAGCAAAATACGCAAACGTGCTTATATAGGGGCCAGCCTCTATAATAGCCCGCGACTTAGACATCATAAAGAACTCAGCCATAGTGGGGAGGCCTCTATCGAGACTCCCAGGGCTTGCTTTAGACGTGTGGTAGATGTCTCCTGCAGAGAAATAAACCGCTCCGAGCGGCTTTAATAGAGTCACAAACTCCGTCCTATGCTCCGCATCGTCTGTTGCAAGAAATATGTTTAATTCTTCATCCTCCTCTTCTCCTTCCTCCTCTTCCTCCTCCCCGTCTCCTCCCTTCTTCCCTTCTTGCCCCTCCACCCCTCCTGTCCCTTTTCCCCCCTCCAGTAAGCCTTCTCTCCTTAGCCGTTTGTCCGCCAGCCTTCGCTGCTGCAGCAGGGTCGGTTTCAGCTCCCGAACCAGGTGTCCAATGCAGTCCCACAGGCACGTACGCAGGTACGGCGGCCGGACCACTGCGGCTCGGTCCCAGTCCTCGCACTCCCCTTTGAGGTACCCCTCTGTATCGCCCTTCACCGCTTTCTCTACTGCTAGGGAGCGTGTGCGCACGTGCAGGGCTATATCGAAGTAAGCTATTGCATTGTTGGGCGGCAGGAGGAGGAACGGAGGGAGCGAGGGGACGGAGGAAGGGGGGGTTGAGGGTCCTGTGGTTTCTGTGGTGGTTGCTGCATTGCCACCAGTACTGGCAGCAGCAGCAGAAGAAGAAGAGGGGAGGAGGGAGGAGGGGTTGGAGGAGAGGGGGGGTTTAAGAGGGGTGGATCTGTGGAGGATGGCGGAGATGGTGGTGAGAAGCTTCTTGGAAGGTCCCCTTTGGCCGATGAATGCGAACATGGCTCGGGAATGCACGCACCATAGGGAGCTGTGAGAGAGACGGGGGGAAAGTGAGGAAGTGTGAGAGAGAGAAGTGAGTGAGTGAGTGAGGGAGTGTGGGGGAAAGATGAGAATGAGAGTGAAGGAACGGGGAGGAGAAATGGGCGGGAGCGAGTGAGGAGAGAAGTGGGATTGTGCGGGGAGAGGAAGTGAGCGCAGGAAATGTGAGGTAGAGCCCAGGAGCAAGGGGGAAAAGTCCAGGAGCACAAGAGCGAGAGAGAAAACCAGGAAGAATAAGGAAGATATGACCATAAGAGTGAGTGGACCTGTAAAGCAATGAACAGGAATGCCTGCCAAGTAGTGAGTGGGTGAGTGAGGGAGGCAGAGGGTGTGGGAGGGCGAGGAAGAGTGAGGGAGGGCGAGGGAGGGTGAGGGAGGGCGAGGTAGGGCTCACTGCGCTCACTGCGCTCACTGCGCTCACCGCACTCACTGAAAAATAACGTCTGGTTGGCACGAAGTCAACGAACCCACCTGCACTTGAAGGCAGCGTAGACGCAGCTCCTGAGCGTGTCGTTGCGGTGCCAGAAGAGGTCAAAGTGAGAGCCGGTGCGAGCCCCAAGGATGGGATGGGTGGAGGCAATGGCATTCCTCATTGCTGTGAGCAGGGGAGCAGCGTACAGCCACGCACAGGCACACGTATTTAGAGTCACATCCAGGCCTTTAGGGTCACACACAACCAGGCACTTAAAGCGGGTGCGAGCCCCCAGGATGGGGTGGGTGGAGGCAATGGCATTCCTCATTGCTGTGAGCAGGGGAGCAGTAGGCACACGCATATGCACAGGCACAGGGAAGTATATAGTCGCACATGTGCAGCAGGAACACACGTTTACAGTCACATGGGCAAATATATGCTCAGTACACGGCTTTTTAACGCCTCAGAAAGAGCCCCGATAATGGGGTGGGACGGGGCGAGTGCTGTACACACCTCATTGCTACAGTGAGACAAGTCAGTTGCCCCTCATACATACAGAACAGAGTCCTTAACCTTGGAACAGAGTCAGGCATGCCGCATGCCAATTACGCTCATGCACACGCACACACCAACCCACCTGGAATGCTCTTAAGGCTCTCCATCAGATACTTGGGCTCCATCTCATTGAACCGTGTGGCTCGTACATGAGACACACTCGGAGATGCATGCACACAGAGACAGCAATCAACGCCCCTCACACATGACATGCTCACCTGGAATGCTTTTAATGCTTTCCATCAGATACTTGGGCTGCATCTCATTGAACCGCCGATACAGCTCCATCGGCAGCAGCATGCCCCCCTCCCCCGCTCCTCCCCCTCCTCCACCCTCCGTTCCATTCCCTCCTCTCCCTCTTCCTCCTCCCGTTACTCCCCCTCCCCCTCCTTCCCCTTCTCCTCCCCCCTCTCTTCCCCCCTCTCCTTCCCCGACTCTCCCCGCCTCTCCCGCCCCTCCACTCCCCCCCAGTCCCCCCCACCGGACCCCGTCAAACCCGCAGTGAAAGGCGTGGCACAGGAGGTCATACACCTTGTGGTGCTCCCCCGCATGCAGGGTGACTAGCCGTCGCCCCGCCAGGCGTGCAAACACGAAGGCGGACACGAAGCCACGCAGGGAGTTCCCGAGGCCGTGGCGGGCCAGGAAGACCAGCGAGCGGAGGGCGGGGCGGGAGAGGTGGGCCAGGCGGGAAATAGGCTGGGTGCTGTTGGTAGGGAAAGAAGATGGTGAGAGGGGTTGAAGAGCAGCGGGAAGGTGAGACACGAAGCCGCGCAGCGAGTTCCCGAGGCCGTGGCGGGCCAGGAAGACCAGCGAGAGGGCGGGGCGGGAGAGGTGGGCCAGGCGGGAGATGGGCTGGGTGCTGGTGTGCGGGGGAGCAGGGGTAAGACAGGGGTGGGGAGGGGGGATCAAGAACAGGTGAGAGGCGTGGCACAGCAGGCTGTTGCCCAAGCCATGGCGGGCCGCGGGCATGGAAGGCGGGCGAGCGGAGGGAAGAGTGGGGGAGGTGAGGTGGACCAGGCCGGAGATGGAAGAGCTGCTGTGGGGAGGGACGGGAGAGGAGGACGAGCGGTAGGGGGAGAGGGGGAGAAACAGGTGAGAGGCGTGGCTGAGTAGGCTGCTGCCCAGTCCGGGGAGGCAAGGAAGACCAGCAAGCGGCGGGCTGTCGAGGCCGGAGAGATGGGCAATCGAGGCTTACCCAGACAATCCCCAAACATACCTCTTCTCATCCTCCCCCGCTGCAACCCCCCTCGGGAATATCCCGCGGCACAGCTGCTCTTGGGACACCCAGATCGCCACGTCCTCCAGGCATTCTTGCGATAACCCCCAGACAACCCTCAGCATACCTTTTCTCGTCCTCTTCTGTTGCAACGCCCCTCGGAAATATCCCGCGGCACAGCTTTTCTTGGGACACCCGGATCGCCACGTCCTCCAAGTACTCTCTCTGCCAATCCCAATGCTCCACGTGTACAGCCTCATCCGCCCTTCCCCCACCCACCTCCGCCGTCCGTCCCTCCTCCGACCCACTTATTCCCCTCTCTTCCTCTCCTTCTCCCCTCCTTCCGCCTTTATTCATCTCTAGACTGCCCAACTTCTCCCCCCTCTGCCCGGCCTCTCCTCCTGCCGTTTCTTTTTTCCCTATGCGAGTCCCCTTCTTATACACAGTAATGGGGACGTCTCTAACATGCTGCGAATCCTCCGCTCGTATAAACCGAGTTCCCCCTCCTCTTCCCCCTGCCCCTTCCCCTCCCTCTCCCCTTCCCCCTCCCGCTCCCCCTCCCCCACCTTCTCCCCTTCCCCCTCCCGTTTCCCCTCTCCTCCCCGCTTCCCCAGGTTCCTCGCCGCTGGCAATGATTCTCCTCAGCTCGTAGCCCTCTTCCTTGCCTAGCGACGGCAGCGACGGCAGCGACTGCAAAGAGTGCAGCGACTGCAGCGATGCCGGCGACAGATGCGACGCGTTCCCCCACCAGTGCGACAGGAGCGTCACGCGGGTCGCCAGCAGCGACGCACGGCGGGCGGGCGACCAGAGCACCGGGTAGTAGTAACCTGGGACGTCGGCCAGCGGATGAACATTAAGATGAGAGTCATGCAGCAACCGACGGGGGCGAGTGAGGACGGGGGCGAGTGAGGACGGGGGCGAGTGAGGACGGGGGCGAGTGAGGACGGGGGCGAGTGAGGACGGGGGCGAGTGAGGACGGGGGCGAGTGAGGACGGGGGCGAGTGAGGACGGGGGCGAGTGAGGACGGGGGCGAGTGAGGACGGGGGCGAGTGAGGACGGGGGCGAGTGAGGACGGGGGCGAGTGAGGACGGGGGCGAGTGAGGACGGGGGCGAGTGAGGACGGGGGCGAGTGAGGACGGGGGCGAGTGAGGACGGGGGCGAGTGAGGACGGGGGCGAGTGAGGACGGGGGCGAGTGAGGACGGGGGCGAGTGAGGACGGGGGCGAGTGAGGACGGGGGCGAGTGAGGACGGGGGCGAGTGAGGACGGGGGCGAGTGAGGACGGGGGCGAGTGAGGACGGGGGCGAGTGAGGACGGGGGCGAGTGAGGACGGGGGCGAGTGAGGACGGGGGCGAGTGAGGACGGGGGCGAGTGAGGACGGGGGCGAGTGAGGACGGGGGCGAGTGAGGACGGGGGCGAGTGAGGACGGGGGCGAGTGAGGACGGGGGCGAGTGAGGACGGGGGCGAGTGAGGACGGGGGCGAGTGAGGACGGGGGCGAGTGAGGACGGGGGCGAGTGAGGACGGGGGCGAGTGAGGACGGGGGCGAGTGAGGACGGGGGCGAGTGAGGACGGGGGCGAGTGAGGACGGGGGCGAGTGAGGACGGGGGCGAGTGAGGACGGGGGCGAGTGAGGACGGGGGCGAGTGAGGACGGGGGCGAGTGAGGACGGGGGCGAGTGAGGACGGGGGCGAGTGAGGACGGGGGCGAGTGAGGACGGGGGCGAGTGAGGACGGGGGCGAGTGAGGACGGGGGCGAGTGAGGACGGGGGCGAGTGAGGACGGGGGCGAGTGAGGACGGGGGCGAGTGAGGACGGGGGCGAGTGAGGACGGGGGCGAGTGAGGACGGGGGCGAGTGAGGACGGGGGCGAGTGAGGACGGGGGCGAGTGAGGACGGGGGCGAGTGAGGACGGGGGCGAGTGAGGACGGGGGCGAGTGAGGACGGGGGCGAGTGAGGACGGGGGCGAGTGAGGACGGGGGCGAGTGAGGACGGGGGCGAGTGAGGACGGGGGCGAGTGAGGACGGGGGCGAGTGAGGACGGGGGCGAGTGAGGACGGGGGCGAGTGAGGACGGGGGCGAGTGAGGACGGGGGCGAGTGAGGACGGGGGCGAGTGAGGACGGGGGCGAGTGAGGACGGGGGCGAGTGAGGACGGGGGCGAGTGAGGACGGGGGCGAGTGAGGACGGGGGCGAGTGAGGACGGGGGCGAGTGAGGACGGGGGCGAGTGAGGACGGGGGCGAGTGAGGACGGGGGCGAGTGAGGACGGGGGCGAGTGAGGACGGGGGCGAGTGAGGACGGGGGCGAGTGAGGACGGGGGCGAGTGAGGACGGGGGCGAGTGAGGACGGGGGCGAGTGAGGACGGGGGCGAGTGAGGACGGGGGCGAGTGAGGACGGGGGCGAGTGAGGACGGGGGCGAGTGAGGACGGGGGCGAGTGAGGACGGGGGCGAGTGAGGACGGGGGCGAGTGAGGACGGGGGCGAGTGAGGACGGGGGCGAGTGAGGACGGGGGCGAGTGAGGACGGGGGCGAGTGAGGACGGGGGCGAGTGAGGACGGGGGCGAGTGAGGACGGGGGCGAGTGAGGACGGGGGCGAGTGAGGACGGGGGCGAGTGAGGACGGGGGCGAGTGAGGACGGGGGCGAGTGAGGACGGGGGCGAGTGAGGACGGGGGCGAGTGAGGACGGGGGCGAGTGAGGACGGGGGCGAGTGAGGACGGGGGCGAGTGAGGACGGGGGCGAGTGAGGACGGGGGCGAGTGAGGACGGGGGCGAGTGAGGACGGGGGCGAGTGAGGACGGGGGCGAGTGAGGACGGGGGCGAGTGAGGACGGGGGCGAGTGAGGACGGGGGCGAGTGAGGACGGGGGCGAGTGAGGACGGGGGCGAGTGAGGACGGGGGCGAGTGAGGACGGGGGCGAGTGAGGACGGGGGCGAGTGAGGACGGGGGCGAGTGAGGACGGGGGCGAGTGAGGACGGGGGCGAGTGAGGACGGGGGCGAGTGAGGACGGGGGCGAGTGAGGACGGGGGCGAGTGAGGACGGGGGCGAGTGAGGACGGGGGCGAGTGAGGACGGGGGCGAGTGAGGACGGGGGCGAGTGAGGACGGGGGCGAGTGAGGACGGGGGCGAGTGAGGACGGGGGCGAGTGAGGACGGGGGCGAGTGAGGACGGGGGCGAGTGAGGACGGGGGCGAGTGAGGACGGGGGCGAGTGAGGACGGGGGCGAGTGAGGACGGGGGCGAGTGAGGACGGGGGCGAGTGAGGACGGGGGCGAGTGAGGACGGGGGCGAGTGAGGACGGGGGCGAGTGAGGACGGGGGCGAGTGAGGACGGGGGCGAGTGAGGACGGGGGCGAGTGAGGACGGGGGCGAGTGAGGACGGGGGCGAGTGAGGACGGGGGCGAGTGAGGACGGGGGCGAGTGAGGACGGGGGCGAGTGAGGACGGGGGCGAGTGAGGACGGGGGCGAGTGAGGACGGGGGCGAGTGAGGACGGGGGCGAGTGAGGACGGGGGCGAGTGAGGACGGGGGCGAGTGAGGACGGGGGCGAGTGAGGACGGGGGCGAGTGAGGACGGGGGCGAGTGAGGACGGGGGCGAGTGAGGACGGGGGCGAGTGAGGACGGGGGCGAGTGAGGACGGGGGCGAGTGAGGACGGGGGCGAGTGAGGACGGGGGCGAGTGAGGACGGGGGCGAGTGAGGACGGGGGCGAGTGAGGACGGGGGCGAGTGAGGACGGGGGCGAGTGAGGACGGGGGCGAGTGAGGACGGGGGCGAGTGAGGACGGGGGCGAGTGAGGACGGGGGCGAGTGAGGACGGGGGCGAGTGAGGACGGGGGCGAGTGAGGACGGGGGCGAGTGAGGACGGGGGCGAGTGAGGACGGGGGCGAGTGAGGACGGGGGCGAGTGAGGACGGGGGCGAGTGAGGACGGGGGCGAGTGAGGACGGGGGCGAGTGAGGACGGGGGCGAGTGAGGACGGGGGCGAGTGAGGACGGGGGCGAGTGAGGACGGGGGCGAGTGAGGACGGGGGCGAGTGAGGACGGGGGCGAGTGAGGACGGGGGCGAGTGAGGACGGGGGCGAGTGAGGACGGGGGCGAGTGAGGACGGGGGCGAGTGAGGACGGGGGCGAGTGAGGACGGGGGCGAGTGAGGACGGGGGCGAGTGAGGACGGGGGCGAGTGAGGACGGGGGCGAGTGAGGACGGGGGCGAGTGAGGACGGGGGCGAGTGAGGACGGGGGCGAGTGAGGACGGGGGCGAGTGAGGACGGGGGCGAGTGAGGACGGGGGCGAGTGAGGACGGGGGCGAGTGAGGACGGGGGCGAGTGAGGACGGGGGCGAGTGAGGACGGGGGCGAGTGAGGACGGGGGCGAGTGAGGACGGGGGCGAGTGAGGACGGGGGCGAGTGAGGACGGGGGCGAGTGAGGACGGGGGCGAGTGAGGACGGGGGCGAGTGAGGACGGGGGCGAGTGAGGACGGGGGCGAGTGAGGACGGGGGCGAGTGAGGACGGGGGCGAGTGAGGACGGGGGCGAGTGAGGACGGGGGCGAGTGAGGACGGGGGCGAGTGAGGACACGACGATAACAATGACTTTCCAGACGAATCGAGGTTCTCCGGCGATACTGGAGAGTGCGAGCAGGAGGAGAGGGAACGCAGGTGACAGTAGCGAGCGGTAGCGAGTGAGGGAGGTGAGAACTGAGGGCGGTAGCGAGTGAGGGAGGTGGGGACTGAGGGCGGCCGAATGAGTCGAGACTCACCTGCGATGTTGGAGAGAGCGAGCACGAGCAGCACGAGCAGCAGGCGACGGTAGCGACCGAGCGCGCCGAGAAACGCGGAGACTACAGGCGCGGATGTGGCGGTGAGAGAGGCGGAGCGAGGGAGCGGACTTAAGGCGGAGGGACGTGACGCGGGTAGGCCCTTGATTTTGACGCGACGCGGTGGCATGGCCGTTGATACCATTTGAGATTAGGCCGAACAGAGGTAATTCGCGGAGGTTGAGGCTGCTGATTTTCACACCAGGACTCAGCGTGGAACCAAGATCCGAAGTATATCACGATCCTAACCAATTCTCAAGTGTGAAATAAATTATTTTGAATCTAAGAGATTCCATAAGGTTGTTTGAGAGGAGGCCTAGAAAGGCTCGAGCACTTGCTCCTTGCACTTTTACGGGACGCGAAACGAACTGCAACCTAGGGAAAGGTGATATGACGACCTAATCGGAGTTCGCGAGACGCGAAGCTAAGTCAAGCATAGCGCTCCAGGGACTCCAGCAGACTTTCCCTCTGACGGCCATAAAATCCATGATGAATTCGAAACAAAGTGTTGGCCATATTAGGTCTCGCGTTAATGATACATAGTCTGTGTTTTACTGTAGAAATCCTATTTCTAAGCCAGAACCTCAACAGCCTACATGCGTGGTTCATCTATGAAGTTCATTTTGTTCTCTCTATGAAGAAAGCCACTTTGATTTTTTTTATCAGGTTTATAAATACATATGCCCCTCTCTAATGTGCACTCAAGTCTTTTATTTGTTTTTTCCTTAATAAGACACCCAGGTCTTATTCTCAGGAGATTACAGTAATTGTGTAATAATAGCAGTACATTGAGTTGTAGCAGTACAGAGGCAGCAGTTGCAGTAGCGCAACTGTATAACAGTTGCATTAGGACGCGGGAACTTGCATAGATTTCGGCGATCGATTTCGGGGCAGGATTGATCTTTACGAATTTTAAAAAGATTATGAAAGTTTTAGATTATAAAAACAAGTTTCCAGTGCGGTGGCAGATCGAAAATTTTCAATCGATCGGCAAAATGGATGCAAGTGCCCGCGTCCTCAGGACTCGGTACCTCTAGCACCATCATACGAACGATCCTGCGCAGGTTCGAATTTTGGAAGAGTTAAAATGGTTCTAAAAGTTGTAAATGTTTTCAGCAGGATTTCATTACGGTGAAATCAGCGATCCTGCGATCGATCGTGCAAAATTGCTAGAGGTGCCGCGTCTTTACGTCGTTACAGTCGCGCTGGTCCGACTGTTCAGCTTCGGCAAGGGCCCGGAATTCTGCCACGCCTTGCAGCACCATTGCAAGGAACATTACAGGGGACGCTACATTGCAAGATTTTGAGCCCTTAACGACATAATGCTAGCGCACAAGAGCTTTAGCATGGAGAATAGCGGCGCGGAGTGGCACAGCTCTGTTCTGCCGCCAGCAGCCGTGGAGACAGAATTCGTTTTTAAATCTCGGGGCCGTAAAATGATAATGCGACATCTTTCTTGGGTTCCCGACCCAAACAAAAGTACTACTGTCGTCCGTGAAACGCGGACGACACCTGCGATAAGAATAAGATCTGCCAGGAACCATTGCTGTTCGTTCAAGCAATGGATTTCTGGCTCACGCAATTACGCTTCGTAGTAGCCTAGTCAACGATTTCTGAGACAACAGTTTTGCGTTGTCATACTTAGAAAACCGTGGCAAACATCTTCTCTTCGCAACGAATGGCAGTGTGACACGTAGCCGGTGATCTCCAGGCGATTAGGAGGTGGAAGGAGGCAGTATCACCGGCAAAACTCCTTAAACACTATTCTCAGGAGTCAGAATGACGGAGGCCACCAGAGCAGCAGGCGAGTTTCCTTCACCGATGGCTCTGCAAAGTTCAAACTCCAGATTCCAATCAAAACGCATCTTGATTAGCTCCCGGTTTTCCCACTGGCCAGTGCTCACGGGCTCGGGGGATGTCACATACTTTAGTCTTGCAGCTAAATTTCCCCCCTAATTCGCCTGAAACTACTCACTTTGCCGCAAGCCAGCTTTGTTTTACTCCCAGTTTACCCAACCGTTAAGAGGGTAAACGCGACAACTCCCCCTTTTCAACATTTAGATCAATTCCCTCCCAACCTTCCGCCAGCAGCACCTTCCAAGAAGCCCTCCCGCCGCCGGTCCTCCATGCGGCAGCGCTGGGCAGCAGTGACGTCATCCTGGGCGGCGGTGTTTGTCGTGGCCATGGGCCTGCTGACGTGGACACTGTACATGTACTCTGGCTACCGCCGCCTGCCCTCTCCGCCCTCTGCCTCTGGCTCTACCCTCTCCTCTCCTCGCAAGCTACAGCAGGTTGTAGTATTAGCCTCTTTCTTAGGCTCTACCCTCTCCTGCAGCCGGTCGTCTTTCTCCCTCTCTTCCATCCTCTCCTTCTTCCACTCCCTCCTCACACTCCCCTCCATCCCCATCGCTCTCTTCTCCCTCCTCCATCCGCGTCCTTTTCCGCTCCCTCATTTTTATACCCCTCTCTCTCTCTCTCCCTTCTATCTCACTTCAATCTGTCCTCCCTCCTCTCCCCTTCTTCCTGCCCTCCCCTTCCTCCCCTTTGCTTCTCTCCCTGACCTCCATCCTTCCCCCTGTTGCTTCCCTGTTTCCATTTTTTCTTCTCCGTTCCTCCTCTTTTTGTCAATTTCCCGTTTCCAAGTTATAGACTCGTTTTTTTCTTTTCCCGCGCCTCTCTCCTCTAACATGCCTTCTCCCCTGTCCTCTCTTCCGTCTCCTCTCCACTCCCTCTCCTTTCCTCATTCATTCACGCCTCTACTGCACCAATCAGATCACGCCACGTGGCAAGTCAGGGCAGCAATTGGTGGGAGGAAGCAGGGAGGGACGCAAGGAGGAAGGGGGGCAGGCAGACAGAGAAGCATTGCATGTGGGGGAGGATGGGAGCATGGGGCAAAGGCAAGGTGTGGCTGGAGGCAAAGGGGTGGAGGATGGGGAAGAGAGAGGGGAAAAAGTGGTTTATGGGAGGTTGGAGAAAGAAGAGAGGCAGCAGCGGTACGGAGAGGAGGTTCAGGAGAATGAGAAACTGCTGGGGCAGGGAGAGGGAGTGATAGATGGGGATGGAGGAGGAGAGGGTAGGAGAAATGGGTCGGCATTGGAGCAGGGAAAGGGCGAAAAGGAAGAGCTTCAGCATGATGTGATGGAGGCGCTTCAGATGCTGACGCTGAATCTAAGATCGTTGCAGGAGACTGTTGGGACAGTGCTGCACACTGAACGCAGGTGAGGGGGGTGCTTGTTGTGAAGTACGTCAATAGCAATCAGCACCCAGGCATGCGGCATGATGTGGCACTTGAGATGCTGACGCTAAATCTAAGATCATTGCAGGAGAACGTAGAGACAGTGCTGCACACTGAGAGCAGGTGAGGGGTAAAGGCTGGTGATGAGGGGTGACAGCAGGTTAGGGGGTGGTGGTGGTGGTGGCAGGGGCATGCAGCATGATGTGATGGTAACACCTCGCTGAAGCTGCATTGAGAACATTGAGACGGTGCTGTACACTGAATGCAGGTAAGGGGTTAAGGCTGGCTGGTGGGAGGCCTGCTTGTTAGGTGTGTGGTGAAAGCTTCTTACATGCTGAATCGCCTCCGGGAGTGTAGGAGGAGAATGCAGAGACGGTGCCGCATACGGAAAGTAGGTGAGGATCTGCTTTGCATAACATGCCATTCAAGGTGGATATGATATGAGTGAGCGCATTGAAAGGCTTTCAAAGCGCCACAACTGAGTTGCACAACGCAGTCAACACACCGAAATCATGTGTTGCAGCGCTGAAATCAGGCTCTAGAATCAGCCAAGTTGAGGTTCGGCGAAAAAGCGGAGGCCCGTCCTTCCAGCCTCCACCCGCACCTCCCACTCCACTTCGTGGAAACTGCCAGTGACGCTCACACACTACTTGCACCCTCATGTTTCTGTTTGAAGAAGTGACCCTCATGTCTCAAAACACTACTTGCACCCTCATGTTTCTCTTTCCCCCTTTCCCCATCCCGCATCCCCCATCCCCTATCCCTCAACCCCCATCGCTGTGACCGCCATCCTCCCAGCCTGCGCCCTCATGCCTTCAACACAAGTGAAGCATTCTTACACCTCCCACCCGGCTCCATTGAAACTGATAGTGAACCTCCCAGTCACCTTTGCTTTACTGCTCTCGTTCTTTACCATCCCCCCACCTGCCCATCCTCCCAGCCTGCACCCTCACGCCTTCAACACAAGTGAAGCATTCCTGCACCTCCCACCCGGCTCCATTGAAACTGCCACACCAGCAACAGCAGGAGCAAAAGCAGCTGCAGGAGCAGCAGGAGCAGCAGCAACAACAGGAGCAGCAGCAACAACAGGAGCAGCAGCAACAACAGGAGCAGCAGCAACAACAGGAGCAGCAGCAACAACAGGAGCAGCAGCAACAACAGGAGCAGCAGCAACAACAGGAGCAGCAGCAACAACAGGAGCAGCTGCACCAACACCAGCACCACCACCAGCAGCTGAGCCGGCAGCATCACAGGCAGCTGCAGCCAATAAAGGCCAAGAACCCCCGAAGCAGTTTGTGCGGCCGGCAGTGGAGGGGCCGCTGGTGATAGCATGCATGGTGTATAACCGTGTGTTTGATGGGGATTGCACTCGCTTCTGGGCGCTGCATGTGTGGCAGGTGAGGGGGGACAGGTGGGGGAATGGCTAGTGCAGTAGCGTATACAGGCACCGTCATCACACACAGCAGTGAAAGCCGACACGGTGTGTAGCATAATGTTTGGCATTGGTGTGGGCAACAGTGGCAGGGCCGCTGGTGATAGCAGGCATGGTGTATAACCGCGTGTTTGGTGGGGACTATACTCACTTCTGGGCGCTGCATGGTGAGGGGGGCAAGAGGGGTTGATTGCTGGGTCAGTGATAGCACATTCGGCACTCCACTTGCCGAGTATAGCCGAGTGTTTGATGGCTACTCCTCGCTCCTCTATTACATAGTAGTTTGATTGGAATGGAAGCGCCTGCCGTGCAAATCAAGCTTGCTTCTCTGTTGGGAGGTCATGCTCAGATCTCTTCACATCACGTCACATCCTTACAACGCGCACCGCTCAAGATCTTCCAACTATCTGTTTCAATCTCTCTACTCTGTCACTTTGTGGATCTCAAGCTTGCACTATTCCATGGGGGAGTGCTCTTCTGCTGTTGAATTGCTTTCCCTTTTCAATTTCTGTTCTTTTTTTTTGTGTGTGTTTATTCCTTTTTTCTCCCATGCGGTAGGGTAGTTATGGAACGTGTTGACAAGTTCGGGAGGGGTGGAGGCGATGAAGACGCTGATGATGGCAGCATCGGCCTTCTCCCATTTCCGGTACTTCTCAACAGCCTCCTCGTACGCCCTCACGTCAGTATCACTTGGAGATTCGGTCGGCTCACGGGGAATAGTAGGCTGTTTCCCCTTGCCACGGTTGAGGAGGACGTCCTTGAGGTCAAGGCCCTGCACGTCACGGCTCAGGAGGTGCTTGTCAACTCCGTAGCTCCACGCCTTGAAGTTGGAGCTAGAGCCATCAGCTTCAAGGCGGAGCGGGGTGATGGGGTTCGCCATGGTGGAAGACGAGAGAGCCATGGTGGAGACCCCTTCTCGCGCGGAGCGCCGCTCTTAAGTCACCGATAGGAACTTCGGTGCGCAGCGCGGCGATTCCGAAATCCGACGGACCGGAATAGCGAAAATCGTCAATGTCGGCCGCGTCGGAATGTCACGTAGAAGGTTTTTTTTTCTTTTTTTTTCCTTTTCAGGCCGCCAACATTAGGTCGAATCGGCCGATTTCCGTAGATCTATCACTAATCCCACATATCCCCCCACACACCACCCTCGGCTTCGCGGCTACACGGCTGCTCTGCTTCGCGGCTACACGGCTGCTCGGCTGCGCTGCTGCACCTGTTCAGCTGCGGGAAGGGGGAAGGGGTAGGAGTGCAGATGCGGGGCGACGGGCGGCAGCCCGACGTGAAGCTGCGGGGCGACGGGCGGCGGCCCGACGAGAAGCTGCAGGGCGACGGGCGGCAGCCCGACGAGAAGCTGCGAGGCGACGGGCGGCGGCCCGACGTGAAGCTGCGAGGCGACGGGCGGCGGCCCGACGAGAAGCTGCAGGGCGACGGGCGGCGGCCCGACGAGAAGCTGCGGGGCGACGGGCGGCGGCCCGACGTGAAGCTGCGAGGCGACGGGCGGCGGCCCGACGAGAAGCTGCAGGGCGACGGGCGGCGGCCCGACGAGAAGCTGCGGGGCGACGGGCGGCGGCCCGACGTGAAGCTGCGAGGCGACGGGCGGCGGCCCGACGAGAAGCTGCAGGGCGACGGGCGGCAGCCCGACGAGAAGCTGCAGGGCGACGGGCGGCGGCCCGACGAGGAGGAAAGCGAGCGTTAGGTTATAGCGCGGACGATGCGCTTACCAGATAAATTACCGTCGAAAGTGACGGGAAGGTGCAGCGGGAAAATTTCCGCCGACGAATGTCGCGAATCACCGGCGACGAGGTTGACGATGGCTTCGCCGAGGTTTGCGGGACGAGTATCCGCAGAGGTAAGAAGATCACGATCCGCGTATGCGGTTGAAGGGCTCTGATACCATGTCAGAAATAGGCTTAGAAGCGATGCATTAGTAATGAGCTTGAAGCTCTTTAAGTACATCCAAGAGGGGTAGGAAAAGGATGGGGAAGGGAATCGGGGGCAATCTCTAGGGATTGGGGGTAATCCCAAGGCAATCTCCAATTGGTGGGTTGGAGATTGGTTGGAGATTACATTTGGGTTTGGTTGGGATGTAGGTGTACACCCAACCAAACACAATGTGCAAACTACACTACTCTAGGATATAGAAAATACAAAGTACAAATTGTGAGATTGAAGACTAACACTAACAGGAGTACCATCGGTATACGGGAGTGACTCGGTTCTACTGGTACGACGAGGCCAGGAACACCGATGAGGACCAGGTGTGTGAGTGTGGTGTGGGTGCGTGCATCGTATAATTATGGAGTCCCTGCTCTTGTTTAGTCTTAAAGCGGTTCAACACCACCACAGGAGTGACTTGGTTCTACTGGTACGATGAGGCCAGGAACACCCATGAGGACCAGGTGGGTTTGTGTGTGTGTGCTGGGTAGTCGTGTTGTAGCGCTGCTGTTTACGCGATAGGTGCCTTAACCACGGGAGTGGCTCGGTTTTACTCTTACGACGAGGCCAGAGCCCAGGAGCAGTGAAGAGGAAGAGGTCCGTGCGGGGTAGTCACTGCTCCTGCTGCTTCTCATGCGTTTCAACCATTCAGTGACTCGGTATTACTGGTACGACGAGGACAGGAGCAGTGACAAGGACCAGGTGAGTGTGTGGGGGTGCATGGTTGGGTGCATGCGTGCGTAAGTCAAGCCAGTCACATACCTGTTTTATTTTTAGACTTCTCAAAATCCGCGTGTAAGTAGACGAGTTTTGAGACGTCTCAAAACTCGTGCATAGGTGGGTGGGTGCGTGCGTAAGTCAAGCCATTAAAGCCAGTCACATTCCTGTTGTACCTCCACCTCCCTTTCGCCCACCTCCACCACAGGACATTGTTCTAGCCCCCTGCATCGGTGCCGGCCTGGTGGTATACCACCGTGTGCGCGGCAGCCAATTGTTTACCCAGTGTGAGCCCTTTTCCCCTTCCTCGCGCCTCCCTTCGTCTCCCGCACCATCACAGAACGTGGTGCTCGCCCCCTAAATCGATGCCAGCCTGGTGGTATACCACCGCATCCACACCTGCTGTCTCGTCCACCTCCTTCCAACCCCCCCCTTACCACCACCATCACCACCACCATCGCCATCACAGGACGTGGTGCTAGCCCCTTACATCGATGCCAGCCTGGTGGTATACCACCGCGTGCGCGAGATGCCATTCGTGGAGGGCAACTTCACAGCGTACCTGAACAGGCAGTTCCGGTGCAAGGAGGGGGCTGCATTCAACCACTGGGTGCAGGTGGGGAGGAGGGAGGTTAGAGCTTGCAAGTAAGCCTGTTCCCTGTTCCAACTTCACAGTGTACTTGAATAGGCAGTTCCAATGCAAGCAGGGTGCTGCATTCAACCACTGGGTGCAGGTGGGGAGGAGGGAGGTTAGAACTTACAAGTAAGCCTGTTACCTGTAAGGAGCTGGTGAAATCGGGGAAGAGCTTGAGATGCAAGCAGGGTGCCGCATTCAGCCACTGCCAAGTTGAAAATCACAACTCACCATTCGTGTGCGCAAGCTGCCATTTGTGGAGTGCAATGTCACTGCCCACCTGGAGAGGCTGTTCCGATGCAAGCAGGGGGCTGCTTACATCCACTGGGTGCAGGTGGGGAGGGGGCAGGGTGATGAGAAGTGTGATAACTGTTGAGAGAATAGAATAGAATGTGTCTGACATGCTCTTTCAACTTTACGGGGTACCTGGAGAGGCTGTTCCGATGCGAGCAGGGGGCTGCTTCGGAGGTGCATTGGGCTTTCCACACCGATATCGACAAATATTTCTCTCTCCCCCTCCCCTTCTCCCTTCCCTCTCCCTTTACTGTCCGACTCCCCTTCCCCCGCACCATCCGCCCAGCACTACGCATCGGAGGTGCACTGGGCTTTCCACACCGATATCGACGAGTATTTCTTCTCCCCAGCCGGCACGCCGCCCGGCTTTCTTCGTCATTACCTGCAGACGCTACCAAATACGACAGTACAGGTGGGTGGTTTTCGTTGTTGCTGGCTGCGGCACCACAACCACCACCAGGTGCATACATTCTCTCCCTACATGGGTGAGCACGTGAACACACACACACCCCCACAACACACACACCCACACCCACACACACACATGCACACACATACGCACGCACGCATGCACGTACCCACGCGCCGCAACCCCCCCCCCCCCCCCCCCCCCCCCACACACAGAGATACGCACACAACTCGTCCCCAATCTGCTCTCCACCCGTTCCTTCCCCTTTACGTCCATACAGGTCCTGCTTCAGAACATGCTCTTCCTTGGGGACCCAGTAGGCCCAGGCACCCACGCGCTCCTAGAGCGCTACACCCTGCGCAAACCCAACTCATTACGGCGCCATCTCCTCCCCACTTCCTGTTCTCTCCCTCACAGGTCCCCATTCGCGCAGGGGCGCATGTTCTTCCTGGGCGACTCAATATACTCTGACACCGACACGCTACTAGAGCGCTACACCTTCCGCATGCCCAACTCCTCCCAGCGCCACTGCAAAACCCCAAACGCCTTTCGAGTCCCAACTCCTCCCAACTCCTCCCATCTCCTCCCGACTCCTTCCAAATCCCCTATGTTTGCCGGGGCCCCTTTTATTCCTGGGCCCCTTGAATTCGTGATCCCATCCATACAGGTCCTGATTCAGAACATCTTCTTTCTCGGCGGCCCCATTGGTCCTGACACCGACACTCTACTAGAGCGCTACACCTTCCGCATGCCCAACTCCTCCCAGCGCCACTGCACCAAACCCATTGCTTGGCCGCCCCTCACCGCGCACCTCATGGACAACACCGGTTGCCCCTCACCGCGCACCTCATGGACAACACCTTTCAAGTGCCATGCCACACTTTTCCCTCGTCTCCTCCTCTCCTTCTCCCCTCCTCTCCTTCTCCCCTCCTCTCCTTCTCCCCTCCTCTCCTTCTCCCCTCCTCTCCTTCTCCCCTCCTCTCCTTCTCTCCCTCTCCCCTTCCCTCCCCTCATACCCCCTCAGGTGCTGGTTCAGAATAAGTTCTTCCTCGGAGATCCAATAGGCCCGGACACGGACACGCTGCTAGAGCGCTACACGCTCCGCATGCCCACCTCGTCCGGGCGCCTTCGCACTAAGCCCATTGCATGGCTGCCCCTCGCTGTGAACCGTAGCGGTGATGTTTTCATCAGCCCCCACCAGTGGCCTATGCTGGAGAATGGGCCACCGCGATTGGTCGATATGGGAGTGCTGAGGCTGAACCACTACTGGGGGGACCGCGCCGGGGTGATTTCGGACAATACCCCGGATTACACGATCGATGTCACGATGATGAGCGAGTATGGGGACGGGCTCGTGAAGGATGAGTCAGCAAAGGTGAGAGATGAGCTGGCAAAGGGGAGGGATGGGCTGGCAAAGGGTGGCACCAGGTAGGTATGATGAGCTAGAAATGGGGTGTATTCACAAGGGGGGGTCTCATGCTATTACAATCCCTGCTTTCTCAACCACTTGTGTCCCCACCGCAGCTCTACATCTCACACCCCCCACTCCCCCCACTCTTCCCTTTCCTCCTCCTCCCTTCCCGTGCCCTCCCCCCACCTTCATCTCTTCTCCCTAACACCGTCCCTCCTGCCCCTCCTGTTCTTGGCAGCCCATGGGAGTGTGGCTGCGGCAGCGCATGCAGGTGGCATGGGCGGTCATATCAGCACAGGCGGTTCACAAGGAGAGGGAGCGGCTCAGGAAACGTGTGGCTGAGGTGAAGATACGTGTCAGGCAGCTAGTGGCTCTCGTGCCCGGGCTGTTGAATGGGAGAGGAGGCGGGGGAGTGAAGAGAGGAAGAGGAGGAGGTGGAAGAGGAGGGGGGGTGAAGGGACGAGGAGAGGGGGGAGAGGGAGGAGAGGGAGGGGAGGGAGGGGAGGAGAGTGAGGAAGCAAGGGAGATAGAGGGTGGGGTGAGCATGGAGGTGAGTGGGCTGGCAGGTAAAGAGGCTAACATAAGTGCTAGCCCTAAACCTAGAATATACAGCTAACATTGAAATACAATCTACCGCACTTGCAAGACAAGCAACAAGTAGTCAACTAGTCCAACCACTAAAACAGGTGGTCACAAGACCAGTCAAGAAAGGCAACGAGGCAAGACAAACAATTCAGGGTGGTATATCTACTAGCCAGCCCTTGGAGAAACGGCCACCTCTAGGTTGCGCGTTTGTGATATTGCCATTGTGGTTGTGGAAACTATTATCAAAAATTTTAACTTCTTGTATTGATGCAGGATTTGTGAATCCTTCCTTCCATCTAAACCAAACTTAGGTCAAATGGGCACCTGAACTCAATATTCAAGATTATTTGTGCTTTGTACTTTTTTCTTTCATGTACCGTATTACAAAATATGATGGTTTGTAAATGGGGAATCGTTTGGCTTGTTTGCAGGAAGCGTAAAATGGATATGAAATCACGGTTTGGAAAAAACTACCGCAAAAAGGGGTTTGCGTAGAGAACGAGCGGTGGAGAGAGGCCGAGCTCTCTTCTACAACCAACAGCTGTTGAGCCAAGGTCGGTGTTCAAATCAAAACCGGAGTCTTCTGAGTTCTCCCATTCGTGACAGTAAATTATGAAGCAGCTTGCTTCAGTTCGCGAAGAAGAACCATCAGCCACCGTCCGTAAAACACGGACGGCACCTGCGATCCCGTAAAACTTTCCAGGAATACGCCCTGAATTTCCATCCATAGGTTCCTGCAGTCGCTATGCGATCAAGCATATGGATGTCTTGCTGACGCAACAGATTACGTCGTCCTAGTATGTCAACGAGCACAGACGCGACTTTCGTCATGCTAAAGATCGCATTGGAACGATATTTATCCATGCGACGAATGGCATAATGACACGTATCTCGTGATCTCCAGGCGATTAATAGTTGGAAGGAGGCAGTATCACCTGCGAAACTGCTCGACATCGCGTGTTTCTATCAAGAATTCTCAAAAGTCGTCCAAAATGACGGAAGCCACAAGCACAGCAGGCGAGTTCCACCGGCTGATGTCGCTGCTAAGTTCAGAGACCGTAGATTCGAATCAAAAGGCGCTTTGGATACATATTTTTTCTTGAAGCTTGGTCTGCCCAGCCAATGGTCAGGCTCGGGGGATGCTACATCTGTATTCTTGAAGCTTGGTTTTCCACCCAATTTGCCTGGAAATGGCTAGCATGGCCGGCAAGTCAGCTTTGCTTCATTCCCAATTTTCCCTGCCGTTAAAGGGGTAAACGCGACAATTTCCCCTTTTCAACATCTAGACTGATTTCTCCCCCCCACCCCACCCCACACTCCACCAGCAGCACCTTCCAAGAAGCCCTCCCGCCGCCGGTCCTCCAGGCGGCAGCGCTGGGCGGCAGTGACGTCATCATGGGCGGCGGTGTTTGTCGTGGCACTGGGCCTGCTGACGTGGACGTTTTACCTGTATTCTGCCACCCACCGCCTGCTGCTCTCTCCTTCCTCTGCCTCCGGCTCTACCCGCTCCTCTCCTCGCAAGCTACAGCAGGTTGCAATAGCCTCTTTCTCTTTTGAGGCGCCTCAAAAACGACCTCGTTGCAATAGCCTCTTTCTCTTTTCTCCACCTCGTCCCTCTCATCACCTCGCAAGCTACAGCAGGTGTGTAGCTCTCCCTCTTTATAACAACTCGCTACCCACTGGGTCAAAACGAGGGTTATATTTGAGGCGCAGCGGATGCACTCATACCCTTACGTGTTGACTTTTGAGTCGACTCAAAAGTCAACTCGTTACGTGTAAGCCCCGCATCCTCTTCTTCTTCCTCTCCCCCCCCCCCTCTCTCCTCCTCCTCCTCTTCCTCTCCCTCCTCCTCTCCATGCCCTCCCTCCTCTCCCTCCTCGCCCTCATTGCATTCGCCTCTCCCTCCTCGCCCTCATTGCATTCGCCTTTCCTCCTTTCCGTCCTCTCTTTGCTCTGCCCCTTCTCCTCCCCCCTCTCCCTTCCCTTTCCCCTCTCCTTGTCCTCCCTCCTCTCCATCTCCGTTGCTTCTCTCCCTAACCGCCATGCTTCTCTCCCTAACCGCCATGCTTCTCTCCCTAACCGCCATGCTTCTCTCCCTAACCGCCATGCTTCTCTCCCTAACCGCCATGCTTCTCTCCCTAACCGCCATGCTTCTCTCCCTAACCGCCATGCTTCTCTCCCTAACCGCCATGCTTCTCTCCCTAACCGCCATGCTTCTCTCCCTAACCGCCATGCTTCTCCCCCCTAACCGCCATGCTTCTCCCCCTAACCGCCATGCTTCTCTCCCTAACCGCCATGCTTCTCTCCCTAACCGCCATGCTTCTCTCCCTAACCGCCATGCTTCTCTCCCTAACCGCCATGCTTCTCTCCCTAACCGCCATGCTTCTCTCCCTAACCGCCATGCTTCTCTCCCTAACCGCCATGCTTCTCTCCCTAACCGCCATGCTTCTCTCCCTAACCGCCATGCTTCTCTCCCTAACCGCCATGCTTCTCTCCCTAACCGCCATGCTTCTCTCCCTAACCGCCATGCTTCTCTCCCTAACCGCCATGCTTCTCTCCCTAACCGCCATGCTTCTCTCCCTAACCGCCATGCTTCTCTCCCTAACCGCCATGCTTCTCTCCCTAACCGCCATGCTTCTCTCCCTAACCGCCATGCTTCTCTCCCTAACCGCCATGCTTCTCTCCCTAACCGCCATGCTTCTCTCCCTAACCGCCATGCTTCTCTCCCTAACCGCCATGCTTCTCTCCCTAACCGCCATGCTTCTCTCCCTAACCGCCATGCTTCTCTCCCTAACCGCCATGCTTCTCTCCCTAACCGCCATGCTTCTCTCCCTAACCGCCATGCTTCTCTCCCTAACCGCCATGCTTCTCTCCCTAACCGCCATGCTTCTCTCCCTAACCGCCATGCTTCTCTCCCTAACCGCCATGCTTCTCTCCCTAACCGCCATGCTTCTCTCCCTAACCGCCATGCTTCTCTCCCTAACCGCCATGCTTCTCTCCCTAACCGCCATGCTTCTCTCCCTAACCGCCATGCTTCTCTCCCTAACCGCCATGCTTCTCTCCCTAACCGCCATGCTTCTCTCCCTAACCGCCATGCTTCTCTCCCTAACCGCCATGCTTCTCTCCCTAACCGCCATGCTTCTCTCCCTAACCGCCATGCTTCTCTCCCTAACCGCCATGCTTCTCTCCCTAACCGCCATGCTTCTCTCCCTAACCGCCATGCTTCTCTCCCTAACCGCCATGCTTCTCTCCCTAACCGCCATGCTTCTCTCCCTAACCGCCATGCTTCTCTCCCTAACCGCCATGCTTCTCTCCCTAACCGCCATGCTTCTCTCCCTAACCGCCATGCTTCTCTCCCTAACCGCCATGCTTCTCTCCCTAACCGCCATGCTTCTCTCCCTAACCGCCATGCTTCTCTCCCTAACCGCCATGCTTCTCTCCCTAACCGCCATGCTTCTCTCCCTAACCGCCATGCTTCTCTCCCTAACCGCCATGCTTCTCTCCCTAACCGCCATGCTTCTCTCCCTAACCGCCATGCTTCTCTCCCTAACCGCCATGCTTCTCTCCCTAACCGCCATGCTTCTCTCCCTAACCGCCATGCTTCTCTCCCTAACCGCCATGCTTCTCTCCCTAACCGCCATGCTTCTCTCCCTAACCGCCATGCTTCTCTCCCTAACCGCCATGCTTCTCTCCCTAACCGCCATGCTTCTCTCCCTAACCGCCATGCTTCTCTCCCTAACCGCCATGCTTCTCTCCCTAACCGCCATGCTTCTCTCCCTAACCGCCATGCTTCTCCCCCCTAACCGCCATGCTTCTCCCCCTAACCGCCATGCTTCTCCCCCTAACCGCCATGCTTCTCCCCCTAACCGCCATGCTTCTCCCCCTAACCGCCATGCTTCTCCCCCTAACCGCCATGCTTCTCTCCCTAACCGCCATGCTTCTCTCCCTAACCGCCATGCTTCTCTCCCTAACCGCCATGCTTCTCTCCCTAACCGCCATGCTTCTCTCCCTAACCGCCATGCTTCTCTCCCTAACCGCCATGCTTCTCTCCCTAACCGCCATGCTTCTCTCCCTAACCGCCATGCTTCTCTCCCTAACCGCCATGCTTCTCTCCCTAACCGCCATGCTTCTCTCCCTAACCGCCATGCTTCTCTCCCTAACCGCCATGCTTCTCTCCCTAACCGCCATGCTTCTCTCCCTAACCGCCATGCTTCTCTCCCTAACCGCCATGCTTCTCTCCCTAACCGCCATGCTTCTCTCCCTAACCGCCATGCTTCTCTCCCTAACCGCCATGCTTCTCTCCCTAACCGCCATGCTTCTCCCCCCTAACCGCCATGCTTCTCTCCCTAACCGCCATGCTTCTCTCCCTAACCGCCATGCTTCTCTCCCTAACCGCCATGCTTCTCTCCCTAACCGCCATGCTTCTCTCCCTAACCGCCATGCTTCTCTCCCTAACCGCCATGCTTCTCTCCCTAACCGCCATGCTTCTCTCCCTAACCGCCATGCTTCTCTCCCTAACCGCCATGCTTTTCCCTAACCGCCATGCTTCTCCCCCTAACCGCCATGCTTTCTCCCCTAACCGCCATGCTTCTCCCCCTAACCGCCATGCTTCTCTCCCTAACCGCCATGCTTCTCTCCCTAACCGCCATGCTTCTCTCCCTAACCGCCATGCTTCTCTCCCTAACCGCCATGCTTCTCTCCCTAACCGCCATGCTTCTCTCCCTAACCGCCATGCTTCTCTCCCTAACCGCCATGCTTCTCTCCCTAACCGCCATGCTTCTCTCCCTAACCGCCATGCTTCTCTCCCTAACCGCCATGCTTCTCTCCCTAACCGCCATGCTTCTCTCCCTAACCGCCATGCTTCTCTCCCTAACCGCCATGCTTCTCTCCCTAACCGCCATGCTTCTCTCCCTAACCGCCATGCTTCTCTCCCTAACCGCCATGCTTCTCTCCCTAACCGCCATGCTTCTCTCCCTAACCGCCATGCTTCTCTCCCTAACCGCCATGCTTCTCTCCCTAACCGCCATGCTTCTCTCCCTAACCGCCATGCTTCTCTCCCTAACCGCCATGCTTCTCTCCCTAACCGCCATGCTTCTCTCCCTAACCGCCATGCTTCTCTCCCTAACCGCCATGCTTCTCTCCCTAACCGCCATGCTTCTCTCCCTAACCGCCATGCTTCTCTCCCTAACCGCCATGCTTCTCTCCCTAACCGCCATGCTTCTCTCCCTAACCGCCATGCTTCTCTCCCTAACCGCCATGCTTCTCTCCCTAACCGCCATGCTTCTCTCCCTAACCGCCATGCTTCTCTCCCTAACCGCCATGCTTCTCTCCCTAACCGCCATGCTTCTCTCCCTAACCGCCATGCTTCTCTCCCTAACCGCCATGCTTCTCTCCCTAACCGCCATGCTTCTCTCCCTAACCGCCATGCTTCTCTCCCTAACCGCCATGCTTCTCTCCCTAACCGCCATGCTTCTCTCCCTAACCGCCATGCTTCTCTCCCTAACCGCCATGCTTCTCCCCCTAAACCGCCATGCTTCTCCCCTAACCGCCATGCTTCTCCCCCTAACCGCCATGCTTCTCTCCCTAACCGCCATGCTTCTCTCCCTAACCGCCATGCTTCTCTCCCTAACCGCCATGCTTCTCTCCCTAACCGCCATGCTTCTCTCCCTAACCGCCATGCTTCTCTCCCTAACCGCCATGCTTCTCTCCCTAACCGCCATGCTTCTCTCCCTAACCGCCATGCTTCTCTCCCTAACCGCCATGCTTCTCTCCCTAACCGCCATGCTTCTCTCCCTAACCGCCATGCTTCTCTCCCTAACCGCCATGCTTCTCTCCCTAACCGCCATGCTTCTCTCCCTAACCGCCATGCTTCTCTCCCTAACCGCCATGCTTCTCTCCCTAACCGCCATGCTTCTCTCCCTAACCGCCATGCTTCTCTCCCTAACCGCCATGCTTCTCTCCCTAACCGCCATGCTTCTCTCCCTAACCGCCATGCTTCTCTCCCTAACCGCCATGCTTCTCTCCCTAACCGCCATGCTTCTCTCCCTAACCGCCATGCTTCTCTCCCTAACCGCCATGCTTCTCTCCCTAACCGCCATGCTTCTCTCCCTAACCGCCATGCTTCTCTCCCTAACCGCCATGCTTCTCTCCCTAACCGCCATGCTTCTCTCCCTAACCGCCATGCTTCTCTCCCTAACCGCCATGCTTCTCTCCCTAACCGCCATGCTTCTCTCCCTAACCGCCATGCTTCTCTCCCTAACCGCCATGCTTCTCTCCCTAACCGCCATGCTTCTCTCCCTAACCGCCATGCTTCTCTCCCTAACCGCCATGCTTCTCTCCCTAACCGCCATGCTTCTCTCCCTAACCGCCATGCTTCTCTCCCTAACCGCCATGCTTCTCTCCCTAACCGCCATGCTTCTCTCCCTAACCGCCATGCTTCTCTCCCTAACCGCCATGCTTCTCTCCCTAACCGCCATGCTTCTCTCCCTAACCGCCATGCTTCTCTCCCTAACCGCCATGCTTCTCTCCCTAACCGCCATGCTTCTCTCCCTAACCGCCATGCTTCTCTCCCTAACCGCCATGCTTCTCTCCCTAACCGCCATGCTTCTCTCCCTAACCGCCATGCTTCTCTCCCTAACCGCCATGCTTCTCTCCCTAACCGCCATGCTTCTCTCCCTAACCGCCATGCTTCTCTCCCTAACCGCCATGCTTCTCTCCCTAACCGCCATGCTTCTCTCCCTAACCGCCATGCTTCTCTCCCTAACCGCCATGCTTCTCTCCCTAACCGCCATGCTTCTCTCCCTAACCGCCATGCTTCTCTCCCTAACCGCCATGCTTCTCTCCCTAACCGCCATGCTTCTCTCCCTAACCGCCATGCTTCTCTCCCTAACCGCCATGCTTCTCTCCCTAACCGCCATGCTTCTCTCCCTAACCGCCATGCTTCTCTCCCTAACCGCCATGCTTCTCTCCCTAACCGCCATGCTTCTCTCCCTAACCGCCATGCTTCTCTCCCTAACCGCCATGCTTCTCTCCCTAACCGCCATGCTTCTCTCCCTAACCGCCATGCTTCTCTCCCTAACCGCCATGCTTCTCTCCCTAACCGCCATGCTTCTCTCCCTAACCGCCATGCTTCTCTCCCTAACCGCCATGCTTCTCTCCCTAACCGCCATGCTTCTCTCCCTAACCGCCATGCTTCTCTCCCTAACCGCCATGCTTCTCTCCCTAACCGCCATGCTTCTCTCCCTAACCGCCATGCTTCTCTCCCTAACCGCCATGCTTCTCTCCCTAACCGCCATGCTTCTCTCCCTAACCGCCATGCTTCTCTCCCTAACCGCCATGCTTCTCTCCCTAACCGCCATGCTTCTCTCCCTAACCGCCATGCTTCTCTCCCTAACCGCCATGCTTCTCTCCCTAACCGCCATGCTTCTCTCCCTAACCGCCATGCTTCTCTCCCTAACCGCCATGCTTCTCTCCCTAACCGCCATGCTTCTCTCCCTAACCGCCATGCTTCTCTCCCTAACCGCCATGCTTCTCTCCCTAACCGCCATGCTTCTCTCCCTAACCGCCATGCTTCTCTCCCTAACCGCCATGCTTCTCTCCCTAACCGCCATGCTTCTCTCCCTAACCGCCATGCTTCTCTCCCTAACCGCCATGCTTCTCTCCCTAACCGCCATGCTTCTCTCCCTAACCGCCATGCTTCTCTCCCTAACCGCCATGCTTCTCTCCCTAACCGCCATGCTTCTCTCCCTAACCGCCATGCTTCTCTCCCTAACCGCCATGCTTCTCTCCCTAACCGCCATGCTTCTCTCCCTAACCGCCATGCTTCTCTCCCTAACCGCCATGCTTCTCTCCCTAACCGCCATGCTTCTCTCCCTAACCGCCATGCTTCTCTCCCTAACCGCCATGCTTCTCTCCCTAACCGCCATGCTTCTCTCCCTAACCGCCATGCTTCTCTCCCTAACCGCCATGCTTCTCTCCCTAACCGCCATGCTTCTCTCCCTAACCGCCATGCTTCTCTCCCTAACCGCCATGCTTCTCTCCCTAACCGCCATGCTTCTCTCCCTAACCGCCATGCTTCTCTCCCTAACCGCCATGCTTCTCTCCCTAACCGCCATGCTTCTCTCCCTAACCGCCATGCTTCTCTCCCTAACCGCCATGCTTCTCTCCCTAACCGCCATGCTTCTCTCCCTAACCGCCATGCTTCTCTCCCTAACCGCCATGCTTCTCTCCCTAACCGCCATGCTTCTCTCCCTAACCGCCATGCTTCTCTCCCTAACCGCCATGCTTCTCTCCCTAACCGCCATGCTTCTCTCCCTAACCGCCATGCTTCTCTCCCTAACCGCCATGCTTCTCTCCCTAACCGCCATGCTTCTCTCCCTAACCGCCATGCTTCTCTCCCTAACCGCCATGCTTCTCTCCCTAACCGCCATGCTTCTCTCCCTAACCGCCATGCTTCTCTCCCTAACCGCCATGCTTCTCTCCCTAACCGCCATGCTTCTCTCCCTAACCGCCATGCTTCTCTCCCTAACCGCCATGCTTCTCTCCCTAACCGCCATGCTTCTCTCCCTAACCGCCATGCTTCTCTCCCTAACCGCCATGCTTCTCTCCCTAACCGCCATGCTTCTCTCCCTAACCGCCATGCTTCTCTCCCTAACCGCCATGCTTCTCTCCCTAACCGCCATGCTTCTCTCCCTAACCGCCATGCTTCTCTCCCTAACCGCCATGCTTCTCTCCCTAACCGCCATGCTTCTCTCCCTAACCGCCATGCTTCTCTCCCTAACCGCCATGCTTCTCTCCCTAACCGCCATGCTTCTCTCCCTAACCGCCATGCTTCTCTCCCTAACCGCCATGCTTCTCTCCCTAACCGCCATGCTTCTCTCCCTAACCGCCATGCTTCTCTCCCTAACCGCCATGCTTCTCTCCCTAACCGCCATGCTTCTCTCCCTAACCGCCATGCTTCTCTCCCTAACCGCCATGCTTCTCTCCCTAACCGCCATGCTTCTCTCCCTAACCGCCATGCTTCTCTCCCTAACCGCCATGCTTCTCTCCCTAACCGCCATGCTTCTCTCCCTAACCGCCATGCTTCTCTCCCTAACCGCCATGCTTCTCTCCCTAACCGCCATGCTTCTCTCCCTAACCGCCATGCTTCTCTCCCTAACCGCCATGCTTCTCTCCCTAACCGCCATGCTTCTCTCCCTAACCGCCATGCTTCTCTCCCTAACCGCCATGCTTCTCTCCCTAACCGCCATGCTTCTCTCCCTAACCGCCATGCTTCTCTCCCTAACCGCCATGCTTCTCTCCCTAACCGCCATGCTTCTCTCCCTAACCGCCATGCTTCTCTCCCTAACCGCCATGCTTCTCTCCCTAACCGCCATGCTTCTCTCCCTAACCGCCATGCTTCTCTCCCTAACCGCCATGCTTCTCTCCCTAACCGCCATGCTTCTCTCCCTAACCGCCATGCTTCTCTCCCTAACCGCCATGCTTCTCTCCCTAACCGCCATGCTTCTCTCCCTAACCGCCATGCTTCTCTCCCTAACCGCCATGCTTCTCTCCCTAACCGCCATGCTTCTCTCCCTAACCGCCATGCTTCTCTCCCTAACCGCCATGCTTCTCTCCCTAACCGCCATGCTTCTCTCCCTAACCGCCATGCTTCTCTCCCTAACCGCCATGCTTCTCTCCCTAACCGCCATGCTTCTCTCCCTAACCGCCATGCTTCTCTTCCCTAACCGCCATGCTTCTCTCCCTAACCGCCATGCTTCTCTCCCTAACCGCCATGCTTCTCTCCCTAACCGCCATGCTTCTCTCCCTAACCGCCATGCTTCTCTCCCTAACCGCCATGCTTCTCTCCCTAACCGCCATGCTTCTCTCCCTAACCGCCATGCTAAGTTGGAATATACGCGTTTCGCGTTTTGTACGCACGCGTGTATACGCTAGAGTATAATACGCAATACGTCCAGAGAGGATGTTGAAATTCGCTTGAAATACGGAGGGGCGGGCAGCGTAAAAACTTTTCCGGGCAGGGTAACATACCAATTTCTAGAGAGGGGAGGGGGAGAAGGTGTTATACACCCACACCTATCCTTCGTCTGTTTTTTTTTTGGAGTGGGATTTCTCGCGGATATAAATGCAAAAGTGCCTGAAATTGAGACGATCGCTATCTTCCTGAAACACCAGTGTGGTGGAACCTTCCGCGGACGCAATTCGAACCTACGTGCACTCGCAGGAGTGCTTCAGGGGGTAGATATGGCTGAAGGTCAACTACGAAAATGAGGAATGCGTCGTTTGCTTCGAGCTCACCTTGTGTACGTACCTGCTGTGCGTGGCTTTCTTGGTGGGGATGGATGGGTTGGATCTGAGAGGTATGCTGAGATTCAAAGCGGTTGAAAGATTGTGAAATTCAAATTTGGGAGCCCAAATTGAGTTCGCGATGTTTCTCACAGATTGTTCCGCATCGCAACTCGCAATTCCCGTTTTTAGGTTTTTTTTTTTTTCGACGGGCTGCCCGCCCGAAATCCGAGCGTATTTTAGCGTATCGCGTTTTTGCGGATATACGCAAGCGTACAAACGCAATACGCCTTGCCAGCCGAGCGTATATTCCAACTTAGCCGCCATGCTTCTCCCCCTAACCGCCATGCTTCTCCCCCTAACCGCCATGCTTCTCCCCCTAACCGCCATGCTTCTCCCCCTAACCGCCATGCTTCTCCCCCTAACCGCCATGCTTCTCTCCCTAACCGCCATGCTTCTCTCCCTAACCGCCATGCTTCTCTCCCTAACCGCCATGCTTCTCTCCCTAACCGCCATGCTTCTCTCCCTAACCGCCATGCTTCTCTCCCTAACCGCCATGCTTCTCTCCCTAACCGCCATGCTTCTCTCCCTAACCGCCATGCTTCTCTCCCTAACCGCCATGCTTCTCTCCCTAACCGCCATGCTTCTCTCCCTAACCGCCATGCTTCTCTCCCTAACCGCCATGCTTCTCTCCCTAACCGCCATGCTTCTCTCCCTAACCGCCATGCTTCTCTCCCTAACCGCCATGCTTCTCTCCCTAACCGCCATGCTTCTCTCCCTAACCGCCATGCTTCTCTCCCTAACCGCCATGCTTCTCTCCCTAACCGCCATGCTTCTCTCCCTAACCGCCATGCTTCTCTCCCTAACCGCCATGCTTCTCTCCCTAACCGCCATGCTTCTCTCCCTAACCGCCATGCTTCTCTCCCTAACCGCCATGCTTCTCTCCCTAACCGCCATGCTTCTCTCCCTAACCGCCATGCTTCTCTCCCTAACCGCCATGCTTCTCTCCCTAACCGCCATGCTTCTCTCCCTAACCGCCATGCTTCTCTCCCTAACCGCCATGCTTCTCTCCCTAACCGCCATGCTTCTCTCCCTAACCGCCATGCTTCTCTCCCTAACCGCCATGCTTCTCTCCCTAACCGCCATGCTTCTCTCCCTAACCGCCATGCTTCTCTCCCTAACCGCCATGCTTCTCTCCCTAACCGCCATGCTTCTCTCCCTAACCGCCATGCTTCTCTCCCTAACCGCCATGCTTCTCTCCCTAACCGCCATGCTTCTCTCCCTAACCGCCATGCTTCTCTCCCTAACCGCCATGCTTCTCTCCCTAACCGCCATGCTTCTCTCCCTAACCGCCATGCTTTCCCCTAACCGCCATGCTTCTCCCCTAACCGCCATGCTTCTCCCCTAACCGCCATGTCTTCCCCCTAACCGCCATGCTTCTCCCCCTAACCGCCATGCTTCTCCCCCTAACCGCCATGCTCTCCCCCTAACCGCCATGCTTCTCCCCCTAACCGCCATGCTTCTCCCCCTAACCGCCATGCTTCTCCCCTAACCGCCATGCTTCTCCCCTAACCGCCATGCTTCTCCCCCTAACCGCCATGCTTCTCCCCCTAACCGCCATGCTCTCCCCCTAACCGCCATGCTTCTCCCCCTAACCGCCATGCTTCTCCCCCTAACCGCCATGCTTCTCCCCTAACCGCCATGCTTCTCCCCCTAACCGCCATGCTTCTCCCCCTAACCGCCATGCTCTCCCCCCTAACCGCCATGCTTCTCCCCCTAACCGCCATGCTTCTCTCCCTAACCGCCATGCTTCTCTCCCTAACCGCCATGCTTCTCTCCCTAACCGCCATGCTTCTCGCCCCCCTAACCGCCATGCTCTCCCCCTAACCGCCATGCTTCTCCCCTAACCGCCATGCTTCTCCCCCTAACCGCCATGCTTCTCTCCCTAACCGCCATGCTTCTCTCCCTAACCGCCATGCTTCTCTCCCTAACCGCCATGCTTCTCTCCCTAACCGCCATGCTTCTCTCCCTAACCGCCATGCTCTCCCCTAACCGCCATGCTTCTCCCCTAACCGCCATGCTTCTCCCCCTAACCGCCATGCTTCTCCCCCTAACCGCCATGCTTCTCCCCCTAACCGCCATGCTTCTCCCCTAACCGCCATGCTTCTCTCCCTAACCGCCATGCTTCTCTCCCTAACCGCCATGCTTCTCTCCCTAACCGCCATGCTTCGCCCTAACCGCCATGCTTCTCCCCCTAACCGCCATGCTTCTCCCCCTAACCGCCATGCTTCTCCCCCTAACCGCCATGCTTCTCTCCCTAACCGCCATGCTTCTCTCCCTAACCGCCATGCTTCTCTCCCTAACCGCCATGCTTTCCCCCTAACCGCCATGCTTCTCCCCTAACCGCCATGCTTCTCCCCCTAACCGCCATGCTTCTCCCCCTAACCGCCATGCTTCTCCCCCTAACCGCCATGCTTCTCCCCCTAACCGCCATGCTTCTCTCCCTAACCGCCATGCTTCTCTCCCTAACCGCCATGCTTCTCTCCCTAACCGCCATGCTTCTCTCCCTAACCGCCATGCTTCTCTCCCTAACCGCCATGCTTCTCTCCCTAACCGCCATGCTTCTCTCCCTAACCGCCATGCTTCTCTCCCTAACCGCCATGCTTATCCCCCTAACCGCCATGCTTCTCCCCTAACCGCCATGCTTCTCCCCCTAACCGCCATGCTTCTCTCCTAACCGCCATGCTTCTCCCCCTAACCGCCATGCTTCTCCCCCTAACCGCCATGCTTCTCCCCCTAACCGCCATGCTTCTCTCCCTAACCGCCATGCTTCTCTCCCTAACCGCCATGCTTCTCTCCCTAACCGCCATGCTTCTCTCCCTAACCGCCATGCTTCTCTCCCTAACCGCCATGCTTCTCTCCCTAACCGCCATGCTTCTCTCCCTAACCGCCATGCTTCTCTCCCTAACCGCCATGCTTCTCTCCCTAACCGCCATGCTTCTCTCCCTAACCGCCATGCTTCTCTCCCTAACCGCCATGCTTCTCTCCCTAACCGCCATGCTTCTCCCCCTACCGCCATGCTTCTCCCCCTAACCGCCATGCTTCTCCCCCTAACCGCCATGCTTCTCTCCTAACCGCCATGCTTCTCCCCCTAACCGCCATGCTTCTCCCCCTAACCGCCATGCTTCTCCCCTAACCGCCATGCTTCTCTCCCTAACCGCCATGCTTCTCTCCCTAACCGCCATGCTTCTCCCCCTACCCGCCATGCTTCTCCCCCTAACCGCCATGCTTCTCCCCCTAACCGCCATGCTTCTCCCCCTAACCGCCATGCTTCTCCCCCTAACCGCCATGCTTCTCCCCCTAACCGCCATGCTTCTCCCCTAACCGCCATGCTTCTCCCCCTAACCGCCATGCTTCTCCCCTAACTGCCATGCTTCTCCCCCTAAACGCCATGCTTCTCCCCCTAACCGCCATGCTTCTCCCCCTAACCGCCATGCTTCTCCCCCTAACCGCCATGCTTCTCCCCCTAACCGCCATGCTTCTCTCCCTAACCGCCATGCTTCTCTCCCTAACCGCCATGCTTCTCTCCCTAACCGCCATGCTTCTCTCCCTAACCGCCATGCTTCTCTCCCTAACCGCCATGCTTCTCTCCCTAACCGCCATGCTTCTCTCCCTAACCGCCATGCTTCTCTCCCTAACCGCCATGCTTCTCTCCCTAACCGCCATGCTTCTCTCCCTAACCGCCATGCTTCTCTCCCTAACCGCCATGCTTCTCTCCCTAACCGCCATGCTTCTCTCCCTAACCGCCATGCTTCTCTCCCTAACCGCCATGCTTCTCTCCCTAACCGCCATGCTTCTCTCCCTAACCGCCATGCTTCTCTCCCTAACCGCCATGCTTCTCTCCCTAACCGCCATGCTTCTCTCCCTAACCGCCATGCTTCTCTCCCTAACCGCCATGCTTCTCTCCCTAACCGCCATGCTTCTCTCCCTAACCGCCATGCTTCTCTCCCTAACCGCCATGCTTCTCTCCCTAACCGCCATGCTTCTCTCCCTAACCGCCATGCTTCTCTCCCTAACCGCCATGCTTCTCTCCCTAACCGCCATGCTTCTCTCCCTAACCGCCATGCTTCTCTCCCTAACCGCCATGCTTCTCTCCCTAACCGCCATGCTTCTCTCCCTAACCGCCATGCTTCTCTCCCTAACCGCCATGCTAAGTTGGAATTACGCGTTTCGCGTTTTGTACGCACGCGTGTATACGCTAGAGTATAATACGCAATACGTCCAGAGAGGATGTTGAAATTCGCTTGAAATACGGAGGGGCGGGCAGCGTAAAAACTTTTCCGGGCAGGGTAACATACCAATTTCTAGAGAGGGGAGGGGGAGAAGGTGTTATACACCCACACCTATCCCTTCGTCTGTTTTTTTTTTGAGTGGGATTTCTCGCGGATATAAATGCAAAAGTGCCTGAAATTGAGACGATCGCTATCTTCCTGAAAACACCAGTGTGGTGGAACCTTCCGCGGACGCAATTCGAACTACGTGCACTCGCAGGAGTGCTTCAGGGGGTAGATATGGCTGAAGGTCAACTACGAAAATGAGGAGGAATGCGTCGTTTGCTTCGAGCTCACCTTGTGTACGTACCTGCTGTGCGTGGCTTTCTTGGTGGGGATGGATGGGTTGGATCTGAGAGGTATGCTGAGATTCAAAGCGGTTGAAAGATTGTGAATTCAAATTGGGAGCCCAAATGAGTTCGCGATGTTTCTCACAGATTGTTTCCGCATCGCAACTCGCGCAATTCCCGTTTTTAGGTTTTTTTTTTTTTCCGGGCTGCCCGCCCGAAATCCGAGCGTATTTTTAGCGTATCGCGTTTTTGCGGATATACGCAAGCGTACAAACGCAATACGCCTTGCCAGCCGAGCGTATATTCCAACTT